>VXBB01022096.1:24830-65906 GCA_013399915.1 Illadopsis cleaveri | reverse complement strand
TTCACCCTGGAGAGGAGAAGCTCTGGAATGACCTCATTGTGGCCTTCCAGTGCCTGAAGAAGCTACAGGAATCATGGAGAGAGACATGGGACAAGGGATGGAGGGACAGGACACAGGGAATGGCTTCCCACTGCCAGAGGGCTGGATGGGATCTTGGGCAGGAATTGTTCCCTGGCAGGGGGGGCAGGCCCTGGCCCAGGGTGCCCAGAGCAGCTGTGGCTGCCCCTGGATCCCTGGCAGTGTCCAAGGCCAGGCTGGACTTTGGGGCTTGGAGCAGCCTGGGACAGTGGAAGGTGTCCCTGCCCATGGCAGGGGGGGCAGGGGGTGGGGTTTAATGTCCCTTCCTACCCAAACCATTCTGGGGTTCTGTGATCTGCACATCCCAGCAGGATGGAGCTCTCTGCCTGCATCCCACACTCAGTGACTCTGTCGTGTGCCATTTCTTGTGCTCAGCAGTCAGGAGGCAGCACAGAGACATCCTGAGGAGGAGAGAATTAGTCCAGCTAAAACTGAGTGCAAGGAAATCTTTTCAGAAAGGACTTGACTCAATGAGGTGATGAGAAGAGCAGTGCCTGATGACCCTGTGCACATACACACACCCCAGGCAAGCAAGAGACAAAAACAACTTTTCCTTTAGAGCTTGGAAACTTAAGGATTTTTTTGTGTTTAAAATATCAAAGCCAACAAATTCACAATATGCCCCTGCACGAAGGATGCTGGAAAACATTGATTTCAAGATTATTCAATAACCCTTCTCTTCCCTGTTGTTCTGATGAATGAGAATTTGAGCTAATTTGCTAGAGTTAATTATTTATTGTTATGGAAGCTTACAGCTCGCAGATGGTCACTGTTATTGTAAGAATTGCAGGGGACCTGCAGCATCTTGCTGGGACCTTTCCTGCTTTATTTAATTCCAGAAGAAAACAGACCTATCTGCCAACTCCCAAAAAAAGTCCATTTTCTCTGCATTACCACTGGAACTATACCCTCTTCCCACTGCTGGCTGCTTCCCTTTTTCCAGTAAAAGGCATCAAGTGCAGATTGGTTTCAAAGTGAGAGAATTAAAGCTCCTTTCATGGAGGGAAATGAACTCTCAGCAAGGAAAGCCTGCTGTAACCAATATCACTCAAGGATTGCTCTTGCCTCTTCCAGCAACCACAACCCTAACTCCCAAGGACAGAGAATGTTGCACACTCCAATAAATAAATCTAAGACAATAAAGGCATAATTATGTGCCTGATTCCCCTTAAAAATCTGAGCCATTGAGCTCGTTGGCCCCATGCACCTCGGGTTTGAGGCTTGGGCTCTGCCAGGAGGTGATAAAAAAAACCAGAGGGATGAGGAACGCAGCAAGCACTGGAGGTCTGTGACCCCTTCCCCAAACAAAAATATCAACTGCAGGAGAGCAGCAGGGCTCTGGTTTCACCCTGCAAGAGGCCAAAGTGCTGCTCCTTCTGTTCCAGGAAAGGAAAAAAAATGAGTGAGTGGAACAGCAGAGTTTCTTTGCGAGGTCTTGGAACATTAACCCCAGTAAGACAAGTGCTGGGATGGAGACTCAGGCAGCTGGCTGAGCTTCAGGAGGAGCTGGAATCACTCAGCTTCCCTTAAAACACTCAGTGACACAACATCATGGTGAAAGTCTTCTTTTAAATAAAACATTTTGGGGTTTTTTATATAAAACATTCTTTTTCTTCACACATAAATCTGATTATCAGCTATTCCAACAGGAAAAAAAGGAGCAATTAGATTTGGAAAAGTGTAGCCAGCAGTGAATGTGCACACAGAGTGACTCTGGAGTGTAAACAAAGCTGGTTTAAACCATTCTGCTTTATTCTTTTTCATTAGTTTGCAGAGATTATATTCAACTATTTGCTTTTTAATCACATTTGAAAACATTAATTTCCTATCAACAGTCCTGATTTCAAGTGCAAACACTGCTTAATTAGAACTCGTGGGGAAATGATTTTAGGTCCTGTGGAAAATGAGCCTGCTTTCATTTCACACAGAAAACCACTCGCAGCCCAAAGGTTACTCCGTTTATTCCTGGGGTAAATCCAAATGCCAAAGATGAAAACCAAAAATGCAGTCACTGTTTGATGTGCATCAAGGTTCCCTCCAATTCTCCAGGACAAGGTAACTGGAGAGGTAAAAAAGATGGATCCATGAATGTTCCATCCACATGCATGGAATCACACCTTTCAAAAATTCCAGAGCCTACAAAAAGCAAATCCCCTGGGGAAATAAATTTTACTGATAGGAAATCAATTTTAAAGGAGAAAAAAAAACCTGCAGGTACAGTAACAGAATAACCAGAACCTGAGGATCCAAAAGCTTTCTTAAAAAGTCAAGTGAGGATATAGAGTCTCTCTCTGTTCATTCCTGTGCTTTCTGCTGGTTATGGAATCAGAGAATATCCTGTGCGGAAATGGACCCCCAAGGATCATCCAATCCCACTCCTGGCCAGACACCCCAACAATCCCACCCTGGGCATCCCTGGCAGTGCTGTCCAAGCCCTCCTGGAGCTCTGGCAGCCTCGAGGCTGTGCCCATTCCCTGGGGAGCCTGGGCAGTGCCAGCACCCTCTGGGGGAAGAGCCCTTCCCTGATTTCCAAATAAAATCTTCTATGTAAGGGAAAGAAGCCACTAAGTTGTGAATTTCTGAGCTTTGCCTCAGCAGAACCAAACAGGAGGAGGCAGACACGGGCCCTAAAAAGCTGAACATAATAGGACATAACAGGTAACCTCGGTCGGTGCAGAAGGTGGACACAGGGAGGAAGTGATTAAATCAACCCACATTTACTTAAGGAAGTCAGATGAGAAGTTATTTGGAATGAAAGAAACAATACAAGAAGTAATGGGAGCTTTGAGGGAGACATATCCATAAAGCTCCCTCACCAAACAGCCCCTCTGGCCATTGGAGACCCCATTACTGCTCTTAACCACCTCAATTACTGACTGCTGGGCTGGATTTCCTGGAAATTCCCAGTGCTGCCCAGCTGGCAAAGCCTGGNGCCTGGGCAGGGAAGGATGGCAGCAGAGCCTCTTTTATCCCCCAGGATGTGTTGTAGTCTCGTTTCTCCAATTAAACAAACACTTCTCCTACAGATTACCAAAATACTCACTCAGAGCATCCAGCTACTAAGTGAAGCTCCAAACACTGGAGCAGTCTGGCACAAATGTTTTCATTCAGCACAACCAATATCTTCCCTTGGCTTTCCTTCTCCAAGTTTTACAGAATCATAATGGAATGGAACAAAAGGGGCTGTGTCATTCAAACCCTCTGGAATTTAGAGAAATGGAGGCTGTTTGACTCAGGTTTGTGTGGGACACAACATGCCAGGCTGATACACAGACACAAGAGTGATCCTTGCCCCCAAACTCCTGATTTTTCCTTAGGTACTCCCAGCTGTCCTCAGCACTGGCCAATTCTTTGTGCCTTGTCCTGTCATTTCTGGACTCTGGAGTTATTTGAAGAGCACAAATGAAGGTGCACAAGTACTGCTGACCTTTCTTTGAGTGCTCAGAAATGCTGTATCTGTAAGGGTACAAAACGGCCAGGAAATTTTTCATCTTTTATTCATCTGACTAGCTCTTACTGCAAAAGAATTGGGAAATTGAAAATTAGAAAGTTTGGACAGACCTGGGAAAGCAATTCAAATGCAAATACCAGCAGCTTGGTGCAAAGACAATGAAATTCAACACATGGACACCGAGTTACAACAAAAAATTCATTAGAAGAGGTGTCAGACCAGACAAAAAACTGAGTAACCTGGTTCAAGTCACGATGGCAGAAATTCCAAAAGACTTGCTTTACAAAATAATCAGGAACTAAACATTTCATGGAAAGCTTCACCAGACACCTGGTGTGAAAGTGAAGTGTATGGCTGGGGCCATGCCCTGGCTCTCCTGGGGTTTATCCCAGTTGCAGAACTGTCTCTGTGCCCCACACAGGGAATTTCCGTACACCTCTCACTGGGAACACTTCAGGCAGTCAGCAAGGCTCTCATTTCATTCCAAATAAGTCTGAATGGGTGAGACTTTCCTCAGCACAAAGCTCTGCAGTGCAGCTCTCCAGCTGCTCAGCTCCCCACTCTCCCAACTCCAGGATTATCAGTCTGTTCCTGAGTGTCCTTCGGGATGAAGGTGCTATTTTGGCCTCCATTTCTCCACACTGCCTCATCCATCCTCCCAGAACAGGATGAGATCATTGCCTTGAGTGCTGTGAGGAGTGAAGAACTCACCAATTTCCAGCCACAACAGCTGGCCCTGCACGCTGAGGGCTGGCTGGCCCCGGGGATGTCAGCTGGTGCGCCAAAGAGCCGCTGGCAACGGCAGCAAGGAAGGACAAATTGCTCCTTGGATGCCTTGGCCTCCAAGTTTGGAAACTCTGAGGTTTCACAAGTACAGTGTGAAATATGATTTAACACAGGAGGTGTTATTCACAGCAGTGTGAGGATGACCCAAAACCCACACTCGTCCCTGAAGGCAGCAAAGCCACTTGGCACAAGTGTCCCAGCACAACTCCAGATGACAGTGCCTGGTTCCATCAGCACTTGGGATAACTCAGAGAAATGGGAGGGATTAAAATAGAAGTTGGCAGAATCAGCAAGATCAGAGAGCTCCTTGCTCTGCTCCTGTACTAAGACGTGGATTTCATTCCTGGCAAAGCCAAGGTTTTCCAGCTGCCCAGCACTAGTGATGAACTTGGCACAGCCCCTCTGGTGACTTCTACTGTACTCAGGCTGTTTGCCCCAAATGCACTCCTGACACCCCTCCTTCCAAATTCCAGACACTTTTTACCAACCTGGTACAGAATGATACAATTAGGAGAAAATCCCAGAATCCCAGAATGGTTTGGGTTGGAAGAGACTTGAAGGTCTGTCCTGTGCCCAGCCCTCCCATAGGCAGGAACACCGTCCACTATCTCAGGTTGCTCCAAGCCCTGTCCAGCCTGGCCTTGGACACTTCCAGAGGGAAATGATGCCTTAACTTTTAGCTTTCGTGTTTTTCAGATTCTGTGCTGCCCAGGGGTGCAGTTCTGAGCCTCATATTCAGTGTCAGTCAGCTCTCTGCAGAGTAGGGAGACAAAATAGATCCTTTTCCTGCTGAAGGCCAAGGACAGTGAGTACAAGTCTCAGGCCCAACAAAAGCACAAACAGTGGACTGAAGAGAGGAACAAGGATGGGACCTCACAACCTGAAGCTGTAATTTGAAAATTAAACCCCAATATGCCAATGGACCAAAACTTATAAAACCGTAAGACCTCGTGACTGGTCAGCCATTTTGTGACAATTTTAAGGCCACCTTGGGTGTAGCCCTGGCCAGGCTCTTGTCCTGCCCAAGGTGGATCCTGGAGGCCTTTCAATAAATATCTACTTTATGCTCTAGCTCTGTGCAGTCTCTGTTCCAGGTCAGTCTTCCCAAGGCATCACAGGGGCAGTGAGTTCTCCATGTCTGGGATGTGCAGCTGTGCTGCCCCAGCCCTTCCCCAGAGCCCAGAGATGCCCAGCATGGCCTGGAGATGCCATCAAGCTCTCCAGACAGGATATACATCCAAAGTGCTGAAGGAAACTCAAGCTCCTCCCTTTTTGAGTGATGCTGAGAAGCTCTTTGGCAGGAATGATGACCTTTATTGCCTCATGTCCAGATCAGTAGCCAAGTATTTCTCCAAGTGATGCTTCCAAAGTCATGGGCATTTAAGAGCAATAAAGAAGAACAGGGATAAGGATTTCACTGTACAAACATGATCTCAGCTTCCTCTGCCCTCCTCAAGGACCTCCAGTCAAGGTGATCTCCACAAGGATGAGATGTTTGCCATCTCTCCCCTCCAGACCTGCAGGCAGCTCAGCAGCCTCTCTGCTGGCAGCAAAATCCATTCAGTTTCAGTAAAAATGCAAGAGAGGAGCCCATGTTTTCTGAGCAGCTGAAAATGAGCATCTTCCAGAAAAACAAACCCCATAATAAACAGCCCAACAATGCCTGACTGCTTTATCTCCATCACACAAGCAAAGCACAGATTTTTCTGCTAGATCATATTCAACACACAAATCCATTTAAAAACAACAGCTCATAAACACTCTTGCCACAAGTTTTGGGGAGTTGGTTTTTGTTCAGGGCGTTTTTGCCGCAAGGACACAAAACCCAGCAATCCTGAACGTCTGAAAGGCTGCAATTGCTGCCAAATCAGAACTGAATCAGCTATTAAACACCTCTACAAATTACCCTGATATGGGGAAAACAAACCGTGCCCATGTGAGCCAGAAACATTGGAGGCTCTGGGATGAATCACAGCAGTGACGTGGCTGCCGTGCTTGAAAGGACACAGTCATGACTTGGGGATGTCACCAGACGGCCCAGAACAATCACCCACCAAGACATATTTTTTCATAGCTGCTCTCTAGAGCTTTTTGGGTTCAAGGCTGGTGTGTGCTGTGATTTATTTTGGGCTGGGAAAGCAGCAGTCTCACCTTATCGGATACTTTATCAACCCATTAAATAGCAAATTCTTCTTAAATCTTGCTTTTTCTTTGAAGTGCCTTCCAAAAAGTAAACAAAGGCACTTAAAAGGTAGCAGACAGGTTTTCTTTCCTACATATGAAAGATGGAGGCATTTTTAAGCCTGCCAATATTTTCAAAGCCAGTCTCCTGTATCGCCTCCAAATAGCTGGGAGAAGAGAAAATGTCTCTCTGCACCTGTATTTTCTCCCTCCAAATGAAAGGGTTGTTTCCTGACCCACTGAAAATTATGAAGAGAATCGAGAATGACAGAAAATGTTTTCAGGCTGAGGGAAAAGGGACTCCTGTGGGCAAATGTAATTCACCTGAGGAGGAGATGGCAGACTGGATCCAAAATAAATGAGGTGCTGAGCCATCTCCCCGAGCCTGGAGCAGCAATCAGGTGAAATATTGGTGTGTCCAAAAAGGGAAGCAGGTGTTGGTATCTGCTGGTGTGCTGTGGAAAACCAGAACCTGCATCTCCTCGGGAGTGACTCCCCAGGTGAGACCCAGCAGGTGCAAAGCCATGAGGGAATGGATTGGGAAGGAAGGATGAAGGAGAAAACCAGGACACAGTCACAGGGGTGTTCCAGCACCCACATGTCCCACAAACACCACCTGGCCCACACTCCATCACACAGAAAAGGAAGCCAAGAGAATGGAGTGCAAATCCAGAGCAGAAAATGGGATTTCTTTCCAAGGAAATAAGACTTGGAAGTACAATAAAACCTTTAGCCACTGGGTTTGGTCAGTAAAGCACACCAAAACAAACGAGATTGTTTTTCCCTGGATTACTGATGATTATGGAATTGGCCAGTAGGGATTCACTTAGGAATATTCAACAAAGGGAGCCACTGACTAATTGTCAGTGTTCAGCCTGCTGGGAACAGCTGCTTTGAATACTGATCACCTGAGCAGATTAATTCATAATTAATGTCTGCATGGAACCTGAGGGCTTCTAAAAATAAATGTCTCTTCCCAGCCAGGACAATTGGGATTTGTTTTGTTCCTTTGGAGGTGAAACCCAGCTCTTTAGGAATGTGCTGTGCTTTTCCAGGCTAAGAGTGCTGGGGAGACCCACAAAATAAAATATAATCCCTCAGATTTTTGTCACTCTGCTGAATCCTGTCAGACTCTGCCTTGGAAACTCAGCCTCAACCTGCTTGCCAAGGTAATACTGGCTTGTTCACAGCACTGAGTGCTCCTCTTTCATCTTGCTCAGGGTTTACTCCATGGTTTGGGCAGGTTTAGAGCTCATCCCAAGGCTGGGCATCCACACGGAGCACAGACTCCATCCCCATGCTTCCTCTAACAGGGAATTTCTCCTCCTCCAAGCCCTGCCTTCTCTCCTGCCCCAAGCAGATAAAATGACTTTATTAGCACAACCACTCTGCCATTCTATTGCAGTAGTCAATAAAACCCTTTCTGCCTGTCCGTGCTGCTTTTCCTCAATGGCTTTATCTGTTTGCTGATCGTTTTCCCCCATTCACTGAGACACAAATCCCACACACTGTTACTCCATTCCCCAGGTTCCCACAGTGCAGGAATCGATACATTTTAAAAGACAAGAAGACTGCCTTTTCCTGAGGCCAGCATTCCCTTCCCCTCCCCTCCCTGGGAGCCTTGGTGGTGTTGGCTGTGAAACAAAACCATTTTTGAGGTTATTAAGCTGCACAGGGGAGCTGAGGGGAGAATTCCACACTTCCTGTAAAACGGATTCCTCTGGATTGCACAGCAGCCCAAGGAGTCGTTCCCTGGCACGAATAATAGACCAAACACACCAGTGGCTGTTTTCAGCCCACGTTTTAGGTTATGGAATTGCTTCTTGCTGAGGTTATTCTTGAAATTAGGAGAGTTTCAGACTGCCTGGGAATGCAAATTCTTAGGGCAGCTTAGCAACAACAGCTCAGGAGGTGACTTGTAACAATGACAGAAGGAAGAAAATAGGGAAGATTGGGAAAAAAAATCTCCTGTAAGGCCTTTGATAAAGCTTGTCAACAACAGAAATCTGGCTGCTCTTCCCCTGTTAGAATTAGGTCTAACTTTGTTAAACACCACAAAAAAACCCTCATTTTGTCAGCTAAAATCATTTTATTTCCACACGCAGTACTTGGGTTATTGTACAGGGAAAGTCCTTAACAAAGCAATCCCTGATCACATCAAGAAATTTGGGATGTATCTTGAGATCAAGACAAACCACACAGTAAGGACTGAGAGGCAAACTGTGATCAGGAGGTCATTCAGGAAGGCTGCAGGGGGAAAACACAGATCTTTTCAAAGACACAGAGAGATCATTTAGCCAAAGAGCAGGAAGTGCCCAGTGAGGATGGTCAGGCTGGAGGTGCTTCCACCCAAACTTACTGCAAGACAGTAGCCTGGCACATTTGGATTTTCAAATTCACTTAGCGTTGAAAAAGGCTCCATTATCAATATCTTTAACTGGCAGAGTCTCTCCAGCTGAACTTCCTACAGCAAAGGCAAGATGCAAGCACTTCTTATGCTTCAAGAGGTGGCCCTTAGCTCGGGAAAGCACAAAGCTTTAATCCTAAATCCTAAATCATGCACTGAAGGGTGAAAGTTCTGTAAAAAAAAGAACACAGTGAACCATTTCTGTCCAAAAGCATGACAGAAGCACAGTGTTTATATTCCCATTTACCAGGAAGACCTCTTGTGTCCCAGTTGGTTCCTTTTGGTTTTTTTATCATGCCATTAGTCAGCCACGGGGGTGTGGGGCCTGCGGGGTGGAAGTGTTCTCAATACTCTATCAGCAACTCTCCAGGCTCCCTATGACTGGGACTTTTAGCCCTGAAGGAAAAATCACTCAGCTTCCCTGCTGGATGACTTTCCCAGCCAGATGTTCTACCTGAACTCCCCACCACAGAACAAGCAAGGAAAAAGCTGAGACACTTCGCTTTAATCACCTTCATGAACAAACCAATCGTTAAAGTTTCATTTCTCGACCAGATAATAAATTTAGGTGTTGTTTTCTCCCAGCAAAGAGCAGTTTTCAGGCTGTTTTTGTGATGGAGAGCCCTGAGGAGGAGCTGTGGTGTCCATTCCTCCAGGCAGCACCATCCCAGCAAACCTTTGTGCCCAGCTCACCATCAGGAACAGGGAAGGTGCAATTCCCTTCTAGAGCACTCAGGGAATTGGACTGAACCACTGGAGCTGTGACACAATGCTTGATTTTGGAAAAACTCAGTCATTTAGCAATCCCAGATCTCTTTTCTCTGCTCAAGTTTGATGTCCTGAAGAATTGAGCCCCGCAAGGAGAAGCAGGGCATTCTCCCAGCTCCCAGTCCTTCCCGTGTGAGGGGATGATGTTAGAATTCCAAGCAGGCTGGAGAGAGCAGCAGCAGCAGCAATATTCCAGCACATTAGCAATCATCTGCCATGGGGAGAGCTAATTTTTGCCTCATTAGAGCCTGATATGAATCTGTGATGTTGAACAGTTCCGTTTGCAGCTGCTCCCAACCTGTTCTGGCCAGGTTTTTGTGGTAATCATTAGGCTGAACCAGAGCAGGGTTGTTGGGAAAGCATTCCTTTCAAAAGGAACATGGTAGCTGTTAGTGCACACCAAGATTCAGTGAGCCCTTCTGGTTGTTCAAAGGGGGCCTTTTCCATGCTTCAAATCTTTCTAGGGATCAGGAAGGACGTCCAGGAATGAGCAAGCACAAGGTCTCCACAGGCCACCAGGGAGATATTCCAAATGTCCCACATGTAGCAAAGCTGACAGAACAAATGCCATGGAAGGAAATAGCTAAGTCAAAATAATCAAATTACACGTTCCCTTAGGAAGGGAATTGTACTTGGAATGTAAAACTCTCTACATTTCCTAAGGAATTGTTTATGTCAAGTTTGTATCCTGCCTTTCACCATTGGAAAAAAAAAAAATTAAAAAAGCTTTTCTTGCTCTTAGGACTTGTTGCCTGTTTGGGTCTGCTGGTGACTCCTAATTCCCAGATGGAACCCCCTCACCCCTGGAATGTTTTCATTCCCTATTCCCGTTCTCCACAATACAGAGCAACCTGCTCTGGTGGAAGCTGTCCCTGCCCATGGCACGAAGTGGAACTGGATGAGCTTTAAGGCCTTAGACACTTCCAGGGATTGGGAATCCACAACTTCTCTGGCAACCTGTACCAGGACCTCCCAATTATGGGGAAAAACGCCCTGAATAAACACAGGACAATCCAAATCAGTCTGACAGGACTCTGAGAAACCTTCACACTCACGCTTGTCACTCCCACAGCACTGTCACTGCATTAACTTGTTTATTATGAGCTTTTAAAAGCCGTGATTCTTTCTGCTCCTTATGGAGCTCTTAAAATCACTAATTTGTAATATTAGAGTGAATACTCCCTGATTTCTATTCTCGCATCAGAGCCATTTCTGATGCAGATATCCCACAGTCTGACAGCTGATCTGCATAATGTGGTGAAAGTACTTATAACTCATCTCCAGACAGGGAAATCAATCTCCAGCACCTCTTTTTGCTGTGCACTGCAGCACAATGCACAGTTCTGGAAACACCTCCTGAGTGCCAATTCTGACTTGTAGGGTTCAGAAACTAAAACTGTGTTAGAAAACAGATCATTTTCATCACTTCCTCGAGGGGAACAAAAGCCCAGCAAGTGTTTTTAACCCTTAACCTGTTTAGACATCAGTAACCCTAAGGAATGGGGATTTATCCATTCCATGGGGCCCAGCACAGGGAGGATGTGGGGCAGCTGGAGAGAGGCCAGGGGAGGCACCAGGATGAGCAGAGGGATGGAGCAGCTCTGCTGGGAGGAAAGGCTGGGAGAGCTGGGATTGTTCAGCCTGGAGAGGAGAAGTGACCCAACACTGGGGCTTCCAGTGCTTGAAGGAGCTACAGGAAATATGGAGAGAGACTCTTTCCAAGGGATGGAGGGACAGGACACAGGGAATGGCTTCCCAGTGCCAGAGGGCAGGGCTGGATGGGATATTGGGCAGGAATTGTTCCCTGGCAGGGTGGGCAGGCCCTGGCACAGGGTTCCCAGAGCAGCTGTGGCTGCGCCTGGATCCCTGGCAGTGTCCAAGGCCAGGCTGGACTTTGGGGCTTGGAGGAGCCTGGGACAGTGGGAGGTGTCCCTTTGAGGTCCCTTCCCATGCTCCTTCCTGCCTTGGCCCCATCAGCCCTGAACAGTCCTCGGGGGAAGTCCCCACATCCATATCCCATTCCACACTCCATTGCCTCCCATCAGCTTTCATTTACTGTGAGATTTTATGTTCTGCTTTGGCCCCAGCTCTCATCCTCTTTTTTCAGCTGCCTTGTTTGAGGCCAGAGCACGAAGGAAAGGTTTCACTTACTGCTCATCCTCCTCTGGCAAATAACAACATTAAACAGAGCATGGAGACAGCAGCTCGGTGACAGATGGGGCTGTGCTGCTTTGTGTCACCCAGGGACCTGGCTCGGAATGCTAACACATGGAAATCACCCGGCTGCAGAACTGGGAAGCAAATCTGGGGGACAGGAAGAGGGATAAAGAGCTCCAGCCCTGCTTTTTTTCTTTTCTTTTTTTTCTTTTTTTTTTTTTTTTTTTTTTTTGTCAGCTGAATCAGAGGCTTCCCTGGAAATGCTTGAGGGCAGGTTGGAGCAACCTGGGATAGTGGAAGGTGTCCCTGCCCAGGGCAGGGAATGAGATGTTCTTTATGGTCCCTCCCAGCCCAAACCATTCTGGGATCCAGGACTTATTTTACCAAAGCAAGACAGAAAACTGAGATTCCCATTAAAATTTAAAAGGCAAAGCAGCACAAGAAGCTGTTGGGACTTCTCAGCCCCTTGATCTTCCCAACCACCACTCAAGGCTCCTAAGGAAACCCAAATGTTTTTTGTTCCAGTCGACAGAGCACGAGAGCAGGAAATAAATGATCCTCCCAGCAGCAATGATGAGCAAAGTAAGTTCTGCAGTCTTAAATATGTTCTGCAGTGTTAAATATGTTCAGCCAAGTGGGGTCTGTGGAAAAGGCCTGTTTTTTCCAAGAAGGAAAACAATGTCCTGGAGAGAGCTGACAAATGATAATAAGCTGAGGCTGCTGGTGGAAAGCAGAAAATAAACTTCCTTTCTTTTCATTCATCATGCAGCAGGTCCACTTGTTCCCTCCACATGAACATTCTAAAGGACATCTCCTTCTCTTATCTTGTATTAACCAGGAACAAAAGTACTCCTTGTTTAAAAAAAATCATCTTCCATGGGTTTCTTCAGTCCAAATTTGAACACAGGAGCGCAGTGTTACATGGAGATCTCTGGAGCTGGTTCTCATTTCAGGACATGTTGACCAGTTGGGTCTAAAATAAATTCCATCCTGGGGCCTGACACTTGGGGATTTCCCTCAGCCACTGTGGAATTTTTACCCCATGAGTGACTACAAACCTCCAGGGATCACTGGAAAACTTAAATTTCAGCCGTGATGTCAGTTTTCCATCTTACTTCTGCCAAACAAATCCTAAAGTGCAGTGAATTCCTGAGTTATTCACCATTCTCCATGGACACAATCCTGTGCCAGCTGCTCTGGGATGACTCTGCTGGAGCAGGGATGTGGCACCACATGTCCCTTTCACCCTGACTTGTCCCATGGTCCTAAAAGCAGCAGGGCTTTGCCTCACTCCCCACTGCACACCTTTAATCCACATTACAACTGGACTTCCCGTTTCTGAGGGGAATAACTGTCACAAGAGAACAGGGCAAAAGAACACAGTGTTTTGGGCTGAAAACTCTGGGGAAAAAAAAATCTTATTTTAGTCACATTTCACATAGTTATAAACAAAGACCTTTCAAAAGCTCCTGGACCTCTCCATCCCCCCCAAAAAAGTAATGAGAAAAAAGAACTGGGAGCAGAAGAACAAGAAGAAACAAAAAATACAATTAACTTTAGAAAGCCTGTGAAATTACACATCACTACCAGTAAAAATAAAATAATAAAAAACCAAAAACCCACAACCCAGGCAGAAAATGACTTCAAGTTACCTCCTACTCCAAGATAAAGAGTTTACAGAGTTTCAGCAGTGATAAAGAGTCCCTTGTGGAGCTCCACTGGAAGGATGGGGCTGCAGAACTACCCCAGGATTATTGCTTTTCCAGATCTGCAGCATCTCCAATCCCAGCTGCTGCTGCTATTTAGAATGTGAGAAAGCTCACCCACTGTTATTTCATGTTCTGGTGGCTCCACAAAATAGCTTTTGCAGTCAGAACTGAGAGGTTATGATAATATTTAGCACAAGGATGGCAAACATCTTATTTTTATTAGTTTTTCCCTCTTAAATCCAACGTGTTTTGATTGCATTTAATTATCATCTGTGCCTGGATGTGCGAGGAGCAGCAGCTGCTGGGATACACTGTAATTTCCATTATTTTAGCTAAATACAGTGCAAACATTGATCTGACATTTTGATTTGTTTCCTAAGAGCAAAATTCTCATTTTTTCCCCTAAACCCATCTGCCAGGGCTGCAAAGAAGCTGCAGATCAGGACCCTGCACATCAAAGCACAGGAAAAATCGGAAAACTTTGCCAAATAATGCAATGCAAACATCTCCCCCCCCCCACCCTCCTAGTTTTATTCTTTCATTTGGATTTATTCTCAGACCTGTCTCTGTCAAACTTCTGGGCTGCACAAAGTCTTAGCCACAAAAATCCATGGGAAGTTTTTCCCACCAAAAAATGAAGGAGGAGAAATCTCAGTGGAGAAGAAAATACAGGAAATGTTCTCGTTTTCTTCTCAGTGGAGAAGAAAATACAGGAAATGTTCTCAGCCTGGGGTGAAGAGATGTTCAATCAAGGTGAAGTGTTTAAGGAGCAGGGAAAAGTTCCCTGGGACCCAGAGGAATGGTTTCCCCCATTTCACCCATTCCTGCCTGGAATAACAGTTTAAAAAAATTTATCTTTTTAATTGACAATTTTTTTTTATAATTTTAATTGATAATTTTAATTGATTTAATTGAGTAGGTCACTACTCAGCAACTCTTTGGGATGAGCTCCTACAGGAAACTCTGCAGGATCCCAGATGAACCCAGAGCTGAGCCCTTCCAGCTCAGGCTGTTCTGTACCTGTGCAATTCTGACCCAGCCTCTCTCTCCTTCCCCTTCCCAAAACTGGTGATTTTGAGCTCTCTTCCCCCAGAACCAAGAGCAGAAACAAAGGGCACGGAGCTCCCATGGTCTGGTTATTTTTGTAGATGAGTCTTCCAAGCAAACAAGGAAGCCAAAGCTAGTGGAGCCCACACAAAGGGAGTCTTCCCTTCACTGGTCCTTTAATGGTAGTTTGGGTTGTAACACTGGAATTTTTCTCTCTGCACACACAGCCTGAGTTACAGGGCCCTGGAGCTGAGGGGGCACGGCCAAGGGTCAGAACCCAGGCTCCTCCATGTCCAACTGCTGGGCTGAAAAGTCTTTTTATTTCACATTTCACTTGTGGGAGCCGCAACAAAAGGGAGCCATGGAACAGTGTGGGGGGACAAGAAAGACATTTGTGCCTCCCTTTCCAGCTGCTATTATTAATAAAATGAATGAGGCTTTATCTCCCCAATTCCTTTGGTAAATAAAACCCCCTTCACCACAAAGCAGCTTTTGCAGAACTGCTGAGCAGTACAAAAATCAATGGCACATCAGCTATGATCTTATGCAGGGGGAAAATCCACTATAATTACATTTGTCATCCAGTGGGAACTGTTTTGGGAGAGGTTACACCTATCCACTGTTCTCCCTGGAGAGGGGAAGATGGATATCTGGCTGCCTGGGGATGAACCAGGTTGTAGGAAAGCATTTACAGAATAATTTATCTGTTTGATAAACTCCAAGTACTCCTCCCCAGCAATGAATTCTTTCAGCTTTTGCAAAGGCTGCCCCAGTTTTGTGTCAGTACCACACTGCAGAAAGACTCAGAGAGGCTCAGGTAATGATTAGAGGAATGGAAAGAGGAGTAAATCACTCTCAGTAGGAGCAGATCCCAAAGAAAGCTGGGCATTCACTGGGACAATGAAAGGAATCCTCAGGTCAGCTCGACACTCAAACTTCTACAGCCCTGCAGAACAACCTGCCAGCAGGCCCCTCTCATCCAATTCCAACAGGAATTTGTGCTGGCAAGCAGGACAGAGACACCAGACTTAGCTGCTTGGGGGATTTATATCTGTATAAATCATCAAATACCCTCCAGTCCCTCCTCTCCTCTGCCAGTCCAGCAACACCTTCACAAATTTGGGAACTCTGAAGTCACCAGTCCCAGCTTGGATTCCATTTTCTTCTCCTCCCAACCAAATATTGGCTTAGTTACCAAAGGTTAGGTTTTTCCCTGATGAAAAGAGATGACTTCACCCTTATTTCTTATTGCATTTTAAGTGCTAAGGCTTAGTTCTGCAGCTTTAAAAATAACTGCTGTATCCAGAATATCAAACCACATCTGTCATGAGCCCAATCATCCTTTCATATCCCATTTCATCTCATGAACATTTCATGAAGTAAGTACAAGAAATGTTTAATTCCCCATCACTAATATGGGTAAATAATACTCTTGGAAGAGTTAATTATTAAGACACCATAAAATTAAAATAACGAGCTGATAACAGTGGAAGATTTGCATTCCATTGCCCTGAGTTTGGCAGGACAACCCAATTTCTCCAAGAGACAGGAAACCCATGAATCCTGCAGGATTCTAGAGAGGAGCAGATGAGAAAAAAAACCCTAATCTGACTCCTGCCCAAGCCTGCAATACCAGGATGAAGGACAGAAAAATGAAAAGTACAAAAGCACATGAAACAGGAGAGCAAAGAGGAAACTGCTGCCACAGGACATTTTCCCAAACCCCACGGGAAGTCCTGGCAAAGGCAGCTCCTTGGAGGACAGCAGTTTGTCGCCAGGCTGTGCAGAAATTCCCACATTGCCACGATTTCTGAACGATTCCTTGCCACACTGAGCTCCTCTGGGCACTGAGTGAATGCTCCCCAGTTTCCAGAGCCAGCTCCTGTGCAGTGACATGCTGCTTTGGACATTTCCTTGGGACAGCAGATCCAGCCTCCTCCAGGGGAGGTTCAGAGGCTCAGGTAGGGCCCAAAACAAGGCAGAACAAGTCCTGGAAGCAGAACAGCCCCAGTGGTGTTGGAAAAGCCCTGACTGCAATGGATGCTGTTGTTATCACCTTCCACAGTGCCCCTGGGAGATGCAGAGAGATGGGAGTCAGCAAAATTATGAGAAATATCCTTGGAAAAAGCACTCAGGAAGGAATTTCCCTGAGGAAACCCAGCAAGGACAGTACTTGGGCACACAGGACAAACCACACTGTGCAGCCAGGAAAACCCCACCTGCAGGGGCTCAGCTCCATCTCTCCAGGTGTGATCCCAGAGCCTGACAGTAACCCAGAACATCCCAGCACACAGAGTTTAGCCAGGGCCTGCCCACCCTCCCAGGGAACAATTCCTGCCCAATATCCCATCCAGCCCTGCCCTCTGGCACTGGGAAGCCATTCCCTGTGTCCTGTCCCTCCATCCCTTGTCCCCAGTCCCTCTCCAGCTCTCCTGGAGCCCCTTTAGGCCCTGGCAGGGGCTCTGAGCTCTGCCTGGAGCCTGCTCTTCTCCAGGTGAACAATCCCAGCTCTCCCAGCCTTTCCTCCCAGCAGAGCTGCTCCATCCCTCAGATCACTTATGCTCCTTAAATCCAAAACAGGTCTCCATTCCCCACAATATTTGCATTTTAAGGTACCAGTCCCACCAAGCCCTTTCCCTGAGAGGAGGAGGAGGATCTGACTCACGAGACCCTACAAGGGAATTGGTCCTGTTAAATCAGATCCACAGAAAGAGAGGAAAGAAGGGTCACAGGGAGGTGACACAAAGACTGAACACAGCACTGGGGATGACTGCAGTGACCCTGGGGGGAAAGCAGGGGATTGCCCAGGTGGGAAAAGCCAACAGGAGGGAAAAAGGGAGATGTGGGAAGTGAGAAGTGCCAACACACTGAGGATGAATCCTTGGGGCAGAGACTGTGCAGGCAGATGGCAGAGAGGTGATGATGCCTGGGGGAACACAGTCAACATCCATGTGCCTGCTTTGCTTTGGATTCAACAGGAAAAACCTCCCAGAGGAGCATTTCACCCCTCAGAGGCCCCATGGAAGGGCTGCCACAGCCTCCCATTTGTCTGTGCAGTTCAAACTGCCCCACAGACTTTGTCTGACATCCCTTATCAACACCCAGATCCCACAGCTTCTGGGAATACACTGCTTCCCAAGACTCCCAGAAACCCATGTTCCCATGGGAAATCACAGTGAGATCCTTCCTCTGGAGGAGCTACCAAGAAGGAAGCAAGAGACAACGTCATCTTTAAAAATAAAAAATGAAAATATAAAAAATAAAGTCTTCACGACTGAAGACAAAAACAAAAGGAAATTTAAGAGGAGAGGGAAAACTACTAAAACAGGGGAAAGTGTGGGCTGGTTTTCAGCCTGGTTCTTAAAAAGCTGCTTCTTCCCTCTCCATGCCTGTAGAAGCAGGAGCACACAGGATTTTTCTTCCCTCAGGTTCTCCAGGTGTGTGCAGAGGTGCAGCCTCAGAATTCCTTTGCAGCACCCACTGCCAATACAAAACCATGAGCCACGAAAGAGTTAATCCAAGGAATTCCCCCTTCCCCTGTAGCACTCAATTATTTCTTCCATGGCACCAACCCTCATGGGAGGACTCTTTACACCTTTATTACCAAAGGTGTAAATTGTATTACTACTTTCCACCTTTATTGCTTTATCACTATTTACTCTTTATCACTAAAGCTTCGTTAAAAATGAGAATATCTGTTTATTCACAGGAGAGCCCCAAACCTGGACCTCATCACCTGATTTTTTCCACAGGGTCTTCCTGCCCTAATCCCTCCTGACAGCCTGCAGCTGAGTGGCTCAGCCAGAGGAAACATTTGGGGTGGGAGGTGGGGATATCCCATTGATCCTCATCAGTGTGAGGCACCCAGCACAGCTCCAGCCTGAGGTGGAGCTCTCTGAAAACACTTCTCCAGGCTGCCACATTCTAAAATTTGCTTTCAGCAAAAAAAATTTTAGCAAGTGTTGTGAAGTCAGCAAATGCAAACCTGCAAAACTACACTAAACATTGGAAAAAATGTTTACTAAATTTTGTTTGATTTAATTTTGTTTAAAATTAACAAACAAATTTAAAATTTTGTTTAAAAATGTTTACTAATGTAAAACTAAACATTTGAAAATGTTTAGGCTCTTTCCCTTAATGAAAAAAAAAAAAATGGAGGTAGCGGACTCATTTATGATTCATTAATAAGAACTTTTTTTGCCTCTAAAAACCCTAAATTTGAAGACAAACAATCTGTTGAACCCCTCTCAGAGCAGCAAACTTTCACCCAGGAAAGGGAATATATCCAATAAATAAGTTTATTTTCCTCTCACAATTGTTTTCCGTGCCGAGCCAAGAGTTCCAGTGGAGTAGTTTAATCACTCATCCCCCTTTTCATTCCCAGTCCCTCAGCCTGGAGGAATATTCCTGCTGGAGGTGGGCACAGCAGGGATGTTTAAAGCTGCCACCAATTTCAGCCCCTGATGGACACTTGTCACATCACAAACACATTCATTCCCACCTTCAAAGCACAGCTCTTAGGAGGTTTTTTTGTTGGTTTTTTTTGTTTGTTTGTTTGTTTGTTTGGTGGTTTTTTTGTTTTGGGTGGTGGGGTTTTTTTGTTGTTGTTGTGTTTTTTTTGGTGTTGCTCAAGGTTTAGGGCACCTCTTGACCCATTTCAGTTAATAAGGAGAAGTTGAGGAGGTTTCTTGCTACGTTTTGAACACAAGGGAATCAAGGGCTGTTTGCAGAGGCCTGTAGGAACAGCACAGGCAGGGTGAAGCCAGAGAAATAAAGTGTTTTAAAGAACAGGATGTGGCGGGGCCAGCACCTGAAAGCCTGACCCAGGGGGCCTCATACCCCTCGAGGTGGGAATTTGGCCTGCAAGACACAGGCTGTGGCTAAAGTCACCCCAGAATAATAATAAAAAAGCTTATTAGACTTATTAAAAGCAAAGAAGCTCTAAATTCATGATTTTGCTTGCTGAGAAATTTCAACTTCAGCTCCTGACTCAAAGCTCTGGTTCTTCTCACCACCATCTCAAAAAACAGCAGGAGCCCACATAAGGAAGCGACAAGGAATTAATGGAAGGAGGACAGCATCTATTTGATTTTTGAGAAAACACCTTTAAGGCCGTCAAAGATGGGTCTCTCCAGTAGAGTTTTGCAAAGAACAAAGTTTTTATTTGGGTTTATTGTGCTAATAATTGAGAGGACACAGAATTATTAAACAAAATGAGCTCTTGTAACCATAGCCCAACCCACTTGATAATGTCCTCTCCCATTTCCATGACTTCATCATCACTCATTGCATTATGTCTAAACATAGGCAATAAACTCTCCACAATTGGGTTTGCAAAGCATTATGCATATTTAGGGAGCTATCTAAATAACCTTAAATTAAGTTACAAAGCCAAGGGAAGAGCCAAGTCGTGCCCTCACACACACACACAGCTGCCAAGGGAACACAGAAAACCTCAAGTGCCCAAAAAACACAGTATTTGTTTTTTGACACACATTTGTTGCACACTCATCACCACACAGCCATCTGATAAATAATATCTGATGAATAATATCATTTTATCACACAAATATGATAAAATCTATCAGCAGTAAAGGGTTATCTGAGTACCAAGCTGTGCTCAATACCCCAAACCATGCTGGAAACAGTTCTGCCCCTAAATCCCCCCTCAGATCCTCTCCAGGGAGTGGCAAGAGGCTGAGCAGGAGATAAATACACCCTGATGCCAACAAGTCCTGTTCTTAGAGGGTTTTTTTTTTTCAAGGGACAGCATTGAACACAACATCCCAAAAGCTGCCAGGCAGCAAAAACCCCATGAGCAAACCTCTGGTGTGGGGGGGAATTTGGGGAGTACAGCACTGCACAGTGCAAATCCTCCATACTTCCACTGGGAAGAAAATACAATTCAAGAATGATGTTAAAGTAGTTTTTTATCATCAACTGAACAGATTCTGCACCTCAAAGTAGTCTCTGTTATCCAGAGGACTGAAAACCTTAAATCTTTCCATGCAGTGCTGGGGGTGGAGACACATAATTCACAGAAAAACCATTTTAAAGTGCAAAATTCAAACCTGTGAAAAACCAGAGGAATAAAACCTGTGCCTTGAGAAAGGACTTAACCTTAAAAGGACAGAAGCATCAAGTTGTTTTGGGAAAGCAGTGAGGAGTATTTGCAACTATACAGCATGAGGAATTTGGCAGGAAAGCTTGTTTAAAGGATGGCTTGCTGCCTTGGAAAGATTTTTGTTTAAAGGAACAATTTAAGATATTAAAATATAGAGGGGCAAGTGGAAAACCTTCACTCCCCTTAGGTGTTATCTGGCCAAAATGTTTGAGTCCACCAGACAGTTCTGGTGAGGAGCAAGAATTTGATAAGCATTTATCCACTATGGTACCAAATCACACCAGGAAGGAATTCAGGAATATTTCCCTCAGATCAGCCACTCTGAGAAGAGGGATGCTGGATGCACACAAGGTTTGATCCAGCTCAGTAACTCTGACAGCTGACATGCACTTCCTTAAAAATAAAAAGCACAACCATCCATGAAATATGCTCAGTTTGACACGTGGAGAGTGGGAGAACCTGGAAAGAAGACGACACCCAACACAAGGAGCTGGGATTTTGGAGAGGCAGAGCATTGGCAACATCTGTTGGAAGATTTTTACAAAGCTGAACACACCCTGCTCTTGTGTTCCCTGAGAAACCCCAGCACATCCTGTGACAAAGCACAGGGGCTGCATTTCCTTTGTGCCCAGGATGCACCAACACCATTTTCCATCCTCCCAAGCACACAGTGGAGAGCCCCTTGTGCTGCACCAACATTTACACCTGGGAGGAGGCTGTGACCACGTTCTCCCTGTTCCACAGCCACTTCCCATCTCCACACCACCATTCCTTCTGCTCAAATCCTCATTTACCCAGCAAACCATCGCCTCCAAGAGCAGGAACTCTGCTTAGGGGAGGTTTATTCCAGGGTAGGGTTAACAGCTTTCACCTCCTTTCTTTACCCAGGCAGGCACACAAATCCAGGCAGAATTTTCCAGGCAACAGCAGCCCACATGATTTTTAAGCAACCATATTTAGACAACCTCTTTGTCCAAAACCGTTTTTCCCATGAAAGTTTTTGTCTCTAAGTGTTAAAAAAAAAGGGATAAACAAGATCTTTCCCAACCCTACCTTCCATGACGTAGACCAGGGAACCCACATCTCCCTCCTTGATGATGCAGCTGTCCTTGCCATACTCCACGGGGTACATACAATCCACAATCTCCTGGATCTGGGACAACTCCAGGTTCTTCATGAAGTCATTGTCAAGGATCGCTTCCTTTATTAGCTCCTTGGACCTGGGGCACAAATAAATTAAAAAAAAAAAAAAAATCAGTGTTTTCCCTAAAAAATGTGCGGAGAAGTCAAAAAAAAATTACAGAGATGTGAACTTGCAATTGTTTTTTGTAAATAAGCTTGATATACGTCCAGCATTGAAATAAAAATAGATTTCGTGGAGTTGCAAAATCCTCTTTTAGCTACAAGTTTCACATCTACAATAACAGAGCTACTTGGAATATCTTCCATACACAAAACTGAAAGGAAGCACAAACAAGAAAGTAACGGATTTATTACTTGGTTTATTATATTTTCTATTAATTAAACAAACTGGAGCACACCAAAGGGTGACACTGCATGGATTCCCTGAGGATTTATAACATAATCACTACAGGAGGCATTTGGCACAAAATCCCTAAATCCACTTGTGCAGGTGGACAACTGAGAATGTTAAATCCTGATCTAGACCAAAACTAAAGCTCCTAAGACACCTCCAGGCTGGACAGCAGCTCCTCAGCCCTTCATTCCTCACCCTGGGCACTGAACTGTTCACAGCTCCCTGCAGAGCCTGAGCACTCAGGAGGCTTTTAGCTGTGTGAAAGGTGAACATGAAACAAGGTTCTCAAAGAGAAACACTTTAATGGGTCATGTCTTGTGAAAAAGAGCCAGACTGGGACTTGGGGAGACCCAGACCAGCCCAGCCTTGAGGACATGACAGTCTTTGTACAGGGTTAGAGGCAGCTCAGGGCTCCACCCACTGCAGAGCAGCTCGGTGATGTTTAAGAATCTTTTTTTTCCTTTGATAATTTCGGGGTTATTTCAACCCAGCTCATTCCACTGGACACCAGAGGCCACCAGAAGTGACCCAGCTGAAGGGCAGGAGGGGACAGGACCAGGCTGCCCAAAAACCACTCCTGAGAGTCAGGATCTGCCTTCACACCAATCCCTGACTGCCACCCCAGCCCCTCCTGTGTGCAAATAAGGACCCCCAGGAAAACCTGCACCTGGGGGATGTCTTCCTTTCAGCAAAGCTGGGGATCTGTAAGGCTGACCAGGTGCTGCATAACCCCATTCCCTCACCTCAACTCCTGTGCCAAGCCAGCCAATGCTTTTCCTGCTCTGCCTTGATTCAGCTCCACTGCTCTGCTGGTCTCAGCCACCCCAAATCCTCATAACAATGAGCTTGTCATTAGTGTTGTCCAATTGCCCACCAAAGAAAACCTAATTAAAGCCTTGGTGTTCATCATGTCATCCTGCATTCCAGTCCCAGGCATGTATTTCATTCCAAGGCTCCAAATTTATTTCGTTTCTCCTTGATAAAGTCAGGCTTTCAAGTGGAGTTGCTGCAAGAATACCCTAAAAGACTGTGAGGAATTCCTGGCCCAAGTCATACCTTCCTCTGGATGTAGAGATCCCCAGCACAAAACAATGCTCTCCTTGTTGGAAATGAACACAGGAAAGGATTTGAGGAGGAGTTGAGGAGAAATTTGGTCCAAACAACAGCAAAGGAACAGGAAAACTCAGCTGGACTCAATAAACTTAAAGGTATTTTTCAACCTTTATGATTCTAGTTGGGGAAGAAGCAGTGAAACAAACCCAACGTGAACAAATTTAGGGAATTCAAGAGCTTAATAATATTACCAATATTATATTATTATTAATAATAATAATATAATATGATATCAGATGTGTAAGAGAACATCTGAACCACCTGATTCAGTCTCTGTCCTCAACACAGGAATATCAGAGCAAGCTCAGAGGTCCCCAAGTCATCCAAACCCTTTTAACCACCCCACAAAATACATCATCATGAAGGAAAACACGTTGGCTGGGACATCAATGAAACACAGCTTCGTCTGTGCCACATCACAGCACCCTAAAATTAAATATCCACAGGGAAAGGGCTGGATAATAACTCAGTCATGCTTGAATGTGAGCAAAATAGGCTTTATTAGTAGGGATAATTGGTTAAGATGAGACTTTGACTACAAAGCCTGTGAGAAAAGCACCTCCAGCTGCCCTTAAACAGTGCTGGCTGAAAGAGAAAAACCACCTTGCAAGCCAGCTGCTTATTTATGAGAGTATTTCATAGAATCCCAGACTGCTTTGGACTGGAAAAAACCTTAAAAATCCTTCCACCCCTCCCACCACAGACTAAACCACCCTCCATAGTTTGGGAGCTCCAAACCCTTCCAGCAGGAAACATTCCACCCATCTTTTAGGATCAAGTAAGAAAAAAAGCTGAGTTTGACATACTGGAAAATGAGTTGGTACTAAAAATACAATGCCAGAGCTACAAGCAGTGCTCCTCTATTGCTCCCTGTGAGAGAATATTCGTCACTCTTAATAATTGAGAAAAATTATTCATGCACTGTGGCTTGCCAGTCCCACACACTCACACATGCCAGGCCTTCAGCAACTTCCACATTATTTTATGATTATTATGATTATTGTTATTGTTAGCTTTTCTTTCCCTGTAATTCACAGGTGCCATTTCAGATAAACAGCCTTTTTTCCATTGTGTTTATTCTTATGTACAATCCCAGGTGAGAAAAGCCCTCCCAGATCAGCAAGTCCAGCCTGTGCCCAATCCCCACCTTGCCACCAGCCCAGAAACACATGAACCTCAGAGCACAGGAATTAACTCCTAGTTCCCAATTATTCCATAACAAATGCTGCTCCAAACCACACCATTCCTTCATCATCTACATTATTTCCAAACAGCAGCTATCCCACACATGTGAATACAGGAATCTACCCAGCAATACAGAATAAAAAGTATTTAAAATGGTTAAAAATCATGCTCCTGCTATGGCAAGTGCTTTAAACGAGACACAGCTGTTGCATTACCTCTTATTTTCCAACAGTATTTCTGCTGTACTTTCTGGTTCAGGTTTCTAATAGGAACAGGGCACAAACAAAATAACCTACAATATCTGTAAGGCAGCAGGACTGCTTCCAAATGAGCTTGTCTGAAGGAGGAGGATTTCCATGACTATTTCCTTAGCACTGGAGTGAATGTCTGTGCCTTCAGAGGGTCACTCAGAGTAGAAAGCAGTTATTGCCATCCTTCCTCTCCAGAGCAAGCCTGGCACCAAGCCATCCCCCTTTTCCTGAAAGATTAATGACCAAATGTGCTGGAGACTTGATGAAGAGTTTAAAAAGAGGCCACAATCCTCTGTGATACATCCTGTCTCAAATCAGTTTAGGCCCATCACGGTAATTAATAAGGCAACAGGAGGAAGAAGCTAATTGCATTCGAATTTCCAGAAGTCATGCAAAAAGAACCTTAACAAGTCACCTACAAATGCACTTAATGCATAAAAAGCTGCTTGTGCTGCCTCTCAGGGGCAAAGCACACAGAGGGGTATCCATGCACACACCTCCCAGTGCTGTACTGGGGGTGCTCTGCTCCCCCAACCCGGCCAGAGCCACCCACCAGCATCCCCAACAAGCCAAAGAAATTTAGTTCTTTGTCCCAGAAAAAAGGGACCCTGCATAGAGGCCGTGTTGAGCTGTGGCAAGGCTCATGTTAAAGGTTTGCAGTGGCCATAAAATGCTGAATTTTAAACCCTGCTATAAACACTCACTGGCACAAGGGCAGGAGATAAATAAAAATACTGGTTTGTAGCAGATGGGAAATAAAACCCCTGAAATGCATCCCCAGCAGTGTGGGGAGCCTGAGAGAGGGGGGGATTCTGCCCCTCTGCCCCTGGGCTCAGGTGAGACCCCACCTGCAGAGCTGCCCCAGCCCTGGGGCCCAGCACAGGAGGGACCTGGAGCTGCTGCAGAGAGGCCAGGGGAGGCTCCAGGATGAGCAGAGGNCCAGGCTGGACTTTGGGGTTGGAGCAGCCTGGGAAAGTATCCCTGGAGGGGGTTGGAAGAGGATAAGCTTTAAGTTCCCTTAATTAAATGTCCCTTCAAGCCCAATCCTTGGACACTTTGCAGCCCAAATGAATCCATGTTGCTTTGCAATGTACACAGTGAAACACTGAACCCCGCAGCAGTCTGTTGTTATCCCTACAGGAATTCCCATTTTCCAAGGAACACAAGAAATGCTCATCCCAGGCTCTTCCCTCACGGCCATGAAAGCCACGTTCCCTACACTGGGTTTGTACCTTCTGGCATATAGAATAAATATCAGAACACCAAGTTATTCTTCATCCCAAAAGGGCTCATTTCAATGTGGAAAAGCCACTTGCTGCCTTCAGGGAAGGGAAGAATTCAGGGGCAGATGGAAAAACTTCTGACAGACCCCTCCAGGGATGCTTCCAGCAACCAAAGCCCTCCCACCACACCCTGTACTGGTGTTGTTTGCAATGGAGCCTGCAGGAACCTGACGGTCAAGGGGAGCTACTCAGGAATCATTCCCCAGAAGAGCTGATTAAACAGAGGTGGATCGGGAAAAACAGAAGAAATTAAGAGTTCAATTTAAAGATTAGTGACATAATTCTGAATTTTAGGGTGTTCACCACCACAGCTTTGCAGCAAAACCATTTGAAACTACCAGTAAGGAAATTGAAAAGCAATGTACTGGTTGGACAGGCTGGCAGACGCCTGCAAAAAAAAGAGGAAGAAAAAGCACAGTTTGGAGTGACAAAAATAAGTAAGACCATTGGCTTACCTGTTTCCATCTCGAAACTTTGAGCAAAACTTTTCAATATGCCCATACTGATGGGGGGAAGGAGTATTTTTTTCTGGAGTTTCCCCCATCAGGAATTAACAAATGCTACTAATAACCTAAATCTCCATATTTAGGAGGGAAACATCCACAGGAACTTGACCAAGCAGACAGAGCGAGCTCAGGTTTACAGCAGTAAAAATGCAGGGCCCTGGGAGATGAGAACTCCGTATTTACTCACACAATAAACCCTGCTCAAAGCTACCACAGCCAGTGGCACCTTTTTGGGCTGGGTCATCACTGCTGTAAAAACCCAAATTGTTTGTAGAAACTCATGCCCAAAAGTCCTATCTTTTGGGACCTTCCATATCCCTGCCCAAGGAATTAAGCTGATTTCAGAGATAAGAAGTACAGGAAAAAAAACCTGCAGCCTCTGCCCCCGAATCTGACAAGGGATACAAGAATCCAGCCAACCCTTACAACAACCGTCTGTTTAAAATCCACACCGTGAAATGTTTAAAAGTGTTTACTTCTACAAAATGTGGCCATGGAAAAAGGAAAAAAAAAAAAAACAAAAAAAAAACCTTCCTTAAAAAGGGAAAACACAGCCAAGGATTGTGCCTGCTCCAGCTTTCCAGAAACTGTCCAGCAGGATACGAATACACAGCAAGAAGTGTTAGATTTTTTTTTTAAGCAGTTCCCAGACATACCTCCCTTCCCAAAGGGGGGTGTCCATTCCAAGTGGCACAAAGAGCAAAGGCTGCAAGTTTCCAGCAGGGTTGGGGAAGCTTTTTGCTCAAAGCTCACCTTTGTAGAGCTTCTAATTCTGTTTTAAGCCTTCATGTAGTTCGAAGAGGAGGCAAGACTAAAACACACACTCAGCTCTGTTCTGGAATAGAATCCCAGACCGGTTTGGGACAGAGGGACCTCAAAATCACCTCTTTCCACCCTCTTTGGGCTGTCCCAAACACCTTCCACTATCCCAAGCTGCTCCAAGCCCCATCCAGCCTGGCCTTGGACATTTCAAGGGATCCAGGGGCAACCACAGCTGCTCTGTGCCAGGGTCCCTCCAACCTCACAGGGAAGAGTTTATTCTTTC
Organism: Illadopsis cleaveri; assembly: GCA_013399915.1. NCBI lineage: Eukaryota > Metazoa > Chordata > Aves > Passeriformes > Timaliidae > Illadopsis > Illadopsis cleaveri. Next base: position 38,278 of record VXBB01022096.1, on the reverse strand, counting down.
TGTGGAACCTGAATTTCCCCTGTGTCAGTCTGAACCCATTCCCCTTGTCCTGTCACTTCAGTTCCTGATGCAGGGTCCCTCTCCAGTTTCCCTTCAGACCCTGGAAGCAGCTGTGAGGTCCCACACAACCTTCTCTTCTCCAGGCTGAACATTCCCAGCTCTCCCAGCCTGGCTCCAGAGGGAAGCTGCCCCAGTCCCCTCAGCAATTCCAGTAGTTGCTCCAACAGTTCCGTGTCCTCCTTACATTGAAGTATCTCCACAACTCATCTCCTGTGGCCTGGCCACACATCCAGAGGTTCCAGAGGTTCCAAACTGGCAGCTGAGAAGCACAAAGCCTTCAGTGATACCAAACTAAGCATCATCAAGAGACAGCAGTCCAAATCTGTTCCTGGCATTCCTCCCTTCCCAGCAGGCTGGGTTATGGGATTGTTGTCAGCTCCCAGGTTCCCATCTAAGAACCAGAGGTAGCAAGCAGAACTTCCAGGATGATTATTTAATCCCTCAGCCACCAGCCTGAAGCAAACACTCTTCAGCAAAGCTGCTTTTGCAAACAAAGTGAAATTCTTGGTGCCCAGGCAAGGTGGAGGCTCCTCCCTGAAGGCCTTCAGTGCCAAAGCTCCCAGAGGAGGAACAAACCTCCAGCACAGGGCACTTCCTGAAGGGGGAAATGCTGGATAATGCCTTCACATCCTAAAATCTGCAAGGGAACAAATGGATCTTTTCCTAACTCACCCTGAGGAGCAGAGCAGGAGAGAAAAGCTCAGGCCTTTGGGTAAGATCTGGGGCTTGTTTGGACTCCAGTGCTCTTAATAGCTGATAACTCTGCATTAGCTGTTTGTTTTGGCTCTGGATGAAGCCCACTTTGGATGTTCCTTCAAGGGAATTTTAAATATAACTCCAGAGAGCTATTCTTGTCTCAGTAACTGGGAATAAGAGTAGGATTCAAGTCTGGGACCGAGTAGCATGAAGACCTTTAAATACACTCGTAGATTTTCTTTACAGTGCTTCCCTTTCCCACAACACACAACCCACAGCTCATCTCCAGGTTTGAGAGGAAATTTCTGAGCAAGATCTTAAACATCTTCAGCGAGGCTGCTCCTGAATAGCTGGATGGATGAATGTTCTTCACAAGAGTCCACTAAACTTTTTAACCAAAAATGCCAATTTAAAAAGAGGTTAAGCAACTCTGCCCTGATCTAAACCTGTAAACCAAGAAAACAGCTTCAGTATTTCTAGGTTTTCTTGCACTTCAATGCAACTTAGAGTTGCAGAATCGAATTGCTCTGCAGAGAATGTTGCTCAGACAGCTCCACTTAGGATTTCTAAATATATCACTACACTGCTGTTCATTATATCATATTTTGGCATTCAACATTTAAAAAGAAAAATCATTTCAGCAAAAAAATACTCAAATCCCCTTTCACCTACGCCAAAAATTGTTGTTGGTACAAAAATACTGTAGGCAAGAGTTGGTTAACTTGCATTTTAACATGTCTCACCCCACAGATCTTAATTTACCACCCTTTTTTAGGCTCCTATTTTGCATCCCACAAAGCCCCAGGTTTAGATCCCAGAAATGCTGGCAAGCTCAGGCAGAAGAAGAAGCTGGCTCTTGCCAACACAGTTTGCCTCCTCCTGCACTCCCTGACAGCTCTGAGGAACTCCCACATGAGCTGCAGTTTGAGAAACCACTACCAAGCCCTCAGTGCAGGATTAAGCAGCCCCTTGATTACCTGAAGAAAACAGCAGAAGTTGTGAGCAGCTAATGAGAGGTGAGAACACAAAATCAGAGAAGCATTTGGGTTGGAAAAGATCTCTAAGGCCCATGAAGTCCCAGCTGTGCCCGATGCCCACCTTGTCCCCAGCCCAGAGCACTGAGTGCCACCTCCAGCCCTTCCTTGGACACCTCCAGCCATGGGCACTGCAGACCTCCCTGGGCAGCCCCTGCCAAGGCCTGAGCACCCTTTCCATGCAGAAATTCTTCCAGAATTCTTCCATAACATGTGGCAAAGTCATGGTGAAGGGGGATGGGTGTCTCTCAGGGATGCCTGACCAAAACCAAGCAGACTTTTGAGGGGTGTTACCCCGTGCATTTCACAGTCTCAGTGCTCACACCCAGCACAGCTGTGCTGGAGCCTTCTTGCACCTACAAAAATAGCAGAGAAAACACGTCCCCATATGTCTCCACAGCCAGAAACAACCCAAACTCCTCCAGAAGGAGCTCAGTGAGCAAGAGAGACCCAGACAACACATCCTGAAGGTCACGACGATCCCTCTTGGAAAGAACCATGTAGTTGAAAGGCAGGAATTTCTCCATCCATCAAACCATTATCCATGTGGGCTTCCAGTCCTGGCAGCTCCACACAGTGACCCTTGACTGGAGGCAGGGATGAGGAGTGGAGCCAAATGGCAACTCCAACAGTTCCCCCAGGTTTATGAGTGCCTCTGGAAGTCTGTGTGGCTCCCTGGGGATAAATGAAGGTGTGGACAGTGAGCTGCACCCATTCCCTGGAGAAGGGAGTTACTGATGGCCACCACGGAGATGGCTTCACCCTGGTGCAACAGGCAGGAAATCTGCCAAAGGGATGATAACCTAATTTACATAGATGCAGCAATCCAATTAGAGATCCTCTGAGCAGAGACAGCTCCCTCTGCTCTCCTGGATTAGAGAACACGTCAGGAGCTCCTCCAAATGCACCATGGGCCAGGAGAGATGCAAAAGCACTCGGCTCCTCCCTGACAAACACATCCACAGGGAATGCTGTCACAGGCAGGGAAATAGAGAGCTGCTCCAGTGAAAGTTCAGGAGAGGGATTCACAAGAATTGTGATGGATGGGGAGGGGAGAAAAGCAACAGAGCTTTCACATCCCTCACTGTGATTCACCCAACACTTGTGATGGATGGGACTGTCACCAGGGAAGCTCCATCACCTCTCTCCAGACTGGGGAAGTCCCTGGCTGAAATGCCACAGACATGTGGCAGTGGAATGCAGACAGTGCTTGGAGCCTCAGTCTTCCAATAAATATTCTCAGGCGTTTTAGGGAGAACTATTTCTTCCCACTTCACAAGTCAGCAGGAGGCCTGACATTTGCAGGCAGGCTTTGGGACACAAATATTTGCAAGATGCGTGGCACTATCCAAAAAACTCCCCACTGCCAAGCACGAGGAGCAGCCAGTGGGGATGGAAGGGCAAGATGTGCCTCCTGCCAGAAGGGTCAGTCCAGGACACAGCTGTGGGAGCACATCCTGCAGGCTCTGTCTAGCCTGCCAATAAACCAAATTAGAGCTGGACAAGCACCTTGTGGCAGGCAAGGTGAACTCCGAGCAGCCACACAACCTGATAGCATTTAACTGGGGAAAGAGCAGCAGCAGGAAGCTCAGGAGGTGTCTGTGGAAAAGCAGGAAGATGGGGCTGGGAGCAGTGCAGAGCTGCTGCTGCTTTCCTTCTGCTCAAAGGCAGGTGGGGGAGAGTTTGGCACATTCCAAATATTATTTTCTCGTCCCTATTTCTTCTGCATGAGCATTGACTATGACAATCTCGCTGAGTTTTGAAGAATATGCCAAAAACAACTGCTCTGCACAACTCCCTGCCAGGAGGGGACAGCCAGGGGGGGTCGGGCTCTGCTGCCAGGGCACAGGGACAGGCCAAGGGGAAAGGGCCTCAAGCTGTGCCAGGGGAGGCTCAGCTTGGACAGCAGCAGGAATTTCTGCATGGAAAGGGTGCTCAGGCCTTGGCAGGGGCTGCCCAGGGAGGTTTGCAGTGCCCATGGCTGGAGGTGTCCAAGGAAGGGCTGGAGGTGGCATTCAGTGCTCTGGGCTGGGGACAAGGTTGGGATCAGGTACAGGGTGGACTGGATGACCCTGGAGGGCATTTCCAACTTTAATGACTCCGTGGTACTAAAATAAAACAGGGCTTTTGCTCAGAAAGACTCTCCCTCATCCTGTTGTAGGAATTCCGCTAAGAATCCCGTGGTTGTGATGTTGCCTTTGGCTGTAACCAAAAAAAGAACCCAAACTCTGAAGCAGGAGGACACAGCCCTCAGCACTGTCCTCATGGAGGGGAGATCCCAGAGCCACAGAAGGGATGCTCAGCACAGCAGGAATGAGAGCAAACACCTCCAGAGAAACCCTCTCACCAAAGAAAACCCACAACTCAAAAAACACAACCCCAGGCATGGAAAGCTCCAGTCTCAGGGCTTTCAAGTCTTCATAAAATCTTGGATTGTAAAGAACAATCTGCAGGGGGCAATTGGTGGTGGGTTGGAGATTCAGAGAAATTTCCCTAATTCCCACAAACCATATGAGACAAACTCCAGGGATACCTGCACTCATCCAGCCACATATAAACACCAGACAGAGAGAACTTAAAGGAATTGTTTTGAAGAATAATAGTGACAAATGTGCTAGGAGAAAGCAGGCACCAAACTCTGATGGAAGGCAAGGGAAAGATGAAGAGGGAATTTGAAGGACTTGAGGAAACTGCTCTTTTCTTTGATCAAAATAACTCTCCTCCAGAGGCACTGAATGTTTCCAGGAATTTCAGCCTGGAAGGGTACTGAAGGGGAAACATCCTATGTCTGGTAAATGGGAGGATATTTCTGAACAAGTAGTAACCTCACATTTCATGGCATCGCTTGTCCTCAGGGAACCCCAACGGGAATGGACATGTGGAGGTGAAAGAAAGATGCAGCAATACAAAAGGTGCTGCCCAAGGAAAGCTAAGGAATGGCATNCTCACTGGGTTCAGGTTCCAGACCCTGAGCAAGTTTTGGAGATCACTCACTGTGGTCTTTAGGAGCAACTGTGACCTCCTGGTGTTACAGCCTGAACCCCAGCGTGGGGTCCCCTGAGGTATTCCCAAGGGAAGGCTCTCCCCTTTACAAACAGGGCCATTTCAAGGGGAAACAGGAGCAGCACTTGTTTCTGGAGGACAGACAGCAACAGGCATTATGGCACATGGCTCTTCTGCCTCCCTCAGCAAGCCAGGAAAGCCCCAAAATTCACAGTTCAAATGTGCTGCCATGCTGCTGCCCAGGTCCTCAACAGAAAACCTTTGGTTCATGGGAAAGCTCCAAACAGGGCACCAGAGAGAAGAACCACTGAGAGGTTGAGAGGCTGAGAACTGTGACAGAAGAAATAAGCCAGAGGAGGGCAGAGAATTAAATTACCTTTATCTGCATCACACAAGCAGAAAATGAAGTTTGCTACCATAATGTACTGCTGAGCCTGCTTTCCTTCCCTTGCATTACTATCCTGCACTTAACTCTCCCCTTTTCCACCACCCTCATGTCTCACCACCTTCCCACACCACCTCCCAACTCCAAAATGCTTGCTCCCATTGCAGCAACTCTGGCTTGTGTTCCTTTTTCATGTGAGTGCCTCATTTGACATTCCTAGTGCAGAGCACCATGGATTTCTCTTTCCTTTCCTTCTACCATGCTCCCAAATGCTTTTTCCCCTCCTGCTCCCCCTGCAAGTCCTTGCCCCTTACAATTTCACTGCTCCCACGGGGCAGCTGAACAATTATCAGCCAAAACAAATCAGAAAGCTGAGCCCCAGGCCAGGAAAAATACTCAGGTTGAAAAGGGGCTGCAAGGAGGACCCCAAGAGTTTCATGTGGCAGAAGAGGAAAAGAAGGAAATGGCAGATGTGCCTTGCATCACATTTGGTGGGATACTGGGAAGGAATTGTTCCCTGGCAGGGTGGGCAGGCCCTGGCACAGGGTGCCCAGAGCAGCTGTGGCTGCCCCTGGATCCCTGGCAGTGTCCAAGGCCAGGCTGGACTTTGGGGCTTGGAGCAGCCTGGGACAGTGGAAGGTGTCCCTGACATGGCAGAGGGGGCACTGGATGGGCTTTAAGATTCCTTCCCACCCAAACCCATCTGTGATTGCATGCTGCTGAAGAAATAAATCCCCACAAAAAAAGCAGAACAGGACATCAGTGCATCACAAGGAGACAGAAACAGTGTTTCTTCCAATACAGCAAGTGGTTTTCTAGGGAAACAGTTCCCTTCCTCTGCCCCAAATATTTCACAGGATTAGGAAAGAAACCTTGTTCACTTTCTGAAAAGCACTGCTACAACTCTCCCGTGTTCTGACTCTGTTCCACGCTCCGCAGGCTGCGCTGAGGAAATATTTACATGAAGGAATACACAGAAAGAGCTAAAAAGAGATGGAGAAAATGTGCCTGCCAAGGAGCAGAGTTATTTCCGTGGAGGAAACAGGATCTACTGGAGGGAACTGAAATAATTCAAATCCAGCTTAATCCCAACAGGTCCAAAAAGTGTCATTTGAAATTTAAGTGCATTTTAAAGATAACAGTTCTTTTTTAAAGTCAAAAGCAGGCACAAGCTGTTTACATAAATGCTAATATCCCATATATTCAGGAATGCAGGTGATTGGAAAGATCAGCCCTGTTAAAAACTGAACAATGAAATTAACTGGCACTGGAATTCTTGGAAACGCACCTTTCTTTAGTGAGTTTAAGGAAAAAAAAAACATTCCAGCCTTTCAAGTAAGTAAGAAAACAGCACAACTTTAAGCATTCTTTTTTAAAATCTAAATTCAGCCTTTTCTCCCAAATGGCAACAGCAGCCAGAGCTAAATAGGAAACTCAAACCCAAAGAAGAGCAGCCAAACCCTGTGTTGTTCATCCTGGGGCCTGCATTTACCCATCTCCTTTTGCAGGAGGTTTGAAAAATCCTTTGTTTCCAATGGAATTCAGTTTATTTACCCCTATTTCACCCACCAAGATCCGCCTTATCCGAAATGAAACACCTCTGCTCACCTAACAAAGCATTTCAGGCAGCTGTGATGCACAGGCAGATTTTGGAATAAAATATTTTAACTGTGTCCCTATGAGACAGTTTCCCTCCAGGAATGAGAAGAACTGGGATTCTCCATTGTGGAACACTAAGAGGAATCCCCCTCTTGCAGCAAAGGGAACTGAGACATTCTGCTTGCTTCGACCCACTTTGTAANGTGCAATGACCTTCACCAAATCCCATTATCTTTCCCAGACACCTTAACATAATTTCTAACTGCACCACAGCTTCTCTAACTAATTTTAACTGCGTCAAAGGTCTGAGTCCTCGGTCCAGGCCTCAGCAAGGCCTCGACCAGGCCTCAGCTCGGGTAGTTCAAGGCCCAGGTAGACATCATGTCCACCTTCCCTGAGGAATTCTGTAACACATCCAGGCCTTCCTTGGACACCTCCAGGGCTGGGGACTCCACCATCCCCCTAAGCAGCCCCTCCAATGCCTGACCACAGTTCTTACGGACAAGTTCTTCCTATATCTAATCTAAACCTCCCCTGGCACAGTCTGAGGCCAACTTCACAAGGTGCTCAACCATCCCAGCATTTCCTTCCTCCCAAACTGTAACTCTTGCAGGAGACCTCAAGAATACAACACTTTCCACCTGCCAGTTTCAGGGATCTGCACTTTTTTTTTTTGATAGCCATCCCAAAAAGCTGGTAGATGTGGTGGTATTCTCTCCAAATCCTACTTGGACAATTTGCCTTCTTGCTCAAGGAAAAAAATCTAACAATTCTTCTCTGTGCTGGTTAATAAATCTGCATGCTGCNGCATTGAATGGGCTTCATGGTCCCTTCCAACCGTAGAAATTCCATGATTTTCCCCATCTATTCCAAGAATAAAATTACCAAGCCTTTAAAAATCTGTAGCCCTGGTGTCCTATGGGTGCAGTGGTTCTAAATGGGTGCTAAAAGTGACATTAAGATTTAAATCCCCATGGTTTTCCCCTCTCCAGCGTGTGATTCCAGCAGTTGGCAGCTTTTCACAGAACCACTGAGGCTGGAAAAGCCCTGTAAGATCGAGTCCAACCATGAGCCCTGCACTACCACATCCACCAAATATGCCCAAGGGCCACATCCATGAAACCAGGGTTTTCCTTGTTTATATAAAAGAGAGTCGGGTCGAGACAAACGCAGGTCCAACCACTATGGTCACTACTACGTGTTCTGGTTTATTCAAAATAAGATGGCAGTTTATATACATTTCTATATAGTTTACAATTCAGATAGCTCTTCCATTGGCACACAGCAGAGAGAAAAATGCAAACATACATTGTTGAATCTACTTTTAAGGTAGCTAACAACACTCACTAACAATTCTGTGCAATGACCTTCACCAAATCCCATTATCTTTCCCAGACACCTTAACATAATTTCTAACTGCGCCACAACTTCTCTAACTAATTTTAACTGCGTCAAAGGTCTGAGTCCTCGGTCCAGGCCTCAGCAAGGCCTCGACCAGGCCTCAGCTCGGGTAGTTCAAGGCCCAGGTAGACATCATGTCCACCTTCCTTGAGGAATTCTGTAACACATCCAGGCCTTCCTTGGACACCTCCAGGGCTGGGGACTCCACCATCCCCCTAAGCAGCCCCTCCAATGCCTGACCACAGTTCTTACGGACAAGTTCTTCCTATATCTAATCTAAACCTCCCCTGGCACAGTCTGAGGCCAACTTCACAAGGTGCTCAACCATCCCAGCATTTCCTTCCTCCCAAACTGTAACTCTTGCAGGAGACCTCAAGAATACAACACTTTCCACCTACCAGTTTCAGGGATCTGCACTTTTTTTTTTTGATAGCCATCCCAAAAAGCTGGTAGATGTGGTGGTATTCTCTCCAAATCCTACTTGGACAATTTGCCTTCTTGCTCAAGGAAAAAAATCTAACAATTCTTCTCTGTGCTGGTTAATAAATCTGCATGCTGCTTTCAGGGTTTTGGGGTTTTTTTTGTTTTGTTTTCCAACAGAGAGACAAGGCTGTTCTATTTATAAAGGTCAAGTAAATTGTGTGCAGTCTGTGGAGCCTTAAAATCTCTGTGTTATTAAAACAGAATATTTCATTTAAACAGCCCCTCTCAGAAAGAAAAAGACATTTCTCCCAATAACATCTCTTCCCTTCTCCATTCTGAGTTAAGGTCTGTGCACACACAGGAGAATGCAAGTGTTTGTTTGCTTTCCACTTGAATTATCACAACTATTATTTTTAAAACACTCTATAACACTTTTACAGGTTGTTTGGATAAGCCACAACCATAAATCCTGCTTGGCTGTCACACCAGGAAAAAGCCTGGCATTATATTTGTGGGTAGAGAGAAAAGCTGCCAGGAACAGCAAAGGGGGTTTGGGCTGAGGAGGGGTTTAAACAAGGTTTAAGAGGCTCAACCTGGACAAAAACGGTGCCTTCAGACATATCTGTGTCATCTTCCTGTGCTGGAATGATGTCCTGAGGGACTGGTACTTCCACGTGAATTTCACACGGGGTCAGACAAGGATTCAAGAGCTGCCAGTGGTCAAACCCTCCTCAGTTCTGTGAGAAGCAGCAGGCTGGTTTAATCTTTATCCGCTTAACAACCATCGCAAACAAACGGGTTTTGTGGTCAGAGTGGTGATTATGGCACAGCAAAATGGGGCAGGACAGTTCAAATCCCAGGTAACAGCACCTGTGGAGCTGCTGGCACTGCACAAAGCCCATGCAGGCCCCCAGGAACAGAGCAAACCAAGGAGCAAACACAGAAATCCCAGCTAAGCCCATCTCAATCACAGCATTCCCAGCTGAACACTGTGCCTTGCACTGAAAGCACAGCANAGGCTGGAAAAGCCCTGTAAGATCGAGTCCAACCATGAGCCCTGCACTACCACATCCACCAAATATGCCCAAGGGCCACATCCATGAAACCAGGGTTTTCCTTGTTTATATAAAAGAGAGTCGGGTCGAGACAAACGCAGGTCCAACCACTATGGTCACTACTACGTGTTCTGGTTTATTCAAAANTCTGTGCACACACAGGAGAATGCAAGTGTTTGTTTGCTTTCCACTTGAATTATCACAACTATTATTTTTAAAACACTCTATAACACTTTTACAGGTTGTTTGGATAAGCCACAACCATAAATCCTGCTTGGCTGTCACACCAGGAAAAAGCCTGGCATTATATTTGTGGGTAGAGAGAAAAGCTGCCAGGAACAGCAAAGGGGGTTTGGGCTGAGGAGGGGTTTAAACAAGGTTTAAGAGGCTCAACCTGGACAAAAACGGTGCCTTCAGACATATCTGTGTCATCTTCCTGTGCTGGAATGATGTCCTGAGGGACTGGTACTTCCACGTGAATTTCACACGGGGTCAGACAAGGATTCAAGAGCTGCCAGTGGTCAAACCCTCCTCAGTTCTGTGAGAAGCAGCAGGCTGGTTTAATCTTTATCCGCTTAACAACCATCGCAAACAAACGGGTTTTGTGGTCAGAGTGGTGATTATGGCACAGCAAAATGGGGCAGGACAGTTCAAATCCCAGGTAACAGCACCTGTGGAGCTGCTGGCACTGCACAAAGCCCATGCAGGCCCCCAGGAACACAGCAAACCAAGGAGCAAACACAGAAATCCCAGCTAAGCCCATCTCAAACACAGCATTCCCAGCTGAACACTGTGCCTTGCACTGAAAGCACAGCACAGGAGACACTCCCCACCTGCACAGGAACCTGAATTCTTGATGCATTTTGTGTTTGATGATCTCCACCATGGGCTGGTGGGTGGCTGAGAGCTGAGGGCTGTCCTCTGCCACCGAGCCAACATCAGAGAATGTACAACCAAAGAATGTACAGGTACAACCAAACACAGAGCTGAGCAAGGGGTGTCCCGAGGTTGGTTATCACATTCTCCCCCAGAGCAGCTCAGAGAAGTCTGTAAAGGCAGGACAGAGAAGTGCCAGGCAGAATTACACCCTGCAGGTGCTCTAATCCCATTTTTCTGGACAGATATGCCCAGCAATGCCAGCTGGAAGCTCAGCAGCAGAAACCCCAAGTGACCAACAATCTACCCCCTCAAAGGCTGGGCTCCACAAAGCCTTTAGATGTACAACAACAACAACAACAATAACAACACAAAAAAAACCCACCCCACTTAAAGTTTCTAACCCGAGCTTTAACTATTCCAAACTCTTCACATCATTAGCACACCTCCAACAGACATAAACCCAATTTTAAAGATTGCTGTGTGATTTACTCTTAGGGTTAATAGGAAAAGAAAGCCTTAAATAAACCCGTCATTAACCTACATCTGCATTAACATTTGTTCTTCGGGTGGAAATTTGAGGAAATCTTTTCTGCCTGTGAAAATCAATGTCCCTTAAATAGGAACACTGGAATTTTAAGTGTCCTGTTGTTGTTAAAGACTCTGCCCTGCTATTTAACTAGAAATGAAAAGTAATTTCTAATCGCCAAGTGCCCGTGCTTATGAAGCAATTATAGTTAAGGCGTTCTCTGGGATAGAAAAACTTATCAGCACTGAAAGGCAGACAGATCAAAGCCTGAAGTGATGGGCAATGCAAACCTTGTGCTGAGCACATTTCTCTCCTCCTTGGGTACAACACTGGGTGCCCCAAACTCCCCAATTTGTTGTAAATTAGGAGGCAAAAACATATGAACAGCACAAGTATGTCTGAAGAGGAGAAAATAAAGGAATAAATGAACTTCCTACAGCTCTCTGGCCACCCCTGAGGCTGCAAGAAGCACTTCAAGCAGGCTGATGAAATCCTCGTTGTCAAAGGCAGCAGAGGAGTGTTGTGATCTGCACACTCCCTCTCCTAATCTGTTCTGGCAAGGCGATTACAAGAGCTGCTTCCTTTAAAAGAAGTCAAATTTATGCACACACGAAGAAAGGGCTAACTGTACAATCAGTCCCAACAGCAGTGCCAGGAAAAGAGCCTGCTGCAAGGGGAAAATGGGATGCAAAATGCAGCATGGAAGGGAAGATGCTGATTTTTCAGCTCCTGCTTTATATGGAACAAAAAGATCACAGTGGTCATGGAATCCTGGAATGGTTTGAGTTGGAAGGGACCTCAAAGCCCATCCAGTGCCACCCCTGCAATCGGCAGGGACACCTTCCACTGTCCCAGGCTGCTCCAAGCCCCAAAGTCCAACCTGGCCTTGGGCACTGCCAGGGATCCAGGGGCAGCCACAGCTGCTCTGGGCACCCTGTGCCAGGGCCTGCCCCCCCTGCCAGGGAACAATTCCTTCCCGATATCCCATCCAGCCCTGCTCTCTGGCACTGGGAAGCCATTCTCCTTGTCACTCCACCCTTTGGAAAGAGTCTCCCTCCATCTTTCTTGACAGCTCCCTCAGGCCCTGGAAGGTCACACTGAGGTCACCCCAAAGCTTCTCCTCTCCAGGTGAACAATCCCAGCTCTCCCAGCCTTTCCTCCCAGCAGAGCTGCTCCATCCCTCTGCTCATCCTGGAGCCTCCCCTGGCCTCTCTGCAGCAGCTCCAGGTCCCTCCTGTGCTGGGCCCCAGGGCTGGGGCAGCTCTGCAGGTGGGGTCTCACCTGAGCCCAGGGGCAGAGGGGCAGAATCCCCCCCTCCCCTGCTGCCCACGCTGGGGCTCAGCCCAGGGCGCGGGGGGGTTCTGGGTCCCAGCTCTCCCCCCCAGCCCCCCCAGCTCCTTCTCCCAGAGCTGCTCCAGCTGCTCATCCCCAGCCTGGATCGACCCCAGGGATTGCCCTGACCCAGGGGCAGCACCAGCACCTGACCTGGTTGAACCCCCTGTGATTCCCAAGGGTCCCCATGGAGAAGAGTTTGGGGGGGTTCAGGGTTTTGTACCTCAGGCAGCCTGTGCAGGCAGGGCCAAGGACTGAGGAGGGAACAAGGCTGGAGATGTGGACTGTGTGCCCAGCACTCACCTTTTCCACATCCATGTCCCTCCCCTACTGCTCCCCATCACTCTTCTTGCAGGGAACAGAAGCCACTAACAGCCAAGGCATTTGCACACAGCCCGAGAAGCAGTTTTGAGGGTGTGAGGGGGAGGGTCAAAAGCAGAAATCTGTTTATTTGGCACCTAAATATAGCCCAGTTAACTCAGCAAACATTTTCTCTCTACTACATTGCTATTTTGTCTGCGTGCACAGGCTGCAAGGAACCAGCTGCAGCATCACCAGTTGATTACATTCTCTGATGAGGAATTTGCTTTTGTTCCTCAGCAGAAATTTCTGCCACTACGTGCCCGTGACCACTCTCCTGAGTCTTGGGTATGAAAATTCAGTTTTCTGCTAAAGCTCCAGCAGCAGAAAGAAGGAGCTTTTCACCTCAGCCTGACACAAAGGAGCTCAGCTCAGCCCAGCCATGCCTGGCCGGGAATCAAGCCCCTGATAATCAAACAGGACACATCAGGTGGCTGCTCTTCCAGCCTGGCCACAGGCTGATTAGTTATTTCACTCCACACCAGGTTTATTAAGTTCTCTCATTCCACACCAGGTTAATTAATTCTTTCATTCCACACAACCCAGCTGCTGCTAAAAGGCAGGTTTCTCAGCCAGCTGCACTCAGAGTAGAGGCTGCTGCTCAGAAAAGCCTTCATGGACAGTAACCAAAAATAAGACTGGGCATTTTGAGATTGTTGTTTAAAAAGCACTATAACCCTTCAGAGCATTTTCGG
>VXBB01022096.1:14465-24765 GCA_013399915.1 Illadopsis cleaveri | reverse complement strand
GGGGGGTGTTACCTTTTTATTACTTTTTTTTTTTTTTTTTTGGTAATACGACTGCACACCTGGACATCTGTAGCATGTAGAGGAAAACGCTTTTCATTATGAAAATTAGAATGGAATTACAGAACCCCAGAATGGTTTGGGTTGGGAGAGACTTTAAACCTCATCCAGTGCCAACACCTGCCATGGGCAGGGACACCTTCCACTGTCCCAGGCTGCTCCAAGCCCCAAAGTCCAACCTGGCCTTGGGCACTGCCAGGGATCCAGGGGCAGCCACAGCTGCTCTGGGCACCCTGTGCCAGGGCCTGCCCACCCTGCCAGGGAACAATTCCTGCCCAATATCCCATCCAGCCCTGCCCTCTGGCACTGGGAAGCCATTCCCTGTGTCCTGTCCCTCCATCCCTTGTCCCCAGTCCCTTTCCAGCTGTCTTGGCAGCCCTTCAGGCACTGGAAGGGGCTCTAAGGTCTACCCAGAGCCTTCTTTTCCACACTGAATCCACCACTCTCCCTGCCTTTCCTCCCAGAAGAGGTTTCAAAAGATCCACAACTGATTTTTTTTTCTCAGACTCACTTAAATCCAACCTTGCCTGAAGTTTTACCACACAGGCAGATGCAGCATCTAATTTACCCTTCACATGAGTCCACAGACAATTGATTTAACTTTTAAAAGCCCTCCCTGCACAACAGATACTCCTTAAAAAGCACAGGCCACAGGCAGCAGGAGAGATCTTGACTCTAAAAAAAACCAAAACACCAAAATACACATCTATACTTCTTCTACAGTGCTTTCACACTAATTTGTTGAGGTAGCTGCCTTTTATCCTCAGTGTTTGTATTGCTGCAGAGTGCACTTGAGTCGACAAAGCAATCCCAGAGAAAATGGTGTCAGGGCACTGAGTGGCTGTGGCTGAGCAATCTCAGGCTCCCCAGCCCAAGCAGATTTTTTAAAAAACCCTGGGTTTAGGTCTTCTGAAAACACTGATCACAAGATAGGTTTAAAATGAGCAGATATTGGTGGAAGGAAAAAAAACCCCAGCTGTTGAGCAGTGAGAGATATGCCAGCAATGGGTCTGAATTATCAGCAAGGGATGCTCAGGGTCTGCATCCTGCAGTCCTGCCCTGCCTCTCCCTCAGTGTCAAAGGCACTTGAGGTCACCTGGTGGCTACAGACATTTGGAATTTAGGGTGGGATGGTTCCTCTAACCATTTTACTGGGAAGCCACAGGGAGAGAGCCAAGGCAGCTCTAAAAGAGCCACAGAGCAAACAACCTGACAGGCAGGCAGCTTTTTTGTGCATCCTATTCTTCAGTGGAACTGATAAAAATTCCATTACGAAGCTTGGAATAAGCATGGAATATTATCTCCCCATGCTATGTAATTTCTTCAGTATGAGCAAAGTCACAAAATATTTCAGCTGCTGACCAAGGAAATCAGGATAGGTAACAGAGCTGAAGGCTCCCCAGGAAGCACCTAAGCCTCAGAAAACTCTTCCAGCATATATTAAAACTCCAAATCCCTGTGAAGATCCCATTCTGGGTACATTGCACAAGCATCCATATTTTCCACAGTTAACCTGAGCTTCTGCTTTGCCCCAGTGCCCAAAGCAGCTGTCCCAAGTCACCCTTCCCAATCCTGCACCCTGCAGTACAGGTCTGCTGAGCTTTATCTTTTGGTTGCTACATATTCATAGATTTTCCATCAATAACAACTCTGCCACAATGCTCTGAATGTTGTTCAGCTGTATTTATTAGGCAGGAGCCTCCTTCAGAACCCTACAGCCATAATGTTTGTGCCCAGCCAGCTTAAACCAATAATGTGACTCCAGCTTATAACATTTGCCCATCACAGAGCACAGCAAGAACCTTTTGTGGTGGAAAACATTGAAAAATATGTGAGTTTAGACTAAAGCTGCCATTGAAAAAGTCCTTTATAGCTCACAGCTGGAATTTCAGTCAGAACAAGGAGAGGGTGGAGAGCCACTGTGCTCCAGAGGTGACATGTGAGTGACATGGACCCACGTCCCTGGCTCTGCCCTGTTTCCAGCAGGTCTCCCATGTGTTTGGCCTCACCAAACAGCCTCAATCCCTATGGAAGCTTCTCCATTTGTACCTGCAAATAGTGCAGGTACACGAATAAATGCTTAACCCAGATTTGTACCTCCCAAATGATGCTCTTAGCACCACAACAGTGGGCTCCCATTTGAGTTATTTTTGGCTTTCAAATTAAGAAACCATTTCAAAACAGCTGTTTTGTCTGTGCAAGAGTAATGGCACAAACCCAAAAGGCTGAGATTTGATTGATGATCTCCCTTTTGGAGCCAGTTTGCCTACCTAGATCTTGCTAACACTCATCCTTGCACAAAGTCCAAAGGGGAAAAACCTGGGGATTTATGAGGGAAGGGATAATTTGTTCCTAGTCATGGACAAGCCACAAAGCAGCTGGCAGGGCAGTTGATGAGAAAATAACAATGCTTGCAAAACAGAGGATGAAGCAGGCAGAGGTCGGGTCTTTCACCTCACAGAGCCCAGGTCTGTCACCTCACAGAGTCCAAAGTCACTTTTCCCAGTGCCAGATCCCAACAAACGGCAGTGGCACAGGAAACACATCTGTGCTGGCAGTCCCCAGGTATCCCAGCTTGCTGTGCCTGCTGGAAACCCTCGTGCAGCACAGTAACAAACCCAGCATGTGAATGGAGGGAGATGAGGTGGATAGTTAGCGTTCCCTTGGGAATCCAGACTGCGCTACAGCATCCATCCAGAACTGATCCAAGAAAAGGCCACAGGAGCCTTCCTGCCAAGGCAAGCTGTGATTCTGAGATTCAGAGTCACCTAGAAAGCAGCAGGATGGCACCAGAATGTGTGCAAGCACAGCTGTCCCAGCTGTGTCCCTCCTCCAAGCAGGAGTGGGGACGCCTCAATCGCAGTCCAACTTCAAATGGCTCTGGCTTCCTCCCAGCTGTGCCCTCAAACAAGGGAAGGTCAGGGAAAACCAGAGGATCTGCCTGCCTTATGCTCTCCCAGCATGCTCTACCCTGGTATCCCAGTCCCAGTGTTTGGGCACAGTGCTAATGGAGAAAAGCCTCCTCCTCTCCACGCTTCGTTTCCCTCCTGTGCCTCACAGAGCCAGGCTTACACCGGGAGAACAGAAAGCAATCACGGATCTGATGAGCAGGAGATGTTCTCCCCTTTGTGCAAAAGCTGTCTGAACAGGACTTCAATGTGCAAGGAGGCATAAAGGAGAAACAATAGGTATTCAGCTGGCAGGGCAGTTAGTTTGTAGATACCTGCCAGGTTTGGATGGACAGCCCTGTTCCAGGACTCAGACACGAGCTGTGTACGGAGGCACACACACATTCCCATGTTTCTAACAGATTTATCCCACTCTTGGTCTGGATATTCCCCACCAGTGAGACCTGGGCTGTTGTTTGGACCACAGACAGGACTGTAACAAGGACAAGCAATGCTGAACACTGACACAGAGCCTCTGGAGCTGGGGCAGGGCACAGAGATCCCCAGGATGTCACTGAGCCAGCACAGGACATGCAGGGGGACATTGTGACAATACAGCTCAAAGTCACTGCCACTGAAAGGGCTGACACTGCAGGGGAGCCTTCCCCCTGCTCCCTGCAAGGGATTCCTGCTGCAGTAATTCCTGGGAGGTGTCACTGAAATCTCTGAATACAACAACTTCAGGGTGTACCCATCACTGTCTCCACTCCCGTCCCTTTAGACCAGACTGTGAAGTTGAACACTGCCGTGAACTCCTCCCATTGCTCCTGCTTGGACCTACCCAGACACCCTTAGGGATATACCTGCTCCAGCTGGAACCTTATCCATCAGCCAGTCTCTCCAGGGGTTTGCCTGCTGTGCTGTATTTATCCACAGCCACGCTTACTCTGAGGTGCCCCTGTTCCAGTATGGCCTTCTCTAGGAGCCACAGGCCCTGCAGGAATGAACCTGCTCCAGGAATGAATCTGCTCCAGCATGGATTTACCCACAGCCACAGGCCCTGCAGGAATGAACCTGCTCCAGGAATGAATCTGCTCCAGCATGGATTTACCCACAGCCACAGGCCCTGCAGGAATGAACCTGCTCCAGGAATGAATCTGCTCCAGCATGGATTTACCCACAGCCACAGGCCCTGCAGGAATGAACCTGCTGTGCCATGAACCTGCTGTGTCATGAGCTTATCCATGGCCTCATGCACAGCTGCTGAGGCCTCAAGGTGTTCCTGCTCCAGGACTTATCCTTGGGCCCCAATCCCTTTGGAGTTACAGACACTTTGAGATGTTCCTGCTGGAGGTGGAACCCCAACACCACCACCCACTCTCAGCCCTCACCCTAGCAAGGATGGGGGAGACAGTCAGAAGGGCAAAAGGGTTTTCATAAAGGCAGTTTGACAGGTAAAGCAAAAGCCACAAGGAATTCATTCCATGTTTTCCATGGGCAGGTGAATGTTCAGCCATTCCCAGGAATGTGGGGTTCCATCCTATGCAATCCTCCCTGGGCAGTTGGGATCAGCTGTCCTGGCTCTTCCCCTGCCAATTTTTCTGTGGCCCCTGCCTGCTGGCTGGTGGGGCGGAGTGAGGAACAGAAAAGGCCTTGGCATACCAGAAAAGCTGGAGTGGCAGGAAAATCCAGCCTCCTGTGGTATCTTGTGCTTCAGTCACTGGAGGTTCTCTGCCTCCAGATGCACACAGGAAACAAGGCTGATTTTTATCAGAGATGTAGAGTTTGGACCCCGCTGGATGGGACAGCCTGTGTAGAAGAAGAGCTTTGGGATTGTCAGGGAAGACAATAAGCAGCATCCATGGGAAGAGAGAAAGATCTTGGACAGAAGGAGGAGCAGGAACAAGACACCCAGGGAAGTAACCAAGGGCTCAGAAGAAAAGGGAGAAGAGGGTGGTGCTTCACACCACAACACACAGGAGCTGCTGAAGGATGTTCATCTCCTCCAGCTGACCATGGCCACCCTTAAGCTTCACACAACCCCCTACCTTTACTAACTTAGGCAATACTGCAATTTCAAGGCCAAGAGCTGGAGGCTAACCCTGTATGACCAGGATGCCTGATCCTCATTTCACCTAAAGGAATTTCTCAGGAGTTTAAGAGCCTGATTTTGAGAGAGTCTCTATAGCTGAAGCCAGGTTTCATTTCCAACAACCCTTAAGGTACAGCTGAGTGCCACTATTTGCATCACATTTGCTTTATCTACACCTTCCTGAAGTGCTTGGCCACTGCCCTGATGTGCTGCTGGCAGTCCCAGGGCCATTGATGTCCTCTATTCAGCAGAAATATCACCCACCAAGAAGGTTATTTTCCTCATTTAGCCTGTGGACTCCAAGAGCAGTAGAGAATTCCCCTCAGCCTCCAGATCTCTGCACACAAATGACATCAAATAGGCAGTTTAAATCCTAACAAGCACTGACACATCCCAGGGACCCACTTCCACTGAGGGCAGAGAACAGTGGCTCTCCATTTCCATCACACCCATGTTATTTACTCCTCCGCTCCTGAATCTCAATGATATTCTGTGGCCACGGAAACCAACAGCAATTCCACATTTGGATTTGAAGGGACCTTAAAAATCACCTCGTTCATGGGTAGTGACACCTTCCATTAGAGCAGGATGCATTCCCACAGTCCTGCTGGTTCTCTATAGAACTGCCTCTACTCCACTGATATTAAAGTCTGACTGTTTTCCCTCCTAATAAAAATGTATTTGCATGAATGCAATACTCCCCTACATGTCCTAAATGCATGAGTGCACATACACATCATTATATATATTTCTCTTCACATTCAACACGAGGTACGTGTGCACTTATGAGACTGCAATTTAATTTTCCATCAACCCAGGCAGCTCCATTATGATTTCTCCTCTTTGTTCATGTTACCCACAGCCACCACCTCAGAGAACATTGAGTAAGTGAACAAAAGGAGCTGGCCTGGGCCGGGCAGTTTCTAAATCCACGTCAAGCCCAAGTCACAGATCTGCTATGCAGCTTTCCTGATACAGCTGGGGTGTTTGACAGGAAACACCTCCAAAAATGTGCTCACAAACCGAATCAAAGAAGAGAATTTGGGGAAAGAAGCAGCGCTCCAGGCAGGAACTGTTGCAGCCTGACAAGGAGTTGTTTCTCACTGATACCTTACTTCAAGTTTGCTCCTAATGAACAAGCCCCAAACACAGCCCGAAGAGCCCAGACTTCTGAAAGTCTGACAGCCCATTTTCCACTTGGAAAGCAGGCACGGGTGTTGAAGTTTGGCTCTCCCTTGCTCAGGCTCTGGTTTCCAAGGAAACCAGTGGCTGCAAGAGCCTTGCAAAACGCTGGTCCTGTCCTCCTGCTCGGAGCACGCTGCGCTGGAGCTTCCCTTGACACAAACCCTGCCAGGCAGGGGCTTCAGCAGCATTTCCTGAGCACCTGGATGCAATCCCAGGCATCCAGGACGTCAGGATACACAGAACATACCCAGCTGATGGCACACTTACACCAAACCACTTTCTGTAGATGCTGAGAGGAGAAAGGTATTATTGTCATGGTTTAGGCTCCTATGTAGCAACCAATACTTTTGGTTTTTCCTGTTCTCTCTGCCCTTCAAAACAAAGACAAGCTACACAAAACCCGAATGTCAGGCACTTCTCTGCCTGCATGTACCCTCTAGAAACAGCAAAGCAGCAGATGAAAAACATTTACAGAAATATTTATGCTTCATCCTGATGCATATTTGGGCCCCATGAAAGGCCAAAAGCAAAGACCAGCAGTACAGGCAGCAAGGATTATCACTGATGGCAGGGAGTGGCGTTTAACCCACCTCCAGCTCAGCTTTCCTGGACCCTTTCCCTCACACAGATATTTGTATTCGGTAACTCTTATCATCCTACAGCATCTGGCTCAAGCAGGATAACCACAGAAACTGACATGGAACAATTCACTGTATCCTTTTTAACTCTCTAAAGAAACAAATTTTCCCCTTGACTCCTATTTTCCAGCTGGTGCTCAGCAAGTTCAGGACTCACGGAGTCCCCTCTCCTTCCAGAGGCAGCTGGCCAGGCTAAATTCTGTGCTGCTACATCCATTTCTGCTCAGTTTCAGAACTCTGACCTGGCTTTTTTATTATTGTTATTAATTTCAGAAACGGAAGACACATCCTGTGTTTAGGAACATGGGATGCTGAAGCTCAGGAATGCTTTCACAGATTCTGGAGAGAAGGAATTCGTGTCCGTGGCCTGGGGACCTCATTTTGTGTTGAAGCACTTTAAAACTCTCCACCTACAGCATTCATACAGGTAGGAATGAATGTAACACAGCTCAGACAAGTATAGGTAATTATTCCAGTAGTACAGATAAAAGGAAAAAAGTTAATTCTGCAGAAAATGAAATTATGGAACTGTACTACAATTTAAAAAAGAGTCTCTAAGTTAATTACCAGCTGTTAGTGTGCTCAGAGCTGCTGTACTCGCTGAACAGTGCTGTTTTGCATATAACCACCAAGAAAATGTCACTGTAGTTTCTGAACAGAACTACTTTGCTTTAAAATGCAGTTTACTGACACCACACTGCTAAAATTAATCTCCAACAGCAGAGAAACCCAGGGAAGTCTGTGTTGCTTGCTGAACAGAACTAAGGGTAACTGACAGTGCAGCGGTGTTTTATCTTGCAATTAAACTCATCTCAGCAAAAACCAGACAGAAGATGACAAAACAACTACGTGGCTTTAATAGCTTTACTGGGAGATTTGTTTTTTACCTTCCTTTGAGTCAAACCCCTCTGGAGTTTACACTCAGCATAAACGTCACCAGCCCGAACGAGCGTGCTGAGAGACGACCCAAAACACTGCTTCAACAGAGACAAACTGTAGTTCTGTGCCTAACACCACACAGCCACCCCTTACTACGGCGAGTAACCCAGACCTCAGAGGGCTGTAATGTGTTACACAAGGAGCTGAGCTGTCACAATGTCCCCTTGTCACTTCCCGAGGCATTAAAGCCGCTCGGAGCGTGAGTCACACGAGCGCACAGAGGGGAGCCCCATCGCTGCCACCACTGCCGAGCCGGAGCTGTCAAAACACGGGGAAATCACGCTCGGCTGCTCCAGCGCTACCCTTCCTGTGCTCACAGCTCTGCCACGGACAGCATCATCCCTCACAGCAGAACCTCAGCCCTGCAGAGGATCCTCCCCCACCACTGGTGCCCCAGCACCGCTCAACACGTCGCTATAAAATCCTGACCCTAAATCCTGACCCTTCAAATGCACCGAGAAACCCCACTGACACGAATGGATTTTTGTCCAGCAGCTTAAACTGCATTCAGATGGATTCTACATTAGGGCACATAAAGGCAGCCACGGCATTTAACAGCTCTCACAGCAAATGATAAATGCGGTTCAATTAATTGCTCACTGGACACATCAGAGTGGATTGACACCAAAAAAAAAAAAAGAAGGTTGCACCACTACATCCATCTCTGCTGACTGCTGGGGGCAAGATGCTTCACCAGAAAGTGACAGGACTCAAGAGGCCACCACCACCCCAGCTCCTGTCCCACATTCCAGGAAAGCATCACTGCAGGAGCGTGCCTCAGTTCCTCCCCCCATCACCTCAACCCCCAGTTCCCAGTGGTTTCATCACGTACCAACCATCCCCCAAATTCCTGTAGGAAGAGGAGAGCGTGGGGGTTGAAGGAAGAGGGGTTTGGGTTGTTTCGGGGGTTTTTAGATTAATGGCTCCTGGGTACTGCAGCATATATAGCACTGATAAACACCAGGAGAGCACGTCATGCCAACACCCTAAATACAAAGTGCTTTTCAGGTATTTCTGGGGGTTTTATGACTATTATGATCATTTAAAATACGCCTCTAGCTCCCAGAGGATGTGCACTTTTGCTTCAAAGAACCAATCTGGCCGTTGCAGGGATTTTGTTAAACCTCTTGTATGGTTGTTGTACTTTCCCTAAGGCTATGCAACCAAGTACTTTATATTTCTTAAACAAGACCTCTTAAATACAATTCACAGGCTGCTCCTCCCCTCACAAACAAGTCTCTGGGATTTTGGCAGATTCCCCAAAAGTCTGTTAACTCCCCAAACCAAGTAATTTTTCATTTTACTCAACATTTCTTACAAATGACACAGCAATTTGCTGCTGTCTCTGCTAACAACAGGGCTTGTACCACCCCAGCCAAGAGATCAGGCCCTTCACACTCATGAGCTCCGTGCTTTGTTCTACATTCTCCTTCTACATTTCTTTTTTTCTCCCTTCTGGAAAAGAAAACACGCTGATTACACAGCCTTTCAGAAAGGCAAACAGCTGTTGCCGATCCCTGAACAAAGCAGCCTGTTAAAATTAAAGTCCTGGGTATTTTCCCATGGCAAGAACAAGGCAGGGACAGGGAAGAGTTGCAGCTTGCTGGTTGAAAAGGCTTCTCTTTGCTTGGCTGCTCTGTACAATTTTAACAGCAAAGGCAGTTGGTACAAGCTCGGTCTCCCAGTATTCCCTCCGTGCTGACAGGCTGTTAGCAGCCAGGATATACCCTGCAAGAGGTCAAAGGTGTGGAAAAACAAGCACGAGCAGCAATTTGGGAAGATGAAGAGGAGAGAAAGATCTGTCATGGCATTTCTTCTGCAGCGGAAAATCAATCAGACTCCTCCCCAGTCTGTGCCCTCTTACTCAGTCACTTCTTGCAAGTTATTTCCTTTGAGAGGGGGAGGGAAGAAAAAAGCCACTTAGTTTAAATAACTGGCTTCTAGTTACTTGAACAAGGAGACTGATAAAGATGCCAATGCCAAATTCCTTTCACTCGTAACTTGGAAGAAAATGGCTGAATGGCTGGACATGTCCCTCCATGGAGTTCAGCTCCTTATGTCAGCCCACAAAGTTCTGTTTCACATTTAAAAACATTGTAGAGGCAAAACAAGCCCAACCCTGCAACAGCAACTCGAACACTTACAGCTCTGAAAAAGCGATTTTATTTAATCATATGCATCCTAAATGGGGGGAGGAAATGTGTGTGTAAGGGAAGATCCTGCAGATTTATTGGTATTTGTCTACACAAGGCAATTAAATTTACTTTCACACTTTGAAAGCCATTCATAGAATCCCAGAATGGTTTGGGTTGGACAGGATCTTACAGCCCATCCAGTGGCACCCCTGCCACAGGCAGGGACACCTTCCACTGTCCCAGGCTGCTCTAAACCCCATCCAGCCTGGCCTTGGACACTGCCAGGGATCCAGGGGCAGCCACAGCTGCTCTGGGCAATCCTTTCCAGGGCCTGCCCACCCTCCCAGGAAACAATTCCTTCCCAAT
>VXBB01022096.1:0-12081 GCA_013399915.1 Illadopsis cleaveri | reverse complement strand
GGCGCACCAGGGCGCTGCAATAACCTCCCGCTTCTGCCAAAGCCACCCCCCTCCCCAAAACACCAGCCCCCGCCCGGAGAGCCGGGCACCGCATGCCGCCGGGCTCCAAGTTTCCCAGCTGGGAATGTATCCCTGCGGGGTCCCGGAGCGGGTTTCCCCAGCCCCCTCCCGCAGCGATAAAGCCTCCGTGCCCATGACACGATCTGGTTCAATCCGCCGGCAGCAGCGTTCCCCCCGCGCCCGCCGCTGTCCCCGTCCCCCGGCGGGATGGGGCGGCCGGGTCCCCCCGCAGCCGGGACGGGGCACGCCCGGGTCCCCCTCTGCTGGCACCTCGGCACTCGCTCCTGCCGCCCTTCCCCCCCGCAAGCCCGGCGCTCGCAACTTTCCCACCCCGCGGGGCCACCCGGGGAGGATGCGGGAATGCCGCGCTCTGCCCGGCGGGCGGCGGCGAGGCCGGAGATGGAGCGGGATGAGGGAGAGAGGGCAGGCTGAGCGGCGGGGTGACCCCCTGCTTACTGCGGGCTCTTGGGGTAGAAGGGGAGGGTGACGTGGCTGAGATCCTGGATGTCGAAGGCGGTGGGCTCGGCCGAGATCGCCTGGCGCTTGGTCCGCTGCTCGCCCTGCAAGGTGCCGGCGCTCTGCTGCTGCGCCTGCTGCGTGGCGGGCCGGATCACCGAGCGGTACTTGTCCAGCTCGTTCTGCAGCTTCTGGATCAGTTCGTCCTTCTGGTCCAACTCCAGCTCCAGCTCGTCGATGAGCGCATCCCGCTGCCGCAGCTCCTCGATCTTCTCCTGCAGCGCGTACTGTAAATCCCGCAAAGTNCGAGCCCCGGACCCCCCGTCCCGTCCCGCTGCCGCCGTGGCCCCGCTCCCCTCCGCTCCACTCAAGGTGCCACTTCTCCTTAAAGAACTTATTCCCCCCTTTAGTTCGCTTTTAAAGAGCCGGGTTTTGTTGTCTTCTCCGAGTGCAAGCACAAGCCAGCGTCTGGATGGCTCCTCCTCAAGCCTCAGCACGCTCTGGGCTCCAAAAACCCAGATTTTCATGGGAATATCGGTCAAGTCTGTCTGCGCTGGAAAAGCCTGGAGGCAAGGCATCTGGCTTTCAGAGCACTAAAAAAAACCCCTAGCTTTTAAATCTGGGAGATTTTCTGCCTGGCCCAAATACCCACGTGAAAGCCCATGTTCAGTTCCTGCCATAGCAAACCTGATCAGACTTTCCTGGAGCGCAGGGTTCTCCTTCGTGCACTCGGGTTTTCTCTGTGGCCCTGCCTCTGCCATACAGCCCACGGGGCTGCAGCACAGAAATAACAAAAGTCAAATAAATGAGCCACAGCAGCCAAGCCCTGGGTGCCAAATGGCTCTGGGTTCTTCTGTCTGCCAGGTGCTGAAGGGCCAGCGATGGCAGCCTTGGCTCTCTGCAGAAGAAACAAGGGGCTGTGAGCTGTTTTGGGGGTTCCTGAGAAAATCATCCCGCCTGGAGGAGCCAGTGATGAAAGCCCAGAGCACAGGCGCCTCACAAAAGCTTTTTCAGCACTGGGGCACTGGCACGGTTTCATGCTTTGAGGTTTTCAGCAGCTGCTTCTGTTCCCTCTTGGGGAGTTTGATTTGGGGAGGAAGAGGATACAGCCCTGAATGTGTTTTTTGGAGGTGGGTGGCACCTACATGTTTGTGTCTAGACCTCCCATGCCAGGCATGAGCTGGGAATGCCAGACATCCAGCCCCTGCTTATGGGACTGAGCTCCTTTGGTCTTGCCCTTTTGTTTTTTCCTGTTACACACTGGCTCCAGCTTTCAACCTGCAGCTGGTCTTTACAAAATACATTTATAAAAGAGAGCAGATGAGGAATTAGGACTGCTCCCTGCTCCACACTGTTGCTGGAAAGGGCCTGGCATCTGCTCACAGACATGAGGCTTTGCAGGTTCTTCGTGCATTTGATCCTGCATTTTTCAAGATGCACATGAAAAGGGGTGGGGGGAAAATGGGTTATGCAAAACTCTTCAGTTTTCAGTCCCCTTGATACATTTGTGCCAGGCACAAAGCAAACTCCCCCGGTTGTTTCCACAGGTTTAAGTCCAGACAGCATTTTTTACTGTCTATTCCCCCTATTTCCATCTCACATAACTCACTGGGAACAAAAGTACCAAATATCGGCTGAACATTTCCATTTTAAAGACAACAGGCATTAAACAGATGCATTCCTCCTGCCTACGAACTGGGAATCAGTGATAAATAAAATATTTTAACAGCATTCAGCCGACACGCTGTAAGTTTTATTGCTTACCTCCCTGCAGAAGTGAAATCTGCAGGAGGGAGAGGTGATACAGTTACCTGAAGCCCACCAGGCTTCAAAAGAATCGAAGCCCTGGGGAAAACTGGTGCATAATTTCTCAGTGACAAGCGGTAAAATAACGTTACTTTGTTTCTGTGAGAGGGGCACAGCCCGGGACTGAGTCAACAGTGCCCCAGAACAGAAAGGATCCACGGAAAACCATGAGAAATTATGGCACATAAAGCTGTCAAGGAATTTAGCTGAGTGTATCTAAAATGTGTATTTATTTCCAGGTGGGAAGCAGATTTTGGTTAGACCCTTGGGGGTCTCAAGAGAGATTTTTATGGCCCAGGTTTAGATTTGGGACCACGACCAGCAGCTGTCAAGTCCAAGGCCGGTCTACCCTGGTTTAAAGATGAGGCCAAAGCAGCCCAAAGGGCTTCACAAGCTGACAGCAGAGCTCTGCCATGGGAAGGCAGCCAGCATTTGCCTATTTCTGCCTATTCCCTGCTCTCCCAAAGAAACCAGAGCACAGAAACCATGAGGCCAGCACAGATCCTGGTGTGTGATCTCAGGGATCCCAGGGTACCACCCCACTCCAATAGAAATAAATCTTTTGGTCCCATTCCTTTCAATCTAAAGCTCCCAATTAAAAAAAAAAAAATTAAAAAATAAATCTCAGGCTCAGCAGAGCAGCTGCTTTGTCTGCTTGATCCAGGGAATGGAAAGAAACAGCTTTAGGGAGAAGAATGGCAGGAATGCACCAACTGGCTCGGTGTTGGGAAGATGGGGTGAAGCTGCTCGCAGTTCAACGAAAACCTTCAGCTCTGAACTTCCCAAAGCCTTTTTCTGCTCCCTCCACTGCCAGAGTGTGCCTGGATGTCGAGTGGGAAGCCAAAAAAAGAGCATCTGCAGACAGCTGCCCCAAAGCACGGCACACCAAGGCTGGCTGGTGGGAATCACACGGAGCAGGGAAGTTTCTCCTCTCTGCTGCACTCACAATATTTCCTCTCTGCACAGCTCCAGGGTTTTGATAGCTTCTGCTTCTGAACCTTTTCAGGGATCATCTGTCACCAAATGCACCCACTCAGCTGCCATTTTCCAAGCTGAAACTGCATTTGAACACTGTCTATCCTGCAAACACCTCCCTGGATTCCCAAGGCAAGGCTCAGGGAGCTGGCACAATCCCTGACAGACAAATGTCACCTTGCTCCAGCCAGCCAGGACAGCATGGACAGAGAGGCTGGACATGCACCACTGACCACATACATAAACATTTTCCTCCTCCTGGATGTGGTGTTTGTTCCCTGCCTAATCCACTCTACTCTTTTCCCAAAATATCCGCAGGAGCAGATCAGCCCACAGTAGAAAGTTGAACCAGCTGGATTTTGTGATGGATTTTCCAGCTGCTGAGGACTTGGTGCAGCTTTGGGAAGGTGTGTGACCTGCAGGGCTCTGCCCTCCACAGCCAAATTCCTTCCCTACCCACACAGTCACAGCAACACCTTTAGGATGATAAGGAACGACAAAAATACAGGAAAATTTCAAGGAAGGCAGCACAGCAGCTGAGCCCTCACAAAAAGCACCTCGAGGTGCAGCCACACCTGAGACTCGCCACATCTCATCCATGGGATGCCACCTGCTATTCCAGCACGTCCCCAAAATCCACGGCAGTCCCCAAGGCAGAGCAAGGAGTGCCACCTACTGAAACATGGGCACACCTGACTCCTCCCTAAGGCACGTCTGCCCATTCCTTCTGCCCTGAACAGCCTCTGGCAGCTCCTTCTGGGGCCACGGGGCCCTGCAGATTTATAAGGGGCTCCTGGGAACTAATTCAGCCCCCAGGAATGAGGATGAAGCTGAAATTACTGTGTCAAAGCAGCCTTGCCAAGACCAAGGAGCAGGAATTTAGTATCTGGGGAGTGCTTCAGCCTCTTTTCTCAAGGAAAACAAGTCCTATTTTCTCATGACACTGGATGTTCCTCCTCCCTGTTTTGGTCCTTTCCAGAGCCTCTAAAACAAAACTGAAAGCAATTTGTTGCTCCCCACAAAGGGATGGAGATATCCAGCTCTGAGCACTGTCATTCAAACCCCACTGATTCCTTCGTGCTGGAAGCCAAAACATCTAAACTGGATTATCCTGATGACTTTCCTTGAAGGCATCAGTTCTTTCCATGCTCAGTGAGAAACACTGAGAAGTGTGAAGAGCATGAAGCCATTCCAGCCTGCCTAGGAAATCCTCCCAGGATGAATGTGGGGTAGAGTGCATGAGAAGGAAAAGAAAAATACCACAAGGCTTATTAATGGAACAAAAAATTGCTCGCTGCAGAAGAAGCTGAAGGGAAAAATAACAATGTGCTGTTCTGCAGTTGTAATGCATTTAGCTTTTTATATCACATTAGGGACATGCAGAACACCAAAATGAATGTCTGTGCCATGCAAAGCCGAAGGAGGAGACATTGGGAGCATGGAAGAGCAGAGGATTCTCCAAGAACACAGTGGTTTCAAGCACATCTCACATTTTATTGGAGATTTAAATTCTCCTTTGTGGGCTCTTTGCCTAGTAGAAAGAGATGGCACAAAGCACCTCCTGTCAGTACAAGGTGAGAGATCTCCCTCCCCTCGTTGTTTTTCCAGGCTGGAGCAAAGCCTGGGCTGTGCTTCCTGCTGGGTGGGCTGCAGAGATGAAACAACACCAGTAGCACTCATCTCATTACAAGTTCTACAGAAAAATGGCACCAGAAAATCATTCTCAGTAGCCAGAAGTTCAACAAGCCCCTCAGAGCTTGTTCCTTCCATCAGAGCAACCAAATCCATCCCTCTGACTTCTTCTCCCCACTAACAAGACCCTCTTGCCACCAACCCTGTCCACACATGTACAGAAACCTCTGCCCTCCAAAAGCGGGAAGTTTTTTCTCCCAGGACCGCAGGGAAAATTGGATTTTCAGCAGCTCACCCAACCAGCTGGGTGCACGTGGTGGCTGTGGGTCCCCACAGCCCCTCAGGGTTAAGGGAACACCATGGGATTCCTGGGAGCACTTCTCACATCCTCAGCCTGAATGAATCCTCAGGGCCAGGCTTTCTCCAGGAAGGACCACACACATGATCCTGATCCCTCCTGCAGGAACCAGTGCCTGCATCCTGATCCCTCCTGCAGGAACCAGTGCCTCCATCCTGATCCCTCCTGCAGGAACCAGTGCCTCCATGCTGATCCCTCCTGCAGGAACCAGTGCCTCCATGCTGATCCCTCCTGCAGGAACCTCCTGTCCAGACAAACCTCAAGTGACTGGTTCATTTTTCCCACTTTCCAGGAAAGGCTGGACTGCCCAGCAAGATCAGACACAGGCAGAGCTTAAACATTTCTTCCTCTGGGCTGAATTAAGCCAGAAACAACTTCTAAACAATACAGCTGCCTTGGGAAGTCTCCTTAGACTCAAATTAAGCAGAAACTTATTCTGCAAACTGCAGAAACAAACACTCAGTGCTCTTTGCACTTACCACAATTAGGCAGTGCCCATGCCCTGCT
The DNA here is from genome assembly GCA_013399915.1 of Illadopsis cleaveri. Classification (NCBI taxonomy): domain Eukaryota; kingdom Metazoa; phylum Chordata; class Aves; order Passeriformes; family Timaliidae; genus Illadopsis; species Illadopsis cleaveri. The sequence continues at coordinate 6,287 of VXBB01022096.1, read as the reverse complement.
TCTCCCAGCAGTCCCGAGGCACTGACTATGTAGAGCAAAAGCAGCATTTAGACAAGGCAGGCCCTGGAAATGCAGTTTTCCTTCTGCTTTCAGCCATAAGCAACCAGCAAATGAACCCAGGGACCAATTAAACAAAATGTAAGGAAGCAGATTTAGTCATGGAGCCACAAGATCCAGGATGCAACAGAGGTGAAGTCTGTAAAAAACATCAACTCAGTTGTTGTTGCTGGGAAAACAGGTTCATTCTGCTCCCACACACATCTCTGCTGGACTGGGGAAAGCTGAAACAGTTGAAGGAAGGTGGGAGCCATGTGCTGGGTCTGATTTCCACAGGGGGCTGGATGGCTGGGGCAGCCAGGCCACCTTCCTTCCACTTCTCATCAGCCAGAGCTGAACTGCTGGGGACAGCCCGTGCTCAGTGACCCTGTGATATCACTGCCCCCCACACATTTCCTCCTTGGATTGCATCCATTCTACACCTTTTCCACATGGAATCATCGCTTGGCTTGTCTTTATGAGGGACTCTAACAAGCAATAACAGTTCCCAGAGCATCCTTGAAATCACAGAAGAGTTTGGGTGGGAAGGAACCTTAAATCTCAGGTCATTTTACCCCTGCCATGGGCAGGGACACCTTCCACCATCCCAGGCTGCTCCAAACCCCATCCAGCCTGGCCTTGGACACTGCCAGGGATCCAGGGGCAGCCACAGCTGCTCTGGGCACCCTGTGCCAGGGCCTGCCCACCCTGCCAGGGAACAATTCCTGCCCAATATCCCATCCAGCCCTGCCCTCCGGCACTGGGAAGCCATTCCCTGTGTCCTGTCCCTCCATCCCTTGGAAAGTCTCTCTCTATGTTTCCTGTAGCTCCTTCAGGCATTGCAAGGCCACAGTGAGGTCACTTCTCCTCTCGTGGCTGAACAATCCCAATGCTCCCAGAGCACTGGTCCCTGTCAGATGCTGGGAAAAACTCAGGCTCACCAAAAATGAGATTAGTTCCATGAGATAGCTGCAATTCTTCACTGTTTCCTTTTGAAACACGACACAGCCACAGCTGAACTCCGCAGTTTCAGTTCCTCCCCTCTCTGACCTGTGCTGCCTTGTGCACCTCATTGTTTTAGTCACGGTGCTCTGGCTGCAAGAGGCAGAAAGCAAAACCCTCAGGAAGGCGAGAACAGCAAGAAGCTCATTTCCACACCCCACCCCCCCCAATTATATTAATTGATAGCAGCTCATTTCTCCAGCCTCATTTTGAGGCTGTTTGATGCCATTCCTCCACTTCAGGGGTTTCATGATGCCAAACCTCTCAGCAGCCCCGAGCATTTGCAATTCTGGGTGTTCCCTCTGCTCACCCTTTCAGACCCTGCAGTGTTTCTTATCTCTCCTCGCCAGTAATGCACCACTCACCTCCCATAATTGCCTTGGTCTGTTGGGTTGATTTATCCAGCCTACAAAACAATTCATTTATATTTGAAATTGGATTAGAAATAAACACAAATTCCGCTCCCCCCGATATGAAAACAACCAGAGTGTTGCCATTATTTCATGAGGCATTGAGAACAAGTGCCCTGTCTCTTTATACAATCACTTTAATTCCCCTGCTTATTAAAAATTATTATTTGGCTGTTTCAGGTATTTATAATAATAAACACAAACCACAGATTTTAACCATGGGGTTTACATGCCCAGAGAACAGGCTGGTGTTTCTTTAAGTTGCACTGAGAGCTGCCTTCCTTTTTAAAGACAGATTTGTGCCAGAATTTATCCTGAGGTCTTTGACATTTGCACGTCCTGAGCAACTGTAAATATTCCACTGGAGCACCAGACTCTTATTTAGGGATCTACAGGTGTTCATGGCCACAGTTCCAGCAATGCCAACCCCTTCCTCTCCAAGAACATTTCCCAAAAAGTTCTGTCCACAGGAGCTGAGCCCTGTGCTCGGGTAAGGCTCAGAATCAACGGCTGCACCCCACAGAGGACCCGGCTTGTTCCAGTACCAAGGAAATATCCATGAATCATCCAGGCACAATCTGCAAACAGGGCTCACATCAGGCCTCACAAAGGTTTTACAGCGCTCCACTGCCTTCTGCAGCGATTTCTTATTTATGCTTGGGGGAACTCCATCAAGTTGGGCTCTCAGAGTGTGTAAAATGTTTATATTCACCGTTTTCTCTGTCAGTGTTTGCAGGGACTGATTGCTCTACTCATCAGAGCATTAGAGACCAGCACTCGCCTGATTTCCTCTGCACCACCAACATGTCTCAGCTGAGTGCCCTGGGTGAGTCAGGGGATAGATGGGCAGAGCTTTTACCCTCACCTTTCTTCCATTTCTGCTGCAGATAAGCAGCCAAACCCCTGGCTGAGGTGCAGGGCTCTCTCCTGGCTGGTGCTACTCCACCTCCTCATCTGCCCTGGTTTTCCTCTCTCCAGTTCCATTCCCAGCTGCTTTTCCTCTGACCTTAACTCCTCTCCGTGACAGAGAATTCAAACATGCCAAGAAGGTTCACCTGTGCACCTCTTCCCCACCAGCTCCCAATCTTTGGTTTGCATAGAAAACAGCACAATTGTCACTTCTGGGGAATTGTGATTCCAACTACTGGGAGCTTCCTCAAACCTAAAGGGAAAAATCTCTTGGAAGGGATGTTGCTGCAAAGGCAAAGTGTTTTGGGTCTGCTTCTCTGTGGTCAGGAAAGAAAGATTCCTAGGCTGGTATGGATCTTTTCTATAATCACAGAAGGGTGTGGGTTCAAATAAAGCTCATCCAGTGCCAACCCTGCCATGAGCAGGAACACCTTCCACTGTCCCAGGCTGCTCCAAGCCCCAACGTCCAGCCTGGCCTTGGACACTGCCAGGGATCCAGGGGCAGCCACAGCTGCTCTGGGCACCCTGTGCCAGGGCCTGCCCACCCTCCCAGGGAACAATTCCTGCCCAATATCCCATCCATCCCTCTGGCAGTGGGAAGCCATTCCCTGTGTCCTGTCCCTCCATCCCTTGGAAAGAGTCTCTATCTCTGTTTCCTGTATCTCCTTCAGGCACTGGAAGGCCACAATTGGGTCACCCCAAAGCTTCTCCTCTCCAGGCTGAACAATCCCAGCTCTCCCAGCCTTTCCTCCCAGCAGAGCTGCTCCATCCCGCTGCTCATCCTGGAGCCTCCCCTGGCCTCTCTGCAGCAGCTCCAGGTCTCTCCTGTGCTGGGCCCCAGGTGATTTCTCTGCAGGAATTGTTTGTGTTGCAGCTTTATCTCTGCTTTGCTGGAGCAACCTGGCCCAACAGGGCCCTTTCCCCCTTCCTGAGTTTCTGCAATCCCAACACACAAAGCCCAGTGCCCAAACCCATCCCCAGAGCCCCCAGCACAACAGGAAGGATCAATGTGGGTACAAGGCACAAACCTCACACTGTGCAGCAGGAAGGCAACGCATTCCAGACCCCTGCTCCCTGAAACCCACAGCCCGCTTCCCCACCACCCCTGCTTCTTTCCACCCGCACCAAAATCGCTTTCTTTTCGCTCTGCGCCCGCTGTTTCCTTATTTTTCCTTTAGTTTCCCAGCCAGGGCTATGGGCAAAGACGGAGTTTGCAACTGATGCTTTGGGCATGACGCGGCTCCTGTGCCACCTCCCCAGCGGGCGCTCGCCGGCTCCGCTCCCTTATATGGCCTGCAGCTCGGGCAGGCACGGCATTCCCCACATTCTTCCCTTTTTCCCTGCTTTTTATCCCCGTTTCTCTCTGGGAACACAAGGAGGGAACACAAACACAAGGAGTAAGGCCGCCCTCTGCTGCCCTGCTCGAGCCGCAGCCTCGCACCCAACACTCGGGCGACGCCGCCACAAAAAAAAAACCCACCCCAACACAAAACAGAAAAACTACCGAACACAAAACACCCCAAAGCAGTCAAAATGCAATATAAAAATCAAAAATATTCATCGCATTAAAAAAACCCACAACTTACCAATGCCATTGCTCAAGCCCGGGTTTAATACACTGATTTATTCGGTTTCTCTGCAAGAGGCTACAACTTTTTAATCACAAGGTTTTCTCAAGTTACCCACTACAACTCCCCCAAACAGCATCTTATGGGGCTTATTTATATAAAAACGGCATTTATAAACCCACAGCACTGTCTGTAGGTCCCTTACAGCAATCAAACTCACAGCCTGCTTCTGCTCGATATTCATTTTGCCCAATAAACAAATTATTTTGTTATGTTACAGAGCTGTAACAACTCTGAAGACATCACATTTTGGGTGGGTTTTCTTTACTATTCCCGTGGTATGGTAAATAATGCCATCTCTTTGTTTCCCCTTAAACAGATGCAAAAGATTGATCTGGTGCAATTTGGAATCAATGATTGGATGCAGTAATGGACATTAAAGCATTGATTTACACCCGTTCCTGGCTCAACTCCCAGCCACTCTGAGTGTGCACACAGAATTCAGGACACACAGGCCCCAACATCCCTGTTTTTTAGTATTAATGACCAATCTGAAAAATGAAGGGGGTTTCTTTCCCCTCTACATGCCACATTTTGTCTCATTTCTTTGAATTTTAAATTATTCCATTTTCGGGAGTCTGGCTCTTTTTACTCTCCATTTATATTCCCGTGTAAACTCCCAGAAAAGTCAATTAAATTTAAATAGCTCACGCTAATGCCACAAATATTTCACTACAATTGCAGTTAATCCATCCCCTCCCCCAAGCCCCACAACAAACCCTGACTTCCCAAACTGCTCAGATCTACAGATAAAGTCAAGCTTTGCAAGCAAACTCCGATTTTAAAAACCATGAAGGCAATTTCCAGGCAGAATCGGTATTGATTGGGCAGCAGGACAGCAAATGCTGAGCAGGGAGGGGTAAATTATGGGAGAAGAATCGATGCAGGAGCCCCACCAGGATGGGGAACTTAAGTAAATGTGGTTTTTATCCCTCAAGCTTCTCTATATTTTTGTTGGGGATGCCCAGGACAGGGGGTAAATAAAGTTTTTAAAAGGCAAACCAAACCCAAGCAGATTAAGTGATTGAGGAAAATAAATCAAACCTCAGGTGAAACCACCCAGTGCCCAATTCTTTAGTAGGATAAAATCCCTATCAGGAGGTGAAATTGGAGGTGGGAACCCCAAATCCAAAAATTCAGCCCATGGATGAGCCACATTCTGCCATCTCTGCTCTTCCAAAAGGAGGGGAAAACATGGATTTTACTCCCCTCACTTCCATGTAAAGGTTTCACCAAAACCCTCACAGCTGGAGCAGGTTTGGAGCTCCTCAGGGGAGAAACCACCTCACCTGGGTAATCCCTTGATGAGAGGCAAAGCTCAGAGCAGCTCCTTTCCAAGGCAGCTTGGGAAAAATCTCAGGCATTCCCTAAACTTCTGTCTCATGAACCCAATTCCAACAGGGCTCTTCCAATTCTCCACAGTGCAAAGCAATGCTTATTATCAACACAAGAGCAGGGGGGAAATGGGAATATTCTCCACTTGTAACTAAATTCTGGTTTTCTTTCCACCAGAAAAGCCTTTTAACATAAACTCAGGTTTTGTTGGTCACTGGGATGGCAAGTGATGAGTTTGCAAAATTAAGCTGTCAATTTGTAGAGCATTATTAGGACTCATTTCATGATGCTAATGGGCTTCAAATATTTTTTTTCTTTAATTTTTCTTCCTCTTCAGCAACACACAGGAAATAAAAAGAAGAGACCGGCACATCACAGTGCTAAATCTGCAGAAACATCTTCAAGTTCTTGCAGAGAGCAGTGATTAAAGCTTTAAAAAAGGTACCTGTTTCCCCCCTGAAGGAACAGAGGGCTGCTGGAACATAAATCCACCTGAATTAGAGCACAGCCCGTCTGCTGATCATTCAAACCACACGGTTAAAGCCACCTCTTGTAACTGCAGCTTCAGTTTGTTTCATTTTATCTCATTTCTGTTCCTGAAAAATCACAGCAGCCTGAAAGAGGGATGAACTTAATTGCACCTCCAGCGAGCTGCACGGGTTAATTAGCATAATTACTCATTCCTAGCCTGGTCAGCTCTGCTGCATTCATCTGCTGCACGCCCAGCCTGAATAATTCAGCAGGTATTAATTATTTATGGCCTGGAGCTCTCCCGGAGGAGTTGTTGGCAATCAGTGCCAGGGATTGGACCTGTCAGGCAAAGCCAAGCCCTGCCCCACCAGGCCCAGGTCTGCTTTATCCCAGAGATCACAGCAGGGAAACTGGGAAGGGGTTGCATTTAGCCACCAAAAATACTCTGTTTTAAATCTCCCCACATCCAGCTGGGAATATAAAAATAAAATGTAAA
>VXBB01022095.1:153773-166766 GCA_013399915.1 Illadopsis cleaveri | reverse complement strand
AAAAATACACTTTCTCAGGGTGTGTTGTGATGGGAGGTGCCAGGCTGGGCTCCAGCAGGCAGCAGGGAGAGGGCTCTGTGCCAGGGTCATTGCTACCACCACCCTGGCCAGGTGTCCTTGAGACTGGCAAGGAGAGGAAGAAGAAATGTATCTGTTCTGGTACTTGATGCACAGGACCTTCAGGGCCTGATAACAAGGGAAAGGGAATGAATACATGACCTGGTTGGTCACAGAATGGCTGCTCCTGTCATGCATGGCCTCAGTTGTGCTGACCACATTGCTAAGGTGGTGATGAGGGGCTCTGTCCCCTCAGGGCTCTGGGATGTGGCTAACATGGGCAGTGGGATGGTCAGTGAAGGACTGCAGGGGGAGGCTGGAGAGAGCAATGCCCATCTCTTCTCAGAAGGGCCCTGGGGCAGGGTGAGAGCCAGAGGCATTACCAGTACCCATGGAAAGTCCTGCCAGGCAATGCTTACACAGTGCTCCCATCCGGAGCAGTGCACAGGGACAGGAGATGAGAGCAAAACCCATGGGCCTTGTACTGATCTCTCAAGTCTGGTGTGTGGCTTAAGAGGGTTTGATTTGGGGTGAGAATAGTCAACATATTAAACTGGATGATGTTAATTGCTACATTGCACTGCATATGGTTTTCATGGCCACTATATGCCCATCACTGGCCACTTTGCCTCTCAAAATTTGGGGATCCGAACACAACTCTCCTTTGATTGCCATGTTAATGAAGGACGAGCTTTGGTGAAACCAGCTAAGCTCAGCAGTGATGGAATCAGAACTGGTTTCTACATATGACATCACCACACACCATCTTTCCTGCCCTGAAAGACTCCTAGGACAGATGAAGCCCAAGGTCATGGACTAAACAATCTCAAGGGACTTTTACAGGGGTGGTCCATTGACAGGGGAAATGATGTATTCACAGAATCAAAGAATGATTTGGGTTGGAAGACACCTTAAAAGCTCACCTCATTCCAACCCTCTGCCATGGGCAGGAACACTTTCCACTAAATCAGGTTGCTCAAAGCCCCATGAAACCTGGTCTTGAGCACTTCCAGTGATGGAGCATCCACAGATTTTCTGGGCAACACATGCCAATGCTTCACACCCTGACAGTAAAGAATTTCTTCCTGATATCCAATCCAAACCCTGCCTCTTTCATTTTGAAGCCATTACTCTTTGTCCCGTCACTATATGGTCTTATAAAAAACTTCTCCCCATCCTTCTTATAGGCTCTTTTTAGGCAGTGGAAGGGATCAAAAGACTGATATCAAAAGGCACAGGGGACTTGGCATGACGTAAATGGTATGGAATAAGTGATGGTTTCAGCTGGGGTAGAGTTCATTTTCTCTCTAGTGCTGTGATTTGGATTCAGCATGAGAATGATGTTGATAATGTTGGTAATGTTGATGACCTGTTGGAGTATGAATCCCCCTGGGCCATGTATCAGTTGGTGCTTAGCAGTGCTTACCCTAACTCAAGCACATTTCAGTTTCCCATGCTCTGCCAGTGAGCAGGTGCACAAGAAACTAGGAGAGAGCATGGCCAGGAGAGCTGACCCAAACTGGCCAAAGGGATATTCCATGCCATAGAACACCATGCTCAGCATATAAAGTGGGGACAATGAGTGAGTTGGTGGCATGGGACTTCGTGAAATCTCAACAGTCCTTTCTGATGCCCAGCGTGGGCCCAGAGGATGGAGTAACAATAGATCTGAGCCAAGCATGTTAGACCAGATTTGTTACAAGCATTTGTTGTGTTAGTTTAATAGTTTCTGGTCACAAAGGTTTTCTGTTTGTACCCAAAGTTCTTGTGCTTGCAGGACCACCTCACTTGGTATGTGTCCTCTGTGGTGACATTGATCTTCTATGGGGCCTGGGTGAGTTCTTTGCAGTAGTGGCTTATAGGTGTCTGTAAGTGCCACATCAACACCATTCCTGAAAGTTTCCAAGATGTACAGATCTGGGTCTTAGGAACATGGCATAGTGGTAGAGTTGGCAGTGCTGGGTTACTTGTTGCACTCAATGACCTTGGCGGTCTTTTTCAACCTAAACATTCTGTGATTCGATGATACACACCGTTTAAATACCCCCATGCACCACGGCCATGGCAGCCTGCTGCTATGCTTGAGAACACCTTCCATGAAGAAATTTATCCTAATATCCAACTTAAATTGCCACTGGCACAACTCGAGGCCGTTTCCTCTTGTCCTGTCACTTGCTAACTGGGAGAAGAGACTCACTACACCCTCCTTTCAGGTCACTGTAGAGAGTGTTCAGGTCCCCCCTGAGCCTGTTTTTCTCCAGGGTAAATACCCCCAGCTCCCTCAGCTGCTCCTCACAGAACTTGTGCTCCAGACCCTTCCCTAGCTCAGCTGCCCTTCTCTGGACTCACTCCAGCACCTCAGTGTCCTTCTTTTTGTAAGGGGCCCAGAACTGCACACCACACTTGGAGTGTGGCCTCACCAGTGTCCAGCACAAGGGGATGGGCACTGCTCTGGTCCTAGGCCACACCATTGCTGATACATTCAGGATGTCCTTGGCCTTCTTGGCCTGTTGGAGTATGAATCCCCCTGGGCCAAATCCATACAGGCCCAGGAGTGCCCAGAAATGTGAGGATTGAATTTGAACCTTCAGAGGAACTAAAATACATAAATACACATAGACATGAAGTAGAAATGTAAGTTTAGTTTTAAATAGAGGATTTTAAGTGACTGTATTAGCTAGTAACAGAAGCCCTAAAGCCTAGATTATAATTCAGTACCATTGCCTTTTGAAAAGTTAGTTAAATTCTAGTCATAACAAAAATAATGTAGCCTTGCTGAAAATTCCTAGATGGAACAGATAGAACTATATACATAGGATTTGTGTAAGAATTTGCATTTGCCTTCGCACATCAATCTTAACTTAGGACTGCCCCGGCAGGAATATAGAAAATTCGTGTAAGTACCTAATTAGCTAAAAATAGAATAAAGATACACTACTCTGAGAACACACAGAGGACTCAGGAAAACACTGATGCCACTGTTGTTGCTACTGCATGGACTGCTACTGATAAGGTGCTCACAGGACACAGACTGCTGATGTCTCTGCTGCAGCTGTGGCTGCTGCTTCACCTTGGGACTTAGAAACTTTATGTCAGGAGGCTTCTGCATACTGATGCGGACTCTAACAACTTTGCCTTCACGGGACTGATTCAAGGATGCAACAAAGGACTTCATTTACAACTACCCAACTTCTAGTCTTCAATGAGGACTTAACGAAATCTCGACATTGGCCACCTGGGCACACTCCAGCTCATGTTCAGCCACTTTGACTAGCACCCCCGGGTCCTTTCTCACACAGTTTTCTAGCCACTCTGTCCCAGCATGTGGCACTGCCTGGGGTTGTTAGGACCCAGGACTCGGCCTGTCTGAACCTCACACAATTGGCCTCAGCCCGTGGATCCATTGGTACAACAGAATCTCCATTTGTGAGACAAATCTGATAGAAGCACCCAGCACTGCCATTCCCTCTGTATTTCGGGAGCCATCTGTTGGGAACTGTTCATAACTGCACCCTTGGCCTTTTTCCTTGGATAGTCAGACTATGGTGGAAACATTTTCCTACATCTCCTTTCTTTCACAGAATCAGTCATAGAAATGTCCAAGCTCCCTGCCATGGATAGGGACACCTTCCACTAGACCAGGACAGTCAAAGCTCCCTTCAGCTTGGCCTTGAACATTCTTAGGGATGGGGCATCCACATCTATAATTCCTTCTTGCCTTCTGTCTTTGGAAGTCCTCCATTTCCCCGGGCTGATAACGGCAGGCATTCTTTTAGGGAATAGGAAGGAGATAGTGGTATCTGGTGCTTTCACCTGTGAGAATACGGAGAGGACACAAGAATGTGGGAAGCAAAACCTACCTTGATCATAGAGACACAGGTATGGGAATTGCAGAGGAAAACAAACACAAATGGGGGTTCCTCCAGAGTATTTGCTGCCCAGTCTCCAGCGGGAAGTTTCCCAGGTAGAGTCAAAGGATATAGTATTCCTGATCCTATGGCAAGCATGAAGCTGTGTCACGGGAGATTTAGGTTGAAAATGTTTTTCACCCAGAGGGGTTGATGGGCTCCTCAGGGAAGTGGTTACAGTACCAAGCCTTTCAGAGTTCCAGTAGTGATTGGACAGTGCCCTCAGGCACATGGTGTATCCTTAGGGGTGTCCTGTGCAGGGCCAGGAATTGGACTTGATGGTCACAATGGGTCCGTTCCAACTCAGGGTGTTCTGTGATTCCATTTCTACAAGAAGTCAGTGGCAAATCCAATGACCAGGACTAGAAGAACCCTGCCTCTATCCTGTATCCCACACAGTGCACCCTAAAGTCATGGAGATACATAGGGCGGAAATCATCCATATTTCTGGAGGGACAAAGGAACTTTTCTGTGTCCTGTGCTCTGCCAGTAAGCAGGTGCACAAGAAGCCAAGAGGGAGCATGGCCAGGAGAGCTGACCCAAACTGGCCAAAGGGACATTCCATGCCACAGAACACCATGCCCATCAGCTGGGGGCTTGTGGCATGTGGGGTGTGAGTGAGCAGCTGAGTGGCACTGATTCGCCAGGGGTTCAAACCTCCACAGGAGGGGAAGCCCTTGGATTAGAAACATCTGTAGGGAAGTGATACGCATGGGGCAGGATATGTCAAGGGGGAGGGCACATCCATAGTGCAGGGGATGCCCATGAAAGAGGGATGCTCTCGAGACAAGGATACCCATGGGGAGAGGATGCACATGGCCTGGGGAGCTCAAAGGGAAGGGAGGTCCTAGGGGCCAGTGATGCCAACGCAGCAGGGATGCCCACAGCACATCCTGCCTGGAGCAGGATGGGGACCTGCTGAGAGGAGTCACTTGTGGTTCCCTGCTGATTGGAGCACCTGCTGGGCCCAGAGGGTTTTGGGATGGTGCAGGAGGGTCCCCATCTCTTGGATCAGGGACCAGTCTCTAATCCCAACACCATGGCCTGAGAGAGGTCTCCCACCCTGCATCAAGTGTGGCTGAACTGTGGCTCCCATCAAGTCCAATGGTCCCCATGGGGCCTGGCTGTAGGGGCTGTAGGGGGTGAAGGGGCTCTGAGGCCACAGGTGGAACGCAGAGCGGCACAGGGAGGTGTTGCTCATGTCAGCAAAAGAAGGGGATGCCCTCAGCTTCCCCCTCATTAATCCCACACGCTCCAGGGCAAGCCTGAGCCAACAGCATCTTCCTCCCTCCTGCACCTTTGGGAGTTGCCCAGTGCCTGCAGCAAGGATCTGGGCAGGGGAGGAGGGTGCTGCAGAAAGGCTCCTGCCCTGGCAGTGACTGGAGGAGTCCTGACAGGGGCTGTGGCCAAACACAGTCCTAGATACAAACTGCTCGCCTGGGGCTGCTGAGGTTCACAGGGCGGGGGCTGTGAGTGCAGATCTGGGGGACACACCCTCAGCCCTCCCTCCAGGTTCACACAGCCTCAGAGCAGGGGTAGATGCTCTTAGAAATCCTGTAGGTCCTGTCCCCTCACCGGGAGCCGTGTCCCACAGACGGCAGGGAAAAAAAGGAGGGTGTTTTCCAACCCCTCTGCTGGATGCAATTAGCATTTGCAACTAGGAGAGAGGCAGTGAGGAAGATTTGGGCTGCCAGGAGCTGGGGCACCCCCCCCACCATCCCATACCCTCCCTGCCCCAGCCTCCGCAGCACACAAAGACACCAGAATGGATCTGCTCCTCGATCTGCTGAGTGGTGATGTTCTCACACTGGCAGAAGGCACTCTGCGGACAGTTTGGGGCAGTGCGGGAGAGCTCCTTTCCCGGGTGGCACAAAGCACCTGGGTTTGGTCCCCTGTGGCCAAAGCAAAGCTGGTATCTCTGTCCGGGCAGAGCTCAGGGAGGAGAATCAACCTTAGAGCACAAAAGTGATGTTTAACCCAAAACCAGGATGGAATGAGGCAGGTGAAGCACCAGCCCTCTCAGTCTCAACCCTGCTGCCAGAAGTGTCCCCGCTGGAGCCAGCAGGAGCGATTTCCTCAGCAGAGGTGGTGTGAGGACACCGACGGTGGTGCCGGCAGACAGCTCCCCAAATAGGACAGCGCAGGTGAGCCGCCAACCCGGCCCCTCGGGGCCTGCACCGCCTCCTACCCCCCCAGGGGGTTGTGCTATTTAAATACAGCGTTCCCTATTTTATTGTGCTTATCCTCACGGCTCCGCATGAGCCCCTTCTTATGCCCAGTCCTGTCCTTCTTCCATTAAATCTTCTCCCCTCAAATACAGATGGCTTGATGGAGCCCTTCAAGATGTGCCAGTCTTTGGGACAGAAACCCCACAGCTCCTGCCCTCCCCTCATGGCTCAGCCACAAAGGCCCAGGGAAACATTCTGTCACACATACTGCGTTTTACCCTACTTGCAGAAACCTTCAGTTCCTGCATTCCTTAAGAGCTGCTCTGTGCATTCTACTACCACTGCTTCCCTCAGGCTGAGGGCTCAGCCATATCCAGCCCCCTGTCCTGTTCCTGCTTCCTAGGACCAAGGGACATAAAACCTGACATAAAACAACCAAGTACAGCAGTAGCACACTTTGCAGTTCACAGAAAGGAAAATAAAGAAAGCAGCAAGGCAGAGAGGCAGAACAGGTGAAAAGGAAAGGAGACCCCAATCAGAACCCAGCTACTGCGTCTGGGTCACAGCACCAGGCCAGCTTTGCATCAGAGATCCAAGACAAGCATCAGAAACTGGGATACATATAACATTTTGATGGTCCTCTCCTCCCAACGACAGTAGTGTCACACTGTGCCACATCCTCAGAGACACCCCAAGTGCCCCTTGTGCCTGGATGAGATGGGGATTGCTGGAGAGATCCTTTGCTGCAGAGCCACATCAGCAAGAGACCCGAGAGTTCATGGCCAGCCTCGGAAAAGCAACAGCAGGTACCTGCTGCCAGGCTCCTCCTGCCAAGCCACGGCAGGGCAGACGCTGCCAAACCCATTTCTTCCATTAACAGAGCTAAGAGGTGTTAAGCATGAAGAGCAGCTTAGTCCACAGCAGGGAACACACACACATAGATGGGCTCCACCAGAGCAAGGAGTGCTCACACAGTACTAGAGACATGGGTTTAGACAACAAAAGAACTGCCAGTACCTTGCTAGAGTTTTGTGGGATTTTTATTAATTTTTTTTATTATTTTTTGTGGGGTTTTGTTTTTCTTTAATACAGGCTAGCGTTGTACCCTTGCTAAAGCTGCTGATTCTGCCACATAAACTAGAACAGAAATTTCTCAGAAATTAAGTCAGTTCCCCTCCTTGTTAATTCACTGTCTGCCTCCCAACTGAACACCGCTCTGGATTTGTGTTTGCAGAAACAAAGTCTGACGTGCAGCTACACTGTTCTGACTGAGGAATGAAGAAGCCAAGAGTCCACTGAACATTGGATTTTTCCCTGTACAACGTGGCCTGCTGTGGAGTTTGGTCCACAGAGGACAGCGAGTTAACCGTAGAGATCGTCGTCATTGTCTTCGCTGTACACGTTGCCCCCGCTGCCACCTCCTGTGCCTTGGCTGGGACCAGCGCCGCCCTGGTTGCCTGATGGGAACCTGCGTGCAGCAGTGCAGGAGAGGAGAGAAGAGAAGCTGTTCAAAAGCCTCCTTGCAGCTCAGCACCATCCCCTCCCTCTGCACCAACCCCCAGTGACAACTAGGATGGGCAAGGAGGAATGGCATGAAGCCTTAGGGAAGGTCAAAAGGCTCATGGCTGCTGGCTGTCACTTGAGTTAAAAGAAAAAAGGGACTTCAGGAGCATCAACAGAGCAGCTACAACTAACCTGGAGCACAGCAGCACAGCCTACATGTGCCACACTGTGAAGTGGTGCTCTATGCACGAGGTTGAACGGGAATGTGCAGTGCAAAAGAAGTTTGTTGCCCAGAACCCATCAGAAAGCTGCCCCAGTGCCGTACTCAGGGGCTGGTTGAGCCACACTGCCCACTCCTCACAAGCGACAGGTACCTGAAGCTACCAAAGCCACGGCTCTGCTGTAGGGTCTGTGCAAACATCTCGTATTTCCTGATGTCGTTGTCACTGACAGAGCGGCGAGCAAAGCGCATGGCCTCCTCAAAGTGATCCCTGCGGATCTCAGGAACTGGATCGTCCTCCTCCACCTCGTGCAGCAGAACAGAGGAACCAGGTGAGCTGTCTGCCCAAGCTCCATGGGCCCAACAACTGCTCACAGCTTCCCCCCAGATCAGGAGGCTTCTAACACCCTCCAAGGCAGGGGCTGGAGAGGTGTGCATGAGTCAGGGCTGCAGAAGGCGTCTCCTGAGCAATGCTGACCATGAGGCATCCCAGGAGGGTCCTCAACCTCCCACAAGATGAGAGCAAAGTGCTCCAGCTCCACGCTCTGCACAAGAGCCCACTCATCCCCTGATGAGGATGACAGAGGAACACATCACACCTCACACACGTGGGTAGGGAGAGCTCAGTGTCCCACTCACCATGNGAGGACAGCGAGTTAACCGTAGAGATCGTCGTCATTGTCTTCGCTGTACACGTTGCCCCCGCTGCCACCTCCTGTGCCTTGGCTGGGACCAGCGCCGCCCTGGTTGCCTGATGGGAACCTGCGTGCAGCAGTGCAGGAGAGGAGAGAAGAGAAGCTGTTCAAAAGCCTCCTTGCAGCTCAGCACCATCCCCTCCCTCTGCACCAACCCCCAGTGACAACTAGGATGGGCAAGGAGGAATGGCATGAAGCCTTAGGGAAGGTCAAAAGGCTCATGGCTGCTGGCTGTCACTTGAGTTAAAAGAAAAAAGGGACTTCAGGAGCATCAACAGAGCAGCTACAACTAACCTGGAGCACAGCAGCACAGCCTACATGTGCCACACTGTGAAGTGGTGCTCTATGCACGAGGTTGAACGGGAATGTGCAGTGCAAAAGAAGTTTGTTGCCCAGAACCCATCAGAAAGCTGCCCCAGTGCCGTACTCAGGGGCTGGTTGAGCCACACTGCCCACTCCTCACAAGCGACAGGTACCTGAAGCTACCAAAGCCACGGCTCTGCTGTAGGGTCTGTGCAAACATCTCGTATTTCCTGATGTCGTTGTCACTGACAGAGCGGCGAGCAAAGCGCATGGCCTCCTCAAAGTGATCCCTGCGGATCTCAGGAACTGGATCGTCCTCCTCCACCTCCTGCAGCAGAACAGAGGAACCAGGTGAGCTGTGTGCCCAAGCTCCATGGGCCCAACAACTGCTCACAGCTTCCCCCCAGATCAGGAGGCTTCTAACACCCTCCAAGGCAGGGGCTGGAGAGGTGTGCATGAGTCAGGGCTGCAGAAGGCGTCTCCTGAGCAATGCTGACCATGAGGCATCCCAGGAGGGTCCTCAACCTCCCACAAGATGAGAGCAAAGTGCTCCAGCTCCACGCTCTGCACAAGAGCCCACTCATCCCCTGATGAGGATGACAGAGGAACACATCACACCTCACACACGTGGGTAGGGAGAGCTCAGTGTCCCACTCACCATGGCAGAAGGGTTGGTCTGCCTCTCACGCTCTCGCCTGATCTCACTCTCGATGGATTCACGGATGGCCAATTTGCAGGCACGCTGGCAAATTTCTGTAAGATCAGCCCCTGAGAAGCCATTGGTCATCTTAGCCAGGAAATCCAGGTCAACATCCTAGAATAAAACAAAAAAGGAAGAGAGGCCTTTCCTTTACACCTCACATCCTCAAGTGACAGAGAGGTGTTGTTAGATCCCAGGGTATCAAGGTGCTGCCTCAACTATGGCCAATTTTGGAAAGATCAGCTGTTAAGATTCTTGTTTTCAGGAAGAGTTAACCACACACAAAATCAGGCTATGCTCCTCACACCCACCAAGAATCCACAAAGTGGCTGTAAATGCCTCTGCACTTACAGTTTTAGGATATGACTTGCTCAGGTCTCAGCACGAGGAGCCAAGCAAAACACCATCAGACTGGAAAGAGAGATGGGGCACAAGCAGACCAAGACAGCTGACCTCCTCCTTCTTCCCCTCAGTTGAGAGGGTATTGCTGCAACCTCCTTTGAAACTCATTAGGTAAGCTTGATATAAAAAAGCTTGGGCTCTCACTTCATGCCCGTTTTTCTTTGATTAACTCTCAGCTGCATTATTGCCTCTTCCCAGGCAAGAGACACAGCTCTTGCCTATGACAGGGCTCAACAACAACTCACTGCAACGGCTCCTCTTCAATTCGTATTTCACACCTGTGTGTTCTACATGTATTTTTTTCCAAGAGTGCAAGAATCTTTTCCACCTCACCAAATAGGCTTTTCTGATCCTGCAATGTGAGCAGAACCCCATCAAGTGACAAAGAGCTGCTGTGCCTGCAGACCAATTTCCAGCTTTGCTGACACCTAACCTCAGAGCTCCAGCTTACTCTCCCATTCTACTATACGGATGAGCCTTCAGACCTCTGTACTGTCCACAGCCTGTGAGGAACATGAACAGCACACAGCAAACCCAAGCCTAAAATAGTCAGGGTGCAGATCCTACCTTTGCAACTGGTGATTTCCTCAGATTGGCCTTAAGAATTGCAACCCGAGACTTCTCGTCAGGCAGGGGGATGTAGATGAGCTGATCCAGGCGGCCGGGGCGCAGGATGGCTGGGTCAATGATGTCTGGCCTGTTGGTGGCACCGATGATGAAGACGTTTTTCTTGGTGGACATGCCATCCATCTCGGTCAGGATCTGGTTGATGACACGGTCTGCAGCACCGCCGCCATCACCGATATTCCCACCTCGCGCCTTGGCAATGGAGTCCAGCTCATCAAAGAAGAGCACGCATGGGGCTGCTTGGCGAGCCTGCAAAAAGCAGTGGGCACCATCATTGCATGCTAATACTTCTCAACAAGGAACACGCTGACTTCACACAAAGCCTTCCTTAACATTAACACAGCTCAGGAGTTCCAGAAGCTCTCCACAAGGAGAGCTTTGAAGAGCTGCTCCACAAAGTCCCCTGTCACACAATCCCTGAACAACAAGTTGGATTTCCCGTAAGTGGGAACGTTGTGAACCAGGCAGAAAAGTAGTAACTCCAACACCTAGAGTGAAAAACAGATCCATTTTGCTGGACTAGAACTCTCCCTGCAAGACCCGAAGATGTCAACTGGTTATTCAGGCACTCAAGCAGGTGAGATATATCCAATGGAAGGGAGAAATCCAGTTGTCTTTCGCTACCTAACGTGTAGTTATAAGGAACTGGATCTTTCTTCACAGTGTGCAGTGAAAGGAAGAAAGATCACAGGCACAAGGTGCCTGCTGCAGCCCTGACTCATGCACACCTCTCCAGCCCCACCTTGGAGGATGCTGGAAACCTGTGAGCAGCTGAGAAAATCCCAGTGAGAAAAAAAGGAAAAAAAATTGTTCACAATGACAGCGCTCCAACACCAGCACACAGGCCCAGAGAGGTCAGGGATTCTCCACCCTTCACACATGTCCAGAACTTCATGCAGTGAGCTGATGAAATTTGAAAGTCATCTCCCTCTCTGGACAAATAGCTGAACTATTCAGTCTCTGAGGATCCCTCCCAACTAAATTTTTCTCCACATTCCTGCCAACTTTTTTCTAACAGCACCGTCCCTAACCACAAGAGCAAGGGTTCACAGATGATCCATGCAGACACCTTCTGGGACAGGAGATGACACTATGGGACAACTGAGCAGGAGTGATCTCCTTTCTAATCTGTGTATATTGCAGGACAAGAACCCACAGGATATTCTGAAAAATCTGTAGATGATGACAATTAATGAAGTGTTAATCTCTGTTTCCAGGGGTGTGGGGCATACATGTGCCCTCCTAACCATACCCTCTGCCAAAGGCACTGGGGAATTTATCACCCTCTACTGACAGATGCCAACTGCATTCAGAGAAAAGAGTTTCAACAGCTACGTTGCTGAAGAGGATTAATTCCAACACCAGGAAAGAGCTCCTGCTCTCAGTGGAAGTGGGGAAAACACAGAAGACGCAAACAAGAACCAGTAAGACAGATGCAATGGAGACAAAGTTCTGGGGTACTTCAGCACAAAGATAGCACAAGGAGTAGGAGAAACACTTACCTTGTCAAAGATCTCACGCACGTTGGCTTCAGACTCACCAAACCACATGGTGAGCAATTCTGGCCCCTTGATGGAAATGAAGTTTGCCTGGCATTCATTAGCAATGGCTTTGGCCAGGAGTGTCTTACCACAACCAGGTGGCCCATAGAACAAAACCCCTTTTGATGGGGTCATGCCAAATTTGAGGAATTTGTCTGGGTGTTCCACAGGATACTGAAAGAGAACAAAACAAAAACCTCTCATGATGAGCCACAACAGGCTACCTAGGAATGGTTTGGGTGGGAAAGGACCTTGGAAAGATCATCCAATCCAACTGCTCTGCCACAGGAAGGGACACATTTCTCTGAGTCAGTTTTGGTTCTACAGCAGCACTACCCGGTATTTCTGGTGGATTAAACACAGGATCCTGTCAGGTGCCACTGCAGTTTTTAAGTGGACACTGGCTTGGAAAGGTACCTAGAACAACCTATTTACCTCTAAGAACTAAGTACAGTTCAGTACTTTCCCAAGTACCAGTTCAGTATTTTCCAGCACACTTAACCTCAGCTTCACTCTGCCCTGCAGAAGCAAAACGGAACAGCTCATTACTTAACCTATTTGCTCTGCTCTCCAGAGACAGTGAGATGTCTGATGTGAGCCTTTATCCTCAGCAACGAGGTCATATACAAGACAGGCGATGATTTCAACATCAGAAAATTAGACTGAAAATTTAGATTCTTTTGTTCACAGACAGGATGTTTCTACAGTGCCAGCTGAAAGCAGGAATGTATCAAACCCAAACCATGCCAGTGCAGACACCTGAAGTAACATTTTGTCCTGCTCTTTCTCTTTGTAGAGGGTTTCACAATTACTTCTCACCTGTCCCCCTGCTAAGGCTCTCTGTTTGAGCTCCTTCATCCAGTGCCTGG
>VXBB01022095.1:119769-131083 GCA_013399915.1 Illadopsis cleaveri | reverse complement strand
TCTCACCAGAGCAGAGCAGAGCAGAGCCCCTGCTGCCCACGGGGCTCTGGGTGCAGCCCAGGATATGCCAAGGTGTTTTTATGAAGGAATTGCAGGACATAGACCCTCTCTGTCCCTCCAGCGTTCAGAGGAGGCTGCAGCAGCTCCTACCTTGCACTCCTCCAGAGTTCTGTCATGCTCTCTTTCCTCTCCCCTCACTCCTCCTTTGCCTTGCAGCCCCCAAGCACCCCTTCCCTCTTGTGGGAAGCAAGACTTGCCAAAGCCTCGGGTAATGGGGTCAGGGGACCTGCCTCATCCAAAAAAATGCCCCAGCAGACACTGGACAGGGAGATGTGCTCCTTCACCCCTGAGAGTGAGGGGCCTGGAGCTATGGCATTGGGCACAGACCCTCAGGGCCACAGGGGACACACAAGTGTGGGTCTGGACCCTGCTGCTCTCTCTGGCTGGGGCAGCACTGTGAAATTCAGACCTCAGAGCCATGTGCTTCAGACAAAACCACTTCTCTGGGCTCCAAACCACAGTAACCGAGCAAAAAGCTGGTACACGAAGCACAGATAGGACAGACCACCAGCTCTCCAGAGCCCCAGACCCAGCCCCACCATGTGCAGGGCACAGAGGATGAAGGTCACTCTGCCCTTGATCTCTCACACATCCAGGGCACACAGCCCATGAGCTCTCTCTAGCTGGAGGCAGTGTCAAGGCCATAATGGCAACATCTTGCCCCGGAAAAAGAGCATGGAAAAACCCAAAGCTAAACAGAACTGAGTTTTTTATTAGAAAAGGACATCTATTCTGCTTCAGTCCTCTGGGAATCCAGCATCATCACAGAGTAATTCTAAGTCTTGAAGGAGTTTTTAAAGGCCTTGTGCTAGCCAAGTGCAGGGAGACCTCAGCAGATGGGTATGGGGGGCATGACCACGTCAGCTTGAAGTGTCCTGGGCTGCTGCCCCAAGGTAATCCTGTATGCTTCTGGCAAGAGGCTCACTGTGAGGGAACATTGCCTGCTCCAGACATGAAACCAGGTACAAAGGGAGGGGCCTGAAAGAGAAGGGAACATGGCAGCAGTAAGGACTGCAGCATTCTTTTGCCATGCCCTAAGACATTTGTTCTGCAGCTTCCCCTGCTCTACCTGTAGCCTCTTCCCTCCCCATCTGGCTCCTTGTCAGCTCTTCTGAGCCCTAGGGAGTCCCAGCAGAGCCACAGCCTGTGGCCTCTCAGAGCAGCCATCAGGGAAGGCTCCTCAGACATCCAAACTGCCCTCACAGCCTGACAGGAAGTGTGCACTGCTGGATGTGAGATCTCACCCATCCCTCTGCACACCTTTCCTGCCCTTGCTGCTGCTCATCCTCTCCAGGGGAGCCCTGGCAGAACTTCTGCCACTGAGCAGCCGCCTCCTGCTTTCGGTTCAGCTTCCACAAGGCCTGCACCAGGTAGGAGGCAGCAGCTGGGTCACCTGCAAGACAGGAAGAAGGATCAGCCCTTAGCAGAGGAGGAGCAGGTCCTCAGCACTGCTGTGGGTTGCAGGGCGTTAAAAAAGCTGCTCAGAGGCCGGACAAGGGCAATGAGTGTGAGGAGAGTGGTGTAATGGGCAGGAGGCCGTCCTGGCTGTGTCACAGGCTCTAATTAACCCCAGGGCTGGCAGCTAAGGCAGATGTCATCAGCCCTGTGGCACAGCCTGCCACACCTCTCTTTGGACGCAGACTGGGATTTTTCTTGCAGGCATGTCTGCACCCACAAAGGGAGGCAGCCACAGGCAGGACTGGGACCAGCAGGTCTGACAGATCCTGGTGAAGCTCACACTTTCTCAGTGTGTCAGAGCATTGAACGGCAGAGAGCAGCTCTGTGAGCAGCACTAGCCATGCCTTGGCTGAGCTCAAGACATGAATGCTCCCTTTGCATTGCTGTGTACATTTGCTCTGTACTGCCAGGCATGGACACGCTGCTTCCTTAGGTGAATCATAACTCCACTCCTCTGTTCTGGGAAAGCAGGCCTGTCCAGGAGAAAGTTGGCTGTACCAGGCTGGGATTAAGGCAGGAAATTTCCAAGCTTGTCAGGGCTCTGATATACTCCTCTGACAATAGTTTACATCTATTTCTCCATGGCAGTGAGCTGACCAGGCCCCACAGAAGCATTGCTAGTATGTAACATTGCTAGTGGCCCTACTGTTGTCCTTGACACCTGAATAAATGTGGTTTTATAAAGCATAAGAACTTCCTGCTGAAGACAGCAAAGCAGCCCAGGACAAATTTATGGAAATCCCTTGTGTTCTTCACCAAAATGAGCCTCTTACCTGGTGAGATCTGCAAACTGTGCTGGAAATCCAACAGGGCTTCTTTGTGCCTCCCCAGCTCCAGGAACTGCGTACCTCGCCCAATGAGAGAGAGCAACCTGATCTTCTGGAGCACCTCCACTTCTGCCTGGAGACTGTCTGTCACGGGAAGACACAAACACCTGAAGACAGCATCTTCCAGATGTTCTCTCCCTTGTTCCCAGGAGGCTGAGCTAGGTTAGCATTCAGGACAGGCCAAGCATTTACTTGGGCCACTCATCTTCCAGCTTCAGAGACAGATAGCAAAGCTCAGCCTCTCTCCCAGGCTGGAAGAGGTCGGGAGGCAGCAGAGGGGGAGAGTGAAGGATATCAAGAGCCCAGAATGTTATACGGCTGTGGTGAAAGTGACCTCAGCAGCAGCATGGCCTTTGGCTGTCCCTCTGCACCACTGGCATATATCTTCCCCAAAAACTGGATTGGAGAAGCTTTCTAGTTCACAGCCCATTTAACTGCTACCTAGACAGTGAAGAAGGAGGCAGAGCCAACATGCAACTTTGCTCCAAAAAACCAGCCAGTCTCTTCAGAGGCTTCAGCATGGCCCAGAGCTTTGCATCCTGGGACAACTACCTCTTGCCAGAGTGATGCACCACCTTGCCCCTCTACCTGCTGCCGCCAAGCACACAGATCCTGACACAGCAAGGCCCCACACAGGTCTCACCTAGTGTCCTACCTGTCCGTTTGACACCAGACCCGTGAAGCTGGACACGCAGGAGATCACTGAGGCACCTGTGGGTGGGAGGCCAGAGAAGCTTTGGAGCCACTCCTGGGCTGTCAGGAGTGTCAAGTTGTCAGGGCAGCCCCAGTGCCATGCTGTGTCTGGCCCTGGCCCCACCATCCACTGCTGCCTGCTGCAGAGCCCCTTCTCCCAGCAAGGCTTTATCACCTGCTGAACTGTGTTACAGCTTCCTTGCTCTCGCCTAGCTTGGCCCATGCCCAGCCCTGGTGCAGGTATCCAGCTGCTCTCCAGGCAAGGCAGCACAGGCTCTCCTTCTTCTTGGACAGGAGTCCACCCACCAGTCCTGCCTCTGGCAATGGGCACTCCGGCTGCTCCAGCCTCTCCTCCACTCGTAACACCCGTGGAATGAGGTTAGTTGTCCGGCTGATGACCTCCTCACACACAGTTATGGCGTCCTGGTGCCTCCCAGCCTGCTCCAAGGCAGACGCCGCTTCCAGAAACACCTCTGGGATCCTGGGCAGAGCTGAGCTACCATCCAGGGGGACCTGGGGAGTAAAGGTGACATCAGTGCTGCAGAACTGCAGAGTTCTCAGCCAGGTAGAGTGACTCTGTGCATACTGGGAATGTGGAGCTGCTGCCCAGCAAAGCTCAAGCCCTCTTCCACAGTAACTGGAGCCTGGTGGAGCAGGCAGAAGATGGGAAGCACTCACAGCTCAGCAGTCAAGGCATCAAATCCCTACTCTGGAAGTGAAGGACATCCAAAATCAGGCTGACAGCTGCTCCCCATAAAGAAGGAGAAGCTGTGTCTCCAAATAGCAGTGGTGAGTGCTCTCTGATGTGAATCCAAAGGCAGACATACCAAAGGTCAGGGGTGCTAGCCCCCACCTCATTTCCTTCACATCAGCCCCTGCCTCATTTACTTCACATCTCAAACTAGACACTGAAGCCTAGAGTCCAGGGCTGATGTCTGGGCCCAGTCTTTGGGACTGGGTTTGTATCCCTTCAACCCTCATCCTCCAAGTCACAAAGGGAGCTCTTTATCAGGACACCTACCTGCTGCTGCAGCCCCTCCTGAAGGAGAGACAGAAAATCCAGGTAATGTTCCACTGCATCAGCCACCCTGCAACAGGAACAGGACATGTGTTGGAAGCAGAAGTGCCGTCAGCCAGGTGAAACCTGGATTGCCATCCTGCAGTCCCTCTCCCTGCACCACACTCGCCCTGTTCACAATCTCCATGCTTTGAGCAGATCTATGACAGCAGTACTGAACCGGACCATTTCTAGGAGCACAAGGAAAACTGCAGAGCCCAAACAAGCAGCATGCTGCAAGCAGACCAGAGGCACTGTTACCTCCCATGCTGGAGACACCGCTGTGCCAGAAGGTGCTTCACTTCAGAGGGGTGGTGATGGCGAAGGAGAGAAGTGAGTACTGGCGTGTGGACAAGCAGCTCTGTTTGCATTAGGAAATAGGGACTAGAGGAAGGAGCTGCTGGAGGGTTTTTTCCCAGAGCCTGTGAAACAGAACAGAAAATATTATCAACACTACACTGATCAAGTCTCAGGCAGCTGCAATCTTTTGTCACTTCTGATATCTGGAGATGCACCCAGGGGCGCAGAAACGCTGCACTTCACAAGCACAACTACATTATTCTCACACTGCTTCCAGCAAGAGCCATTAGGATCACACAGGGGCAGGCAGACTTCTGATCTCCACATGGCACCACGAGATTTGCAAGATCACCCAGATCACCTCAGGTTTTTAGTTCAAGGTGCTCTGAGCTGCCTGGAACATCATGCCCCATTGCAGCCACAGACCTAGTTAGACCATTTGTAAGGAGAGAGTTCCGTCTCCTCTCTCTATGTATCTGACAGTTTTTCAAACAGTTGAAGAGATAATTCAAGGTCTACTGCTGTGACCTACTCCCCCAGGCAGGTTCACACAGCGAATGCATGTAGCAGGATGCTACACAGAAGGAATGAGGCAGGCAATAGGTGAAGGGAAAGTTAATGATACTTTATTCTATTTTCTTCTTCATTCCGACTCCATATATACAGTTTGTACAGAGGCTAAGAGATTGGTCACTCAGGTTGCCACTTCTTTGACCTGGATGGTGAATACCACTATCAATCACATTCTCCTCCTAGAGAAGAAATATGTAAACTACCTAGAAATATGTAAATTATGTAGACTACCTAGAAATATGTATTTAAAAATATACATTGTTTATGTGAAGCTGCATGAGAAAGCAGGATTGCAAAGTCCAAACATTCACAAGCAAGAAATCGAGGGCAACAAATGCATACTGCCTCACTGCCACCAAAATCTGCCTTTAAAGGCCTCTTTACTCTTACATACTTTACTAAGAGATAGATACTTTCTGACCTGAGAGTATAACCTCCCAAGCCACCATGAACACGAACTAGGACCCAAGGTCTTGCCACATCCAAACGTGGTGCTGAGCAGAAATTTTAGATCTCACTGGACTCCTTCCTGCCTGAAGGCAGCACCATGCTATTTTGGGGACCCCTTCCAGGGTCAAACAGCCCCCCAGAAGGAAGAAGCCTGCTCGGAGCTCCGTGCAGGCTCTGCTGGGCAAAACTCATCCCAGAACTACAAGAATCAGACAAACCTCATAGAGCAGAGTCAGGGCCTGCATCTCCGCATCAGTCTCTCCCAGTTCATGGTACACTGCTGCCACATGGGACAGGGCAGGAAGGCACTGGAAATCTACCTGGAGGGCCCGTTTCAGGTGCTGAAGGGCTGTCTGAGGCTTGCCCTAGGTGGATGGGAAGACATGCATGTTGAAAGGACATCTTGCTGATGTCTTTGCTGTTTGGTGGGATCCAGATTCTCACTCTGCTTCCCCATAAGATCCCCACTAAGCAGGGCAGCACTTTACCTAAAGGCAGCCTTCCTTAGGTTAGTTTTTGAGTTTCTCTCTCTCTGCAGCAACACTTTGCAATTTAGCCAAAATCTTTGCTTGGATTTTACAGCCTGTTCAAGGAGGCTGGGGCCACAAGGGTAATTTCTGCTCAAGGCCTTCCCTCCCTGCAGAGGCCTTGGACCACACAGAGGCATTGTGGGCATCAGCCTGAGCCTCCCCACCCCACAGCTCCCTTTCCCCTCTCTGCTGGCATTACCATTCGCTGAGCGCAGCAGCCAAGGCAGGTGTAGATCTGGGCCAGGATCTTCTTGGAGCAAAATCCTCCTGCAGCTTCCTGAAGGAGGGAAAGGGCAGTGGGAAAGTTCCCAGCCTCCAGCTCCTGCAGCCCTAGGACAGACCCAATATCTTAGCTCTGTGGCTCACCTTCCTGTCCCACCTGGCCCCAAAAAACTGTGGTGCCCTTTTCTTCCCAGTGCCATAGGCACTTGCCTGATCCCCTACAAACCCAGCGATGCACAGCAGGATAGTGCCAAGCTGTCATCTTTGCTTTAATGTTTTTGCAAGAGAACAAGTCACTCAATGGAAATGTCCAGCAGAAACAACAGCAGCTTCCAAGCCCAAGATGCCTCCTTTGGCCCAGAACAAGGACAGGATTTGTGCTGGACAGGTTCACCTCCACATTCATCCACAATGACAGCAGTGCAGATAGGGAAGCACACACAGAACCTCAGAATTTTTCCAGCACATCTGGGTCATTTCCCAGCAGGATGCTTTGGAATATCAATTAATTAATATTTATCACAACTCGTTATTTGCTTTTCCTTCAGTCTTCTTTCCAGGCCTCCTTCTGAGGCTCCTCTCACATAGCAGCACCACACTCACATCTGCCACCTCCCTGCTGGAAGTGCTGGTGCCACTCTTGAGTATTTTGGCTCCAGCTCTGTGGGCCAGAGCTCCTGCCCTCCCTCCCAGCAGGAAGATCCTGTATGAGCCCAAGCACAGCAAGGCAGCACTGGCTCTCCCCAAAGCTGCTAGGGCTGTCAAAACAGTGAAGGAGAGAAAACAGGTAGGATGGAACACAGCAGCCAGAGGAGATCCACTGCCTGCTGTGACACCAGGCTACAAAGCCTCACAACAGCTTTGGGTGGCTCTTGCAGCACCATAATCCGATGGGAACAACATGCTTGCAACAAGGCAAGTTCCAGAAGACAGAGAGAAGAAAGGAAAATCTTCATAAATCCCCTGCCAGCCTTCTGCTTTAAGGTCACTGCAGGGCCTAGACAGTCACAGACAGGCAAAGGAGCCCTGTGATAGTGCAGAGAAAGGATGAGCTGAGGAAAAGCAGGGAAGGTTTTTGAATATGGAATGTAAAGGTTGAGACTCAGAGGCTCAGGCCAGACCTGCTTCCTTTTGGAACAGCCCAAAAAACCCCACAGGCCAGTTTGCTTGGGAAGAGAAACCAGGATAAGGGCAGGGAAAGTGGTCCTGGGACAGAGCAGCAGGAGACTGTGCTGAGGCATGAGTACCTGCCCCCTACAAACCTTGCAGGAAGGCTGCTGCAGTGCAGAGGATTTCCTTCACATCCTTGGCACTTTGTACAAGGGGCAGGGAGGTGCCCTCAGGAGGGACCTGCCATGCCTTGAGTAGGGAGAGGAGTTTGTTCTGCCCCTCACTGCAGTGAGCTCTGCTGGGGTCCTGTGAAGGCACAGAGGAGAGAGAGCAGGGAATGATGAAGGGAAGCAAGAAACACTGGTCCAAGGGCACAGAGAAACATGTCCCACCAAAGCACTCAACACTGCTCCCTGCGGTGGGAGCAGACTGGGGAGGAATGTCCCACCATCTGTTCACTTCAGCTACAAACCCCTTACTGCAGTGATTCCTGCCTGGTCTGGGGCAGCATCTCCCCACCCCAGAGTGGGGTGCACCTCCAGGGCCTCCTGGCATACAACAGGTGCTTTTTGGAGTCCATTCAGAAAGATGAGACTCATCAGCAGCCTTTTGATCAGAAGGGAAAAGTTCTGCATCCCACTGCTGTTCCCTACAGAGTATGCAATTCCATCTGCAGCCCTCTTCCAGCTTGCCCAAGTCTCCTGTCTGACTCACAGAGGTCCAGGACCCACACAGGCAGAATATTCTGGAATCCATTAACACTCTCAGGGCCATTAGGCTATTCTGGGATGCCAGAGGGAGGATTAGTCATGCCGACTGGGCAGCACTGATGGGTTCAGCTGTCCAAGTGCCACAACAACATTTTGCAGAGTGAGTTTTAAGACAAACACAGGCATCTGCCTGTGCCCAGTTACCTCAGCGGCGCTCAGGAGCTGGAAGAGGCCAGCAACACTTCCCAGCTGGCTGGCTGCCAGCCACCAGGCTGCTTGCAGGGCTCCCAGGCGGTGCAGAGGTGCCTGCAGCTCCTCCATGGTTACCTCCTGCAGCACCTTTTGCCACAGCTCCTCCATGCCAAGATCCTGTCCACAGGCCCCACAAGCCTCCAGAACTGAAAAAAAAGCCCAAGGAAATGACCTAGAGCTGTGAGACAATGCGTTGGTGCCCTGTAACAGACACCTTGGATGCAAGAGGTAAAGAAAGTCTCAAGAAAGCACAGGCTCCTCGTAGCCATGAAAGGAATGGGGTTGCTGGGCTGGCCTGGCCTCAGCAGAATGGAAAACAAGCTCTAAAAGAGTGGACCTGACAGCAGCTCCAGGAGGCAACACTCAGGAGGCAACACACAGCTCAGAGCTAGACTCCAACTCTACTGAGCCCTCTTGAAGTCATTTGCCTTCAGGTAAGCATACGCCAACACTGCAGATCCATCCCTGAACTGAGGTGAGTTTTCTTTGAAGCCAGCACACTATAATTAAAGAAAATACTAATCTTCTACTGTCACTAAAACTTTGCTAAAGACTTGGCACCTTATACATTAAAAAGTCTTGTTTCCCTTGAAACCTCCAGCCCATCCCTGCAGGCAGTAGCAGGCAGGCAGATGCACATTGTCCCTGGCCACATGCCACTCTACCTCCAGCCCTTACAGACAGAGCCGGGATGTCTGCTCACAGTTCCCCTCATCCCCAGCCTTTCCAAGCACAGCCAGGAATGCCTGCCCACAGTTTCCAGGTGGAGCCAGGCGTGTCTGCTCACAGTTTCCCCCATCTCTGGCCTTCCCTGTCAGAGCCAGGAGTGTCTGCTCACAGTCTCTGCACCTCCAGCCAGTCACCAAGTATCTCCAGAGCACAGAGAACACTCTCCTGACCCCAAGAACTCCCCATACAAAGAACCACGTCCTTACCCCTGAGGAGCCCCTGGCGTATTCCTTCTGCTTCTCCTTTGATGGCAACGTCAGATGCACCCACAGTGCAAAGCAGGGAGTTGTAGAGGACAGTGAGTTCCAGAGGCAGGGCAGGGAGGGCAGCCGGCAGCCCTGTGGGCACAGCCATCCCAACAAGAAAATTAGCTGGCTAACAGTAAACAGCCGTCCATGCTGAGGTGGCAACACCTGGCTTGGCAACAAGAGAAAAGGCTTGGCAAGAAGTTTTTAGTGATTGTGGTGTGATTTAGCCACTTGGGGACTGCAGTGCCCAGTCAGACAGCATAATATATCAGCACTCTAGGTGCCAACACTGCTTTAGACATCCATTCCCCAGTTATCCAAATGCTGTAGTCCTCCAGGAGTTAGGCCTTTCAGCTCTCCCAGAAGAGCATCACAGCCTACTCTGTTCCAGTACACATCCACGCTTTCACACACCACGTCTCTCTCCTTACCATGGAATCACAGAATGGGTAAGGCTGGAAGGGACCAGAGTGGCTCATCTGGTCCAACCTCCCTGCTCAAGTAGGGCCATCTTAGAGCACATGGCACAGGATTGCATCCAGATGGTTTTTGAGTATCTCCAGTGAGGGAAACTCCACAACCTCCCTGGGAAATTTGTTCCAATGTGCAGTCATCAGGGTAAAGTTACTCTTCATGTTCAGATGGAATTTCCTGTGCATCAGTTTCTGTGCATTGCCTCATGTCCCAGTCCTGGTCCATCCTCTGACACCTCCCTGCAGGCACTGACAGACATTGATGAGGTCCCCTCTCAGTCACCTCTGCTCCATACTGAACATGTCCAGATTGCTCAGGCTTTCCTTGTAAGAAAGATGTTCCAGTCCCCTAATTATCCTAATTTCCCTCTGCTGGACCCTCTCCAGGAGCTGTGTCTCTCTTTGCACTGAGGAGCTAAGTAAACTGGAAATAAGGCTGCCTCACATTGGGCTTTCTCTGCACCACATCTATGTCAGGAAGCCTCTTCCCTGACTTCCCACAGAAAAGGCTGCCTCACTTTTTTTTACAGAAACCCCACAGCTCTGCCCAGCAAATTAAGGTGGAATCTGGGGCTGGACAGTAACCCTTTTGCTGGCCCAGGTCAGCATAGGGCAACAGGGATCATTTCACCCTGGCTTGTTTCCAGCACTGGGATACTGGACCTGCAACTGGAAGAGCAATATTCATAAACTAAAACACAAGAAGCTCCACCTCAACTTGAGGAAGAACTTCTTTATGCTGAGGGTGGCAGAGCACTGGAACACTCGTCCAGGAAGGTCCTGGAGTCTCCTCTCTAGACACATTTAAACCCCACCTGGATGTGTTTCTGCGTCACCTGCTCCAGGTGGCACTGCCTTGGCAGGTGGGTTGGACTGGTTGATCTGATTTTCAGAGGCCCNCCAACCTCCCTGCTCAAGTAGGGCCATCTTAGAGCACATGGCACAGGATTGCATCCAGATGGTTTTTGAGTATCTCCAGTGAGGGAAACTCCACAACCTCTCTGGGAAATTTGTTCCAATGTGCAGTCATCAGGGTAAAGTTACTCTTCATGTTCAGATGGAATTTCCTGTGCATCAGTTTCTGTGCATTGCCTCATGTCCCAGTCCTGGTCCATCCTCTGACACCTCCCTGCAGGCACTGACAGACATTGATGAGGTCCCCTCTCAGTCACCTCTGCTCCATACTGAACATGTCCAGATTGCTCAGGCTTTCCTTGTAAGAAAGATGTTCCAGTCCCCTAATTATCCTAATTTCCCTCTGCTGGACCCTCTCCAGGAGCTGTGTCTCTCTTTGCACTGAGGAGCTAAGTAAACTGGAAATAAGGCTGCCTCACATTGGGCTTTCTCTGCACCACATCTATGTCAGGAAGCCTCTTCCCTGACTTCCCACAGAAAAGGCTGCCTCACTTTTTTTTACAGAAACCCCACAGCTCTGCCCAGCAAATTAAGGTGGAATCTGGGGCTGGACAGTAACCCTTTTGCTGGCCCAGGTCAGCATAGGGCAACAGGGATCATTTCACCCTGGCTTGTTTCCAGCACTGGGATACTGGACCTGCAACTGGAAGAGCAATATTCATAAACTAAAACACAAGAAGCTCCACCTCAACTTGAGGAAGAACTTC
>VXBB01022095.1:102308-118022 GCA_013399915.1 Illadopsis cleaveri | reverse complement strand
GGCTGGGTAGCGGCACCGGCGGCAGCCCCGCGGCTTGGGGAAGGGGCGGGGGGAAAGGAAGAGGACGTGCCGCACCGTCCATCGCTCGACCAGCGCCCGGCTGTGGGCGGCCCAGGCCTGCAGGCAGCCCCGCTCCGGCTCTAGCTCCGGTTCCGTCCCGCGCCGCCGCTTCATGGCCGCCGCCNTCAGGCCATTCCCTCGAGTCCTGTTGCTGGTTTCCGCAGAGAAGAGATCAGTGCCTAACCCTCCATTTCCTCTCAGGAAGAAATTGTAAATGAGGGCACACATGAAGGAGACCCCAGATGGGTCAGGGAGAGGGATAGAGGAAGGAGACGACACAGCTCTCCTCGGCTCTCACCATTTTATTTGCAGACATCATTTTCACAGCTGCCCGGAACCCCGTGCCATCCTCAGACAGCAAATCACGCATGCCTCCGCCGACTCCCGATTAATTAATTAATTATGCAATTTAGCAACAGAACAACCCCTCCCTGGCTGCCTCATGGGGTTGGTTGTGCTGTATCCAGGGTGCCAGGTGAACAAGCACAGCCAACTTGTCTTGCAGGGTTTTTTGAAAGGAAAAAGGCTCTGCTTCTCAGCAGACTTGAGCATCGCTGCCACCTTCCAGGTGTAGCTGCTGGATGTGAATGAAAGCACTGACAGCCAGATATGTAGATATCCAGGAAAGTGTAGCACCACGCTGCATGCAGAGGTCCCAGGTTGCTTTCCACAACTGGGTCCATCCCCTTTTTTTTTTTTTTTCCCCAATGAGGGACTGAGGTACAAAGAGGTTAATAAAAAATAAAATAACAATCTTTCTCCAAGCCACATGGTGCACCGAGTCAGGGCTCAGAGGAGAGCTCCCCAGCCCCGCTCCTCACACACTGCCACTGCTGCTTCCTGAGGGGAAGGGGGGACATGCACACCAAGACTGGGACTGTGCCTTGGCATAAAAAAGCAGCCTGAAGAGTTGAGGGAAAACCAGAGAGAGATGGGACAGAGGAATGGCTGCAGGAACACAGCTGGAGCAAGCCCTGGGCTCCCCAAAATAGCGCCATCCCTTGGGATCCATGTTAGCCCCACGGACCAGAGCTCCAGGTGCACCCAACACTCACAACTCTTCACAGTGACTGCAGCTTTTGGTCACTATTTTCTAGGCAGCAAAAAAGAGACACAATTGAATTTTTGTTCTGTGCCAGGCCTATGGGACACACCGTGGGCCTGAGCCAGGGAAGTTTCCCAATGGCTCTCCCCTGCCAAGAAACACATGCACAACACTTGCAATGCCCAAAGTGCAGAAAGATTGTGGAGCACAGGATGAAAACTGCTCAGCTGAGCACTCTGTTCCCTGTCACACTAAGCCCAGGGACACAGGGACCAGAAATTAACCACCTGGAATAATTCATCTAGGAGAGCCAAGCAGGGCTCTATGACAACCTCTTTGGAGGGATGTGGGGCAAAACCTACTCCCCAGCACATCAGATTTCCCAAAGAGCCTTGGTTTGGACTAGAAGGCAACCCCCTTGGTTTTAAATCAGCAAACACAGCCCTGTCTGCTCTAGCATCAGCAGCATGATCTGCTTCCAAGGTTGCCAGGCCCTAGACTGGCATTAACTGTAATCCCCAGCACACTCGGAAGAATGGCAGCCTAACAATCAGCGTGA
Organism: Illadopsis cleaveri; assembly: GCA_013399915.1. Lineage (NCBI taxonomy): Eukaryota > Metazoa > Chordata > Aves > Passeriformes > Timaliidae > Illadopsis > Illadopsis cleaveri. Next base: position 116,358 of record VXBB01022095.1, on the reverse strand, counting down.
GAGCTGAGGAAGGCTGACAAGGACTGAAACAGTCAATGAAAAGAAGCAAGAGTGTCTCCAGCCCTTGGAAAACTCATCTTTGTGAATTTGAAATCTTTGGTGTAGCAGTCTGCTGTGTCTGAGCAGCCAGCACTCCATGGCATCTCCGCAGCGACAAAGATGCACTTGCAGCTCTTCTACTGCAAGTTTCCTTTAGTCTCTGGAAAGATAAGTGTGTCCTTTGATGACGCTACAGCTCTGCTGTTCCCTCAGCACTCCTGGTCTCCCAGGACCAATAGCCCACACATGGCAGAGGGGTGGCATGGAGGGGTGAGGAGAGGGTGCCCAAGCCCCATGTGAGTGCTCCAACCATCCACGATGGGCATGGGAAGGCTCAACTTCACTGGAGTGACCAGTGAAAAGAGGAACAAGTCCCAGAGATGGAAGCCAAGGGGCCTGGGTGGCAGCTGTGGGGACATCAAGGGCCAGTCCTATACTATTGGTGGCCACAGGGACTACTGCCAGCACAAATACAGGAAGGCAGAAAGCTCCTGACTAGGTTATGAGGGTACAAAAAGACCAATTTGAGCTCCAGCCTTGGGGTTTAGCAACACGTGTTATCCAGATTAACCTCACATTAATTGAAAATTTACTGGGTAACTGCTACATCCACTCCCTTCCTCTCCCCATATTGATGCACCCCTCATTCCTTCAGAAGCACATGGCTACCAGGGAGTCAGTTTTCAGCAAATAACCTATTTTTAAGGGTGTGACTGCCTAAGCCCATTTTAATTGTGGGCTGATGCATTCCTGTAGCTTCCAGCTTCCCTCACTGTTTGCCACTACCCCTTCCTTGTCCTAGCACATGTGTGCATCCACTGGTGTGTGACGTCAGCTACAAACCAGTCCCTGGTTGTTTCAGGTGAAACTGAGCAGGACCACAGAGCAGAGGACATGAGAGGCTGAGGTGGCAGAGCACAGCCAGCAGATCAGGAGCAGGCCAGGCAATGGAAACCTAATATTAGAACAGTTCAAGCCTCCCTGGAATTGCATCTGAACACCTGAGCAGGTATTTTGCAGGGTAAAATACAAAATTTCACCTGCCCTCAAGAGCCACAGCAACTGGGCACTTGGGAAAAAGGGTAAGAAATGAAATAATGAGAGAGATTTTCCCTGGGACTCTGCAGGGCAGAAAGGAAGAGCCTGGAGTTATGCTAACAGTCTGCAATAAGGAACTCAAACAGGGGCAGTCATGGTGCATGAGTTAAAAATTAATGGGATCAGGCAAATATCATTGCAAAAATCCCAGGTAAGCAGTCCTTGGCTCTTTCCAGAGAGGAAAATGACAAAAACTTTCATAGCACCAAGTAATGCCACACAGTGGTTCAGGGCAGTAAGGAATCCCAGCTCCAATGGAAACTGGAGGAGGAAGTGAGCTGGGATGTGGCCAGGCACCATGGTCACCACCTGTGCCCATAAAGAAACACCATGTCTCCTGACTGCAGGCAGTCAAGGGCATGTTTGGCATAGCTTACTTGTGGCATGAAGTCTCACAGAGAATACCAAGGCCAAGAGAGAGACAAGCCCCAAATATGGGATCATGGATGTGGTTGACTGCATCTGGTCCATAGCACACACACAGACACCAGTAAGATAAACTACTTCCCAAAGGAATTTGTGCCTGCTCCACACTTTCAAGTAGTTGTTCTCAGGCTCTGGTGCTCACACTAAGGCTACTCCTGCAGCTGGGACAACTACTCCACATTCCCCTTTCCTGCTGGCTAGGCCCAGTGTAGGTATGAGCCCATATTCTGTCACTACATCCTCCTGCATCTTAAATGTTCACACTCAACAGCCAGCATCCAGCAGCACACACCCAGGAAGAGATCAAGAACCTTGGCTGCTACCACCCAGCCCACAGGGACCCTGACAGGTTGAAAAGTGGAGAATTTCTTAGTCAAGCATACAGTTGTCCCTGCTACCACTGGCCCAAGCTAAGCCTGCTGTACAAAGTAGGCAGAGTGCTCCCCACTGCACTTCACAGGGCTGAGGACAATCACGAAAGTGAGATTGCGTGTGGGGCAAGAGAGGCCTCACTACAGACCAACTGACTGACCTTACAGAGGAGCAGCTTGCCACCGAGGCTCCAGGAACCATCTGCATGGAACCATGTACAGTGTGATCCCAGCATGAAAACTGAGCACGTGAAAACAAGTGGTGGCTATGGGACATTCTCTCCCCTTCCAACCTCCTTTCCCCTCCTCAGCAGGCCCCAGCCCATGAGTCTTTGCACAGTCAAGGTGACACCTTGCTGGCCACTGAAGGCTATCTGCTGCACATTGTGGCAGGTGTCAGGAAAGTAGCAGCAAGACCCCCATTGGTGTTTCTCCAGCACTTCAGGACTCTTGCTTCTTGGACTCCTGCAGCAGAATCCTCCTGCTGCCAGCAAAGGCCCAGCAAGAGCTCTGACCTCTCCTGCTGAGAAACACCATCCCCATGAGCCAGGAACAGTTGGCTCCAGTCCTTTTGTTCGGCACAGCCACAGGGAGCCGGGGATAATCCCTGACTGCTGTTGGCAGGCACTCGTTTGCTGGCGGCTCGTGTCTCCCTCCCAGCCCGAGGGAGGCAAGGAGACAACCCCAGCCTCGGCCAACGAGCAGGTCGGACTCCTCACGTCTCCAAGGCTACCTCAGCCGAAGCTGGCTGAACCAGGAGCTGACAGCACAGTCCACGCGCATCACCAGGGAGATCCCCAGCAAGAGGCAAATGCTGCTCACCACAAAGCCCAGTGACTCAAAGAGGAACCTGCAGGCACAACAGATGCAGTTAACGATACAACAGCCAGCATGACTACATGCTGCTACCCTCCAGCTCACTGATTTTCCTGACAATGAGAGGCTGGTAGCACCCCAGATCCTAAACCTGAATTACATTCACTCCCCAGAAGCTGCTGCCTGAAACCTATAAGCCAAACAGTTGTCTTGTTTAGAGGCCATGCAGGACCTGTTGACTCAGGTGGGATTGTGAATCCCTCAGAGGCTGAAGCCACCCTTCACACCAACTAGTTCAAATGTTTGCTGCTTCACTGTTTCTGGGTTTATCACTTCTGGTCTGGTATCCTTATCTTTGGCTCTCTGACTACAATATTCTCAGCTTCCAGGTGGGCTCTGTGTGTCCTTGGATATTAAGATGAGGAGAAACTTCTAGGCTCTAGCTCAAGTCTAGCTTCTGATTTCAAGCAGAAATTAGTTAGGGACATTCCTACAACCACTACTAGGTAATGAATCAGAAATCAATCACAGGGTCTCTTCCAACATTACTGTCTGTGAACTCTAGTCAGGGATATGAGTCTTAACCCAGCATCAGAGCAACTCCTGGGACTTACTTCGGGGCAAAGACCTTCCAGACCATGAGGTGTCTCCTGAGGATCATAGCTGCACAAACACAGGCCAGAAGCTGTGGGGAAGATCAGGAAAAACAAGTTACAGGTGACTCTGGAGAGACCTCCTGGGCACTGGGTTCACATCTGAAGGTGGTACTAAACTGCACATGCCTGAGACACTGGCACAGCACACATCAGGAATGAGCATCCTAAAAAGGACTCCCTTCCATGATGTCTTCAAGTCAAGAAACACTTGGGGTACATGCAGGCCCTTGTGGGGCCAGGCTGCGGCAGCACAGGGGAGTGCTCACACTGTGGCTAATCTGACCTACCGTTTCACTGAGAGGGGCACTGTTGCTCTCCTGCTGAAGGGCTTGCCCCTTCCCTTGCACAGTCTCTGGTCTGACAACACAGGAGAATGATTTGAAGAGATAAATCTCAGAAAACTATTCACTTCTTTCCCAGGATTAAAATTTCTGGTGTTTAACTCCCTGTATCATCCCAGCACATATGAAAATCAGAGCCAGTGTGAGACAGGAATGCTAAGGAAGACAGGGAGTACGATTACAACTCTGCAGCTCCTGAGCAGACATTCCCACTCTGGGCATAAGGGTATGAAAAGCATCCTAATCTGTATGGCAGCTTTCATGCTGGAGCCCTTTCCAAAGCACAGAGCAAAAAAACAAAGGGACCTGCTCTTCCAGCTGCAACCAGACACTCCACCCCTGGGCCTGTCTGTGTCTTGGCTGACCCCTTTCTCTTATCAGAGTGCCCCACATTTACCACAGCACACCAATTTCCTCCTAGACAGCCCTTCCCACAGCCACCCTGCCTCTGCCCGTACCTGTGCCCCAAGGACAAAGAGGTACTTCAATCCCAGCCGCAACAGAGCAGTGGAGAACTCCTCTGGAGACTCTCGCAGCCTCATTTCCATCATGTGCTCCTCCACCTCCTCCCGCGACTCCTTCTTGAGCTTCTTCCTCTGTGAGTTGGACATCTCACACACAAAGGGCCACAGCAGGAGCAGCGGGCAGCCAACTACCTCAAGGACAAAGGCATATGAAGTTATCAGAGCCCAGGAGGTGAGAAACAGTCTAGGCTCTGCCATCCTGCCCTGGATGTGCAGGAAACACATACGCCAGCTCCAGGCCAGGCTGCTGTAGGCCCACAAGGGCAACAGCAAGGATGCTGTTGCTCAGCTGGTGCTGGAGCCTTTATTGCCCCATGCTCAACTTGCAGAGCCCCAGGCAAGGCACTGCAGTGAGCTGTGTCTGCTTGGGCTCCACAGCCCAGAAGAAATTGATTTACCTGCAAAGAGGATATGGGAGGCAAAGGTGTTGGCGCCCACCAGGACAGCAGGCAGGAGGTTTGTGTTGTGGTCAAGGTGAAAGCCAACAAAGGCTGCATTCCAGTGGATGGCTGGAAAAATAGGCTGGTGGCCTGTGGAATAGAAGAACTGTGAAGCAGCGAGGAGCCAGGAGATGACTGCGTACCAGGGCACTGAAAACAGCTCTGAGAGAATAAAACACAAAAACAGAGGCAGGGGGTGGGGATATCAGCATCAAGGAACAAGACAGATCCACGGTCAAAAAAAGCCTAGTGACCTTTTTTTCCAGGTTCCCTTTCCATGTTCACTCTTTTAAGAGACAGGAAACAGTCCAGCCCGGCCCCCCATAGATACGGCAAGGGGCCAGCATTATTCCCTCTGCTGGTGCCAGTAGCCTTGCTACTGCACTCTGTCAGCACCAGAGGGCTTTGGTGACTGTTCACACCCTGGGAAGAACAAAGCTCCTTAACCTGACCCAAGACACTTCTCCTCCTCCCACATTCACATCCCTCTGCATGCATCTTTCTTCTACTAGAGGATTTAAACAGCTCTAAAAAAGCTAAGGGTATCCTGAGCATCAGTGCACCACTATTTCCTAAGACTAGAAACTAGATCCTGTCTCTCCCACTGTAATTAAGGCAAGGTCACTGCAGGTGAGGCCCAGGTTACACATCCAGAGGTTGCTCTACTGAGCCCAGACTCACCAGCATCTCCGGCAAGGCCTCTGGCACATGTGTGGATATGCAGCAGCACAAAGGCCTCCACGAAGAGGAGCAGGAAGGCAAAGCTCAGCCGCTCGCTGTGCAGAAGCATCAGGAGGAAGCCCAGGAGGGTGAGGGCTATGACCAGGGCTGCTGAGTACACGCTGCCCAGCCCGTACGCTGCAATTGTGGCCCTGCAGCTACCCCGCTCCAGCTGGCTCTTCTGAGACTCCTGCATCCTCTTGTAGATCTGAGGGATGACGTGGAGGAAGTCGACTTCAGAGCCAGGGACCCCCAGGTAGGGCGTGACGATGGATCCTGCCGACTCCCGTGTGTCCTTTGCAAACACCGTCATGGGATTGCACAGCAGGAGCAGCAGTCCCATGGATGCTAGTCCATACACAGCCCTGGGAAAGACAACAACTGCAACCTGCACCAGCTCCTGCAGCTTGCCAAGAGAGTCATCAGCACTGGAGGCAACGGCCCAGTAGCAGGCAATGCAGAGGACCACTAGTGGGAAACCCCAGCGCACAAAGAGCACGAGGGGTCCTGAACTGTTCAAGTTGCCATAGTGCCTTAGCCAGCTCTGCACTGCATACACCAGCCCAGCCAGCAAGGCAACGCACAGGAGGTAGAAGAGGTTCTTGGCCCGTGTGTTTCTCAGGCTGGCAAGTGGGGAGAGGAAAACAGAGGGCCGGCACTGAGGGATTTCTTCACGGCACTGGTGGAAGAAACTGGAGAGGCGCACACAGACCAGGAGCATGGCCACGAGGCACAGCAAGTACCAGATCTCTCTCCGGTAAGAAGAAAAGCCAAGGAGCTGCTGCTTGGGACCTTCTGGCACAGTCAGGCGACCATCCCAGTGGAGCTTCCCTACTAGCAACATGACCAGCGAGGCCAGCAGGAATGGGGCCACCCGTGCCTCGGCCACAACAAAGCTGTCAGAGAACATAGCTCCACAGCGGAAGAACAGAATGCCCATGGGGAAGACCAGCCCCAGCCATGCTCGCAGCCTCTGCCTCAGGCCACCACTGGCCAGGGGTGGCTGACTGCCTGTCAAACGAGCTCTCTTGAGANAGCCATAGCACAGCAGCCCCCACAGGGCCCCAGAAGAGCGGGTACAGGAGGCAGCTGCGACAAAAAGATTGTGAGGATGCGGCCAGCTCTGAGGCCATGTAGCAGAGCAAGCAGGAGGAAGCAATAAGGATGCAGCCCCCCACCATACGCAGGGGGTGGAAGCGGGCCCAGGACTGGGTGCACACAGCCCGCGCCTCCCGCAAGTAGTGCTGGAAGCGACTGATGAGGCTTCCCAGCCTTGGCTCGAGCTCTGGAGGCACCGTTGTCCCCTGCACCTGGGTCAGGAGCTGGGTGTGCTCTTCCACAGCACTGGAGAAGAGCTCCTGCAGGTGCTGGAGCTGCTCTGCTGGCAGATCCTGAGCCACCAGCGAGTAGGACTGCAGGAAGCGATCCACCTACAGGAGAGAAGACACAGGATCAGACAGCAGCACTGGGAAAACTGGGAATGGGATTCACTGCTTCATGCTGTCCCTTCATATTAGAAACAACTCCAATTTACCAAACCCTGCCAGGGCAGACCTGTCCCTACCTACATCACCCACGGCTGGTCACACAAATCCAAGATGTTACCATCAGGAAACTCAATCTTTCTGCCAAGCTGACATCCCTCTCAAGTGATGCATTCACAGCGACAGCGACAATGACTCCTGCAGCTACACCTCTGCTAATGCTGTGCATCACTGAGGGCTTTTATAGAGTCTTTGGCAGCAATAAGGCAAATGTCCACCAGAAGGTCAAGGCATTACTATTAATGACTTGTTAATACGCACCCCATTCAGTTTGTTAATCTGCACCTCTAACAGTTTGAGTTGGAGCACCTCAACTCAAACTGTTGAGTTTTACAGTTTTGTCTGAGGAAAAACACCACATTAAAAAATTTATAGAGGATGAAACCAAACTGCTTCCCTTTCTTCAATACTAGCACATTAATACACTGCACCATAGCTGAAGGAAAGCTCATTCTTTTTGCTTTCTACTTCAAGAGGACACGAACAGAGGCGGATATGATCCCAAAGTCATAAAAAAAGTCTTACAGAGGCATTAGCAGGACAGAGCACCTGCACACACATCCATCTGCTTAGCAGTGTAGATCTGCTTCAGTCCTGAAATGCACCCGTAACTTCACACATGTTCCATTTGCCTCAAAGTACAGTCAGAATCAGTCTGCCTCTGCCCACAGATGGCAGACACATGCATTGGCTCTCTCACAGGCCTCCCTGGAATGCCAGGGCTTCTTCAACGCCACTGTTATCAAGCCAGAAACCTCCTCAAACAATGAGTGCAAATATTTAAACAGGTACGACTTGATAACACTAATTCCTAACAAATCATGATTGATATCCTCAGTGATTAATGAAAACTAACATACAGTATGATCTTTAAATGTCAGAGCACTCTGCTGCTCTATTATTACAGAGCTGAATATTTCTGCCTTCCCATCAGCAATCATTCTCTCCAGCTCCTCACTGGGTTGCACCAGTGGTGTCCAACTGGCACTCTAAGGAGTTAGTTGGGCACTGCAGGAGTTATTCCTGTGCTCCCAGCAATACAGAGTCTCTCAAAGGCAGACTGGCCCTTACCTGAGACACATGCTTTGCAATGCTTGTGGCTAATCTGGCTCTGGAGCATGACCAGAGCCACAACAGATGCCCCCCATGTCATCCACAGAGGCTCCCACTTAGCCTGCTCCACTGCCTAGGCTTCTTTTATACCTGGTGTAGAGACTCTCATTCGAATTTTGTCAATCTGCTCCTGGGGTTCTGTATTTTGTTGCACTTTGTGTAAATTGCTCCTTCAGTATCCTACTTTAGTATTATCTGTTACATGGGGGTTTATTTGTTCTTTCATTACTGTTTTCCTTCTTTCACTAATCTAGAATAGTTTTTTTGTTAACACTGTTTCTTCTTCAAAACTGAAGCAGTATCAAAATCTCCACTTTTACTTTCAAATCTCCAATCATGACACTAGCCTCTGGTCATCTTCAGACTTAAGGAACCAGTGTCCCCTATCACCTAATCCACTTCTGAACATCTGTGTCCAACCGCCCACCCTTCCCAGACAGTATTTTCCATATCACAGGACTAAAACAGAACATCATTTCTCTTTAGGGAAAATGGGACTGTCTTTTACTGGAGCAAACACTGCAAGGATGTAATGCTTCTAAGTTCCCCATGAAGACAACACCATGTCACCATCTCACCTCCACCTAACAGAAGCGGTTTGTACCTAAAAACCCATTCCTTCTCCCCTCTAGTCAAATGGGAGGCTTACCACAGGCCATACCTGTTTGGCATTGATGTGATAGACTGAGAGCTGCTGCAAGGCTGCAGACACAGCATCACCATCCCCAGTGAACATATCGGCCATCACCTCCCCAATATTACTGTAGGGGATGGGCACCCCCAGCAGCAGGGCCACAGTGGGCACCAGGTTCACCTGGGGAATGGTCTCAGGCTCCTGGAGAGACAGGGGAAGAATCAGAAATTCAGAGAGAACACAGCAATGCAGCTTTTCACTCATGTGAGAGGACAGTGTGGAAGACATCCCTGTTCAAAGGTCAATCCAGGCAGAGGCACAGCTCTGTTTTTCCCAAGGGTCCTGTGGTGAGAAGCATGCCTGCTGGGAGCTGTAGATTGATGGGAGAGGCATTGGCTGTCCAACAGCTCACCTGGCCCCACACAAGCACCCCTCACAGCTGTAGTGACCTGAACATGCCCTCCAAACACTGTCAGCCTTTCCGCTGCTCTCTCGAGAAAAGGTGACAGACCCCCCACTCTTCTCAATCAAGGTGAAAAGGCTGGAAAGCAGCACCGTGGAAAAAGACCTGGAGGTCCTGGTTGATGACAAGTTGAATGTGACTCAGCAGTGCCCTGGCAGCCAGAAGGGCCAACCCTGTCCTGAGGGGCATCAGGCACAGCATCAGCAGCTGGGCAAGGGAGGGGACTGTCCCGCTCTGCTCTGCACTGGGGTGGTTTCAAGTGCTGGGGGCAGTTTTAGGCACCAAAAGAAAGATGTTAAGCTATTAGGAAGCATCCAAATGCCAGCGAGGATGTCGATGAAGGGTCTGGAGGGGAAGCCGTGTGAGAAGTGGATGAGGTCATTTGGTCTGTTCAGCTGGGAGGAGACTGAGGGGAACTGAGGGGAAGAAGAGGGTCAGGCACTGATCTCTTCTCTGTGGTAACAAGTAACAGGATCTGAGGGAATGGCCTGAAGTTTGTCAGGGAGGTTTAGGCTGGATAGTAGGAAAAGGTTCTTCACCCAGAGGATGGTTGGGCACTGCAACAGGCTCCCGAAGGAAGTGGTCACAGCACCAAGCCCAACAGAGTTCAAGATGTGTTTGGACAATGTTCTTAGGAACATGGTGTGACTCTTGGGGTGTCCTGTGCAGGGCCAGGAGTTGGACTTGATGATCCTAATGCATTCCTTCCAACTCAGCTTATTCCATGATTCTATGACAGAATTCCCATCCCTCTCAGTCTAAAAAATCCCAGTCCAACTGTTACTCTCTGTAATACCAGGATGCAGTTTTCAAGCACCAGCTTGGGCAGGGATAGCTAAGAGTCAGCTTCTCACCTCCGGAGGGCCACTGCCAAACAGAGGTGTCCTGCTGTACACAAACAGCGCTGCGTTGACTTCCTTCTCGCTGTCACCACCATGGTCTCCAGTTTCTGTCATGCCGTGGTCCCCAGCCACTAGAAGAAGAGTGTCATTCCCCAGGTGATCCACCAAGGACCTGTCACCAAGATAAGGAAGGTCAACTCCTCCCTGGGCAAGGGTCCCACTAGCCTAGGTGGAAGAGGACATCTCCCCAGCAACCCTGCCTGCACCACAGAGGTGAAGCCCACAAAAGGATATGAGCAAAACTAAATGCTGATGCAGAACTGTAACAAGCCAGGGACCAGAGTGTTTTAAATTGTTGCTTTAAAGCCAAACTGAAAGTTCAGAGCCCTAAGACAGAGTGGGTCAATCTTGCTTGGGTCCCCAGCAAACAGTGCCTTCAGGGATCTTGACAAAATGCAATTCAGAAGAAAGATTCCTGACAAAAATAAAATTTTAGGCTACTTCTATTTGGGTCATGTATCATGTTATGTGAGCCATCTCCCACTTCAAAGGAAAAATGCAGGGATTAGTCCCTGAAGGATGCAGTAGGTATGACACAGTATATGCCCTCAGACACAGCAGGGCAAGTTACCAGCTCCTTGTAGCAGCAAAACTTAAAGCAGTCTTAAGAATCAAAAGCTGCAGCATTTTGGGCTGAGACACATCTGCATGACTGAAATTTCTGGATCCCATCCTGCCCTCTGACTCAAAGCTGCAGTTCATGGTTCTGTGAAGTAAATGCAGCAGCACTCATTCCCTAGCCAAGGTCCTCCATCTGCTTCTCAAATGTTAGCCAGACTTCATGGGACAATCTCCATGTTAAAGTTGGAAAGAGCAAGGCTCAGTTGCACTCCAGCTGCAATATCATCTCATGGTTTGGTAGAGAACCAAGACCTGAAGGCAGCCTTACTTATGAAATCAAACCTCTCAACACTCACCTATGCAAGCAATACTGCCCATAGCTGGGGTTCCAGCTGCTGCTGGCCAAAGCTGTTTTCCATGTTAATAGGCTCAGTAAGCATTCCCCGTTGCCCTCCACATCTGTCAATTCTCTGAGAAGATCTCACCAGTCCGGCTGAAGGAAGAGGCCAGCTAGCAACCCCTCAGCACCACAGTAATCANTTTTGTTTGTTTGTTTGTTGGTTTGTTTTGTTATACATACTAGTAAAGAACTGCTATTTCTATCCCCAAAATCTTTGCCTGAAAGCCTCTAACCACGAATTTATAATAGGAAAGAGGGGGTGGGGGGTGCGTGGTTTACATTCTCCATTCTAAGGAAGGCTCCAGCTTTCCCTGACAGATACCTGTCTTCCCAAACCAAGACATCACCTGAGCATCTCATTCATCTGGGTGAGCTTCTTTGCCATCTCGGGATGGTTGGGTCCGTGTTTGTGCCCACAGTGGTCCACACCAAGGAAGTGAGCAATCAGCACATCCCACTCACCACTGTCCACTGCAGAACAAAAGAAAACTTAGCACGCACAAGCCTGGAATTCTAAGCCTGGATCCTCCAGCCAGAATTTCCTGGTTGCCTCGGGATATTGCTGTTTCTTTCCCTTCTGCCACTGTCACTTCCCAGCTCTCGAGAAAATTGATACAGGTTTTAAGTGAGACATACCCTTGGTGAGAGGTTCCTGGGTGCAATGGCACAGGGACCTCAAACCCTGGTAAACATCCCAGGATCTCTGGTTTTTTTCCCCCATCCCTCAGGAGTGGAACAGTACAATGTCAAGTGAAAGGTCACTGCACTCCTGATTTGCATAGATTCATACACAGAAGAAGGAGAACTGCATTTCCCTTGGTCGCAGGACCTCAGGGAGGTGGAAATCACCTAAAATTCACAAATCAATTACATGCTTCATCTTCTTTCCATGACTAGGAAGCACCAATGCTTTGCTGAGAGCAGTGCTGTGTCTCAGCCTCCTAATGTGTGTTTTCCCTAGAGCACTGTGTGCCTACCTAGGCAGCCATGTGTCAAAGTTAAGCTGCTTCTCCTGCATCCCACCAGTGTATTTTGTAAAACAGATGCAGAAGTCTAACTTCATCCTAAAAAGCTGCATTCTGTCCCAGACAAAGGAAAGGTATCTACAGAAATGGACTATGGGCTCCAAGAACTGGCTTATTTATGGAAATCCAGCTAGAGCACTGTAATCCTTGGGCAGCAGTGTGTAACTGCCCAGTGCTGCTTTGTAAAAGAAAAAACCCTTTAGCCCTACCTCGAATTTGCAGTAGGACTCCCACATTAGGCCAAGGTTTATCCACACCCTGGTGAAACAGCTGCTTACCAGTTGGATAGAGATGCTGCAGGATCCCATCATCCACAGTGTGAAGATCCTTCACGTTAAAAGAAGGGAAGAAATATGAGCGGAAAAACTTCTTTGGGAAGAGTCCTTCCCATGTGTCATCACCCATGAAGACCACTCTCCTTCCTGAGCCAGAGAGAAAAGAACCAATGAGAGGTGGAGCCCTCCTGAGTCGTGCTGTTATGACAACCATGCAAAGTGCCTCGCAAGACCCAGGTCAGCGTCTGCAGCAATGGCTCCCCTCCAGGTCACACCCAAAACTAAAATTTTCACTAAAAAAAAGACCACGTGTCTGTAATTGACTTTGAATACAGCGAGGGACTAGCCCACGAGTATCTCTAAGCCCCTGAGTGCCCCCACACCAAACCCACTGCATAACCTCAGGACCCACTGCTGACCTGACATGTGACCCCTGCAGAAAGATTCATGGGCCACCACAACACAAGTGGGTGCATGAGGTGCAGCATGAAGCAGACGAAGCCTCACCCGAGGCCTGTGACCCCTCTGCAAAATGCAAGGCAGCAGGTGATGGACTAGAAGATGTGAGTCCTGAGTTCCGGCTTTTAAACACAGTGGTGATGGTGTTCTAGACATGGAAAAGAGAAGGCAAAAGCACTGATGCTTCCCTCTGCCCTTGCCCTCCTTGCCGTGCCTGCCATCAACCAGTTGAGTTTCCACAGAGCCTCTTCAGCCTGGGAGCAGGATCCCCTTTCTCTGAGACTGCTACTGTGGCACAGGATCTACTGGTGCATTTTGCCCAAAATGACTTACTGCATTTGCCCACCTTGCTCACACAAAGTCATGTTGCATTAGCCCACTCTGAGCCTACGGAGGAAGTCTTTCTGGGTAACAAACCACTGTCGCCTGTCCTCTTCCCTCTACTCCATTATCCCACCAAAACAAGCCCTTTACAGCTGCACTAAGCGCCAAACTACAACGAAAATGGGATGAGGTTGTTGCCTCATGGCTGCAGGCAGCTGTCCAGGCAGGCTGGCTACCTCAGGGACACTCCCACCACACACCTGGCACCACCTGGCACACCTGGCTCCTCCCCTGTCACGTGCCTCAGACCACAGGACGGACTGCCCTTGGCTTCCTACAGGCATTCCTGGGGGTGACCTTGGGACAAACACCATCACTGCAGTCACTTTCACCCGCTTTCTCATCATCTTTGAAGATGATGAAGATGAAGCCATGGTCACAGCCACTTCTTACTCTCAAACCAAGCTGGAGACACCCTGCCCTGCATGACACCCCCACCTTAGGTAACTGTCATTAAGCAGGGCAAAAGAATCAGCTCACAGGGTGGATCTGTTGTAAGCAGTGCCCTTCCCAGCAAGAATACAAGTTGAATACAAGTTAAACTGAGCTGAAGTTTACACGTGCCCTGTCCCAGCAGACCGCTGCCCTGCCCACACAGTCATAGACTCACNCTCTTAAGCACCTCCAGGGATGGTGACTCCACCATCTCCCTGGGCAACCTATTCCTCTGCCTGTGAAAAACTGGTTTTTTACATCTAGCCTGAAACTCTCCTGCCTGAGCTAAAGGTCAGGAACTCACCGTTCTGCACCAGCTGTGCCAGTAGGTTATCCTCCTGGATGGCATAGGAGGCAAAATTGCTGCCCACGTCAATGAAGGTGGGCAGCGAGCCGGTGGTGAGGCCCTTGATGCGCTGCATGG
>VXBB01022095.1:56881-82664 GCA_013399915.1 Illadopsis cleaveri | reverse complement strand
ACGAGGACGAGGAGGAGGAGGAGGAGGAAACATCCTGCAACTTATCCTCTCTGCTTGCCTTGGGGCTGTGGCTAGGGCTGCCCTCACAACGGTGCTCCACCACACGCAGCCCACTATGGGAGAAGTGCTGGGCAGAGCCACAAAGGGAGAGCTCCTCCACCAGCAGACCATCTTCAAAAGTATCGTCATCATCCAGAGAAGCCTGCCCAGGGCCCCCATCCAGCCCTCTGTCACCCCAGTGAGTTCGTTTGGGATCTCGCCCCCCCTCCAGAGTTCGCTGCTCGGGGTATCCCCTCTTCACAGCTGGCCGGGTGCCAGCCCGCTGCTCCGTGGTCTCAGAGGAGCTGGAGAGATGGGAGAAGATGGACACCTGGTAAACCTTCTGGCGCTTGATCTCTGTCTCATTGTAGCCCATGAGGATGCTGCGGTGCGTGCAGCACTGCGAGGAAGGCTCCAAGGGTGTCTCCCCACTGGGCTGGGACAGGCTGGGGTCTGTACTGCGCTCCGGGGGCAGAGATGTCTCTGTGTGGATGTGCCGCATGGAGCCTCACTTGCTGGGACTCCGAGTGGAGCGCATGCAGCAGCAGGAGGGGGACTGTAAAGTGCCACAGGTCAGGGTGTGCAAGGGCAGGGGGTGGGAGCCAGGTCCCCTCTCACTCAGGCTCTCTGTGTGAGCCCTCTACTATGAGGTGTTCTGCAGCACAGCATCTAGAAAAAAAAGAGAGCAGAAGGATGAGGATCAGCCCAGGATTTCCATCCACATCCAGGCTTCTGGCTGCAAGGGACCCACTGGGACATGGCTCCTCACACAGCCTACTTGAACCTCCCTCTCCAGAAACAGGAAGAGGAAAAAGGCTGATGTGGCTTTCTGGGAAACCCTGAGGCATCACCTACCTGCAGGTTCAGCACTTCCTTCCTGGCTCAGGCAAGGAGAGAAGTCTCCAGACAGGCAGGAGACTCCTGTGGACAAGTCTGGACAGGTGGGGAGGAAGATGCCTGCCCTTTGCCAGGGACACCCTTGTGCTGTTGTGGAGTGGAGGAGTCAGGCAGGTCAGACCAGTCCCAGGGCCTCAGGCCTTTAATCACCCCTTTGGGCACCAGCAGCCACATCTCCCAGTGCTGGCCAAGACAACCTGTCCCGGCCACGTGCACTGAATGAGGCAGGGATAGTGCCAGCCCCACGGCAGGGATAGGAACCTGGCCTAATATCCCTGTTACCTCTGCCAGATTGGACCAGACATCTCCAGCACTTCAATAAGCAGCGGGGAAGTACTAGGGTCACCATCCACCCGCTCCTGCCAGCTCCAAGGGCTGCCCTTCTCTGTGCAGCATGGTGCCTCACTTTTGATTTTCAGCCCAGTTTGAGAGCTGTGAGAATCCTGTCCACATGTTGGTTTGTTTCAGACAGGAAAAATACTGAAATGGCTGCAAGAGCTGAGGAGATGCAGGAAAAGTCACCAGCAGACTGAGGACAAAGTGCCTGTACCTGGCAGCTCTGCCTTTTGCCTGTCTTTGCAGCTATGCCTGATCTTGTGGAGCAAAGGCTTAGGAGCAGGAGACCACAGGGAAATTTGTTCTCCAAGTGGATCAAGACTATGTGGAGAGTGAGCCTGCACATGCTATTTTGACCCTGCTGGGATGTGGATGGGAAAATGGCAGACCAAGGTGCTCAAGACCAGGGAGTCTGTTTAAAAAGAGTGATAAAAGGTATAACCATGCACCAGGATATGTTGGGGACTGACTGACTGGAAAGCAGCACAACAGAAAAGGCCCTGGGCGTCCTGGTGGGTGCCAAGTTAACCATGAGCCAGCAATGTGCCCTTGCAGCAAAGAAAAACAGTAGTGCAACAGGCACAGCATTAACAGCAGGTTGGGCCATCGGATCCTCCCTCTCTGCTCAGTGCTGGTAAGGCCACATCTGACAGAGTGCAAAAAAGGGACACTAAAAAAATTAAGGGAACGGAGCATCTGTCCTATGAGAAAAGGCTGTGAGAGCTGGGACTGTTCAGCCAGGAGAAGAGAAGGCTCAGTGAGATCTTATCTAGATATACAGATAAGAGGTTCCCTCTCAATATCAGAAAACACCATTTTGTTTTACTGTGACTGAGCACTATAACCAGTTACCTAGAGAAGTTGTGGAACCTTCGTCCTTGGAGATATCCAGAAGTCATGAGGACAAAGTCCTGGGCAATGGCTCTAGGTGGGGCTGGTCCAGATAACCTCCAGATGTCCCCGCCAATCTCAACCCCTCTGTGCAGCCCACAACACTGCAGCCTGTCCTAGCTGCCTCCCACACTTACCCCTCTGCAGCAGGACCCTGCTTTGCTCCAGATTAACCTCCCTGCTCCGCAGCAGGCGGTCGTTGGCACAATTAGCTGAAGACACCTGCCAGTCAGGCACCCCCCAGAAGCGGCGTGGCTGCCGTGGAATGGCTCCCACCATCACGGTGTGCCTCCGAACCTCTGCAACGTCCTCTCCAGCTCTTCAGTGTCTACAGTGGCTCTGAGAGGAAGGAAAGGGGGAGATGCAGGGCTGGGCTGATTCAGATGCTTCCTGGGAGAAGGGCAGGACGGTGCTTCCTGTCTGCAGGGTTACACAGGCAGAGAAGGCAGCATTTAGGCTGAGCCTTTCCCAGCCTCCCAAATCAAAGCCCATATACATCTCAGCCACCTCACAGTGCTAACACTTTGATTTCCATTTAAACTACAAAAAATTTAAGCTGATCTGTGAACTCTCATACCTGGCTTGATTTTACATTCCTTTTGCATGCCTTCCTGTATGAAACCCTGTGCATAGGAACAGAATCCTCTTTCTTTCTGGTGACCATTTCATGCCTTGCTTTCCAAGACACTGCAGCAACCTCTGGGCCTCCAGCTAGCTCCTGGTCTTATGTTCACCTCCTCCCCCTTCCACCCACAGCACTGGACACTTTCTGGCCCTACAGATAAGGAGAAGAGCTTGGAATTGTTCTCTTCCAATAAGAGATGCCTGTCAGGGAAAGCAGAAATGAGGAGCCTGATAGCCCTGAGCTGTGATGGCCCCCCACCAGTTTTCCCCAGCACAAAGACAGCAATCCTTTCATGTGCACAGCACTCACCTGTTCAGATGTGCCCTTGATGCACAACAGAGATCTGCAGATGCAACACAACTCCCCTGTGGTCATAACCCACCAGCACTGCAGCTTTGATGCCTGGAAGAGGGCGTGGAGAAGAGTCAGCTGAAGCAGCAGCTCATGGTGCAACACCTTCAGAGTGTGCTGGAGCCCTTGGGCACCTCCATCATCAGCACCTCTGTGGCAGAGGCAGCTCATGGGCTTCACCAGCCCAGGCACCTCCAGAGGGAAATGGTGCCTATCCATGGGGATCATGCCCTCCCCACCTCCCTCCTCATGCATCCCTCAAATGGGGGCTCACTGCAGCACCCATCCAGTGGAAAGTCACTGTTGGGGCACTCCAAACCAGCAGTGAGTACTGCTCTGAAGGCTGGAAACAACAGGGCCAGGCAGATGAACAAAAACCCCAAATGGATGCTCAGAGGCAGCAACACTCAAATGCAATCCCCTCCTGGCATCCTGGTCTGGCAAATTCTGCATCCCTGCAACATGCACATGGGAAGCCAGCATCAGCAGTGCTTGCTGCCTGACCTCATCTGTCCCAGAAAACAGGCTGTTCTTTCACTACATTTCCAATAAGATTTGTAATTACAGGCTGTCATGACCAGTCCCTGAGAGCTGGACAGCTCAAAAGCCACCACCACTGCTGGGGAAGGGCACAGTCAGCAACCAGGCAGAACAGGATCTGTTGAGATTCAACACAACCGCACCCAAGGAGCACTTGCAGCAGGGCAGATCAGTGCTGCAGCACAACAAACCATGGTCCAAAACCTCAACCAACCTTTTTGTAAAGACCAGCTTCTCCGGCACCCCATGAGGCCTGCACCAAAGCAGGTAGGAAAGCAGGTGAATGGCCTCAGTTGTGGGCCGATGCTGAAGTGGTAACATGCTGTGCTCTGCCTGCCTGGAAGGTTGCTATTTCCCTCCTCCATCCCTGAGGGAGACTTGTACCATGACTTCTGTGGCACTATCAACCACTGGGAAGCAAAATCAGCAACCAACAGCAAGAATCAGCCTGGTGCAGTGGAAGAAAGAGTGTGTCCATGCCAGAACAAACACACCGTTTCACCTGTATCCTTTCATTCTCTTCCCCGTGTCCCTCTGAAGTAGCAGCCATTTTCTTCCCAGCAGCAGTTGCCTTTCAGGAGAATGGATGTTTAAGGACAAGCTGACCTGCTAGCACCACAAATCCATCCCCGCTGAGCTCAACACCAGTCACCAGGTGCTGCCAGCACCAGCCACTAGAACACATGGCTAGAACAAGGGGCTGCACCACCTTTTGCCAAGCCCAGATACTGTTACTTGAAGCATTGTGCTGGAAAATGCCAGCCCCAGGGTAAGGACAGGAAAGTATCACTCAAAGTGTCTCCAAGTACACCCTAAGATCTCCCTGAACATCCTCCTGGAGGAATGCCGATCAGTCTGGGATGAGGAACAGCTGGGGCATAGCTCTGCTTCTCAGTCTCCTCAAGATGAAAGGGGCTGTATCCCAGTGAGGTTCTCTTGGCAGTGCCAGGTGTTTCTCAGGGCAGTTCCTCCCTGCCGAGAGCCCATCCAGCTCACAGCAGAGCTCAGCCTCTTACAGCACCAAGGGAGCCCACCACCTCCCCACAGAGCAAAACAGCAAACCTGGGACCATGGCCTCCTGCACTCCAAGCAGGCATAGGGGGAAAGCACCTGGTCACCTCTGGCTTCTCTCCTTGAGCCAGGCATTGCCAGACCCTGAATTCTAGCCACATGGATGGGACACAGAGCCAGGCCCAGGGCTTCACCAGCTCAGCTGAGCAGCACAGGTACCATCCCTGTGGACACAGCACATGGGGCTCCATGTGCCCAGACCAAGGGTTTGGCCCCTCCTAAGGCCACGTGATGCTGATTTTTTTTTTCCTAGTGTTTCAGTCCGTGCTGGTGCTCTAAGATAGGACTCAAAGAGCTCTGCCTCTTGAGGGAAACCCAGCCAGAACTCTTTCACTCTCTGCCCTGCTCCTGCCAAGGCCCCCTCATTGCTCAAAAAACAGACAGCGCCCTGTGCTTTTGCCAAGATCTCCCAGCACCTGGATCTGGAGCTATGCAGGCACAGATTTCCTCTATTTCTTTGCCTGGGGAAGGGCACCACGCTTCAACACCCAAGAAATACCCAGTGCCAAACGACATGCAGAGAGGGAGCGTGTCCCAGGCACTGGGGCAGGAACGCTGTGTTCCTTGGGGACACCAAGCCACCATAGCCTGACATGTTATAACACAGCCAGGCCTGGTGGGGTTGGGTCAGGGACGTGGCTTACCTGCTGGTTCCATTCCTATTAGCACATCCAAGGGGAAACCAGGATTAACAGACCATAGTCTCAGTCTGGAGGCAACGGAGCAGGATGGCAAGTGAGGATGGGTCCCTGGCCAGCCAATGCAGCAGCAGTACCACATGCCAGGCTGCAGCCTGCAAAAGGATCTGTTGCTGTTCGAGCTGTACTGTGCCAGTCAGAGGGCAAGAGGGATGAGTGTGGAGCAGAAAGGTTATCTGTTGTGAGGCAGAGCCCTTGGGAGCCTGGCAGGGCTGGCAACACACCACCAGTGCAAGGAAGAGAGTATGAGCTGTGCCTGAAGTTGCCACACTCATCCAGGGGGGATCCAGTGGCATCCCGGAGCAGCACTGCCAGCTAGTCAAATGGGACACATGGCCAGTGGACAAGGGGCTTTGACCTGGGCATTGCTGCCTGGGACAGAGCACCAGCCTGGTGGCTGGCAGGGCCAAAAGGGGTCTTTGCACAATTTAGACCACAAAAAAACTCCAAACCAATGCCTAGGTGGCTTTTGCTGCTCTCTTCGCTCTTGCTTCCTCTCCTGGGAAGTGCTGTAGAGAGACAATGGTGGCCTCACTGGAGGTGAAGCAGGAACCACACAGCCAAGAAGGAGAAGAGCTATCACTATAAGAGGGCAAAAAGCCTCCTCAGAACAAGCAGTGTACAAGGCAAGAGAAGAGGCAACAGAAGCTGCTGGAAACAGACTGTCTGGAGGATAAATCGCAACTCTATTGGTCCTCTCTGAACCCAAGGAGAAGAAAGGAAATCTAAGCAGTGTGAGCACAAACCCAGGAGCTCCCTGGCACAGGCTAAGAGCAGAGCGTGTGAAGTGCCAGCAGGCAGAAAGTTTCTATCACAACCCCAAAGGATGGCAGCACTAACAGCAATGCTGCCACCAGAGAAGGGTTTCTGCACAGTCTGACAGATCAGGCATCTCACCATCAGGAGAGAGACAGACCTGTGAGGCTGGGGACTACCTCCAGCACTGTAGCAGAGGTGGCAATCCCAGGGAGAAGCTGACTAAGGAGATGCTAGAGGAGCAAACTGTGCCTGAAGGAAAAAAGGATCACTGGACATGGCTTTGACACTATCCTGGAGTTCAGGCTGGGAAAGAAGGAGCTGACACTTGATGGAAACAAGACGGAGGAAGAAGGAGAGGGAGGGTGAGTGGATACAGAGGGAGGGAGCTTCCGTGCCCCACTGCAAGGGCAAGTGCTGCACTCAGGGTCCTCAGGAGGCCTCCTGCCATGCCAGATTTATGCACCTGCAGAGCCCCATTCAGTGCTAGCCCCTGCCAGGAGTGGAGAGGAAGCCGGAGCCCAGAGAGGAAGGATGGGACAAGAGGTATTGCCCATGTCATGAGTGCAAGTTCCTAGAAACCACCAGACACAGATTTTACACACAGAGAGAGACACCTAACACCTCCCTGTGCCCACAGCACCGTGTCTGTGAGGTGCTGCTGCTCCTTCCCATCCTGCGGGAGGCAGCACTGACAGGGTGCAGAAGCCCCCGGGACAGAGCAGCCCTCTCTGCAGTGCATCTTGCTAGGGCTCCAAGCTGCAGCAGCCTCTTCAAGGGCTGAGGTCTCCCCAGCAACATGCAGTGCCTCCCCAGCCCTAGCACCACACACAGGTGCCGCAGGGACTGAGCCCTTCCGCTCAGCCAAGACAGGATAACACAATGAAACCTCTTCTGGGAGCTTGGGGAGCCAGAGCAGAGCTCCCAGCCCAGTGACTTACCCCTTCTCCCTCTGATGCCCCTCGTCCTGGCACGGATCGTCACCGCACACCTTTCCCAGGTGCCTGGCTTGCAGACGGCGATGCTGACAATAGCCTGCGGCTGGGAAGGGGGGTTTACAGGNAACCTACAGCAGGCAGGGCAGGGAAATCCCATGCAGCAGCCGCTTACGGAGAGGACAGCCCAGGTTGAGGACAGACCTTTGTCTCTGCCTGCCTGTCTCGCTCGCTCGCTGCCGGAGGAGGAAGAGGGGGGCGGTGGGGGACAGCGAGCAAAGATAACACCCCTAGGAGGGATGTCATAGCCACGTTAATCACTTGGAATTCCAGCCAGCGCGCCGCAAATATGGGCAGCAAATGGAGATGCTCAAAGCTCCAAAATAATTGGATCCTTTCACAAGAGCCGAGCCCAGAATCCAGCACAGGAATTCAGTCGCCGCTGGAAGTCGAGAGATCAAATACATGGAGAGGCAGGCGCAGCTCAAGCAATCCTCAGCCACCGCTGTATCCAGCTTCATAGCCTTTGGCTCTGCTCTAATCTCAGGTGCCTTCCCAGCGGGAGCGAGGGGAGGACCAGAGCGGAGAGCCCGAGTGCCCAGCTGAGGAGCGGCCCCTTCCCATCCAACTTACTCGACTTGTGGCAAGGTGCAGAAGCGCTGTCAATGCGAAAGAGGGTTTTGTGAGGGAGACCAGCTGCCTCGAAGCCTTGCTCGACCGGAGGAACAGTCCATGGGAAGGAGACCCCTGAAGCTGCTGTTTGGCCTGTGCTGCCCTGCAGGGGAGATGCCTGGCCCGGCAGGATTCCCAGCCCGCATCACATTCCCGGCGAGACGCACACGCGGCACATGTAGGCTCCTGCTCGGCGCCTCAACGGCAATGAAAAGGCACAGAGACTTCTGCCAGAAAACAAAGAGGCAGCGGCAGAGCTGGGGGTGGGGAAAACTCTCCGCTGCCCAAGAGGATCCCTGCAGAGGCAGCAGGATGCTGCTAGGCTCCACCGCAGCTATTCACCCCCATTAGCCCGAGGTGGCACCCACTTCCCTGGGTGTGGCACAGGGACTCGAGGGTGGGCAAGCCCCTATTCCCCTTCCCAAGGCAGCGCCGGGTCAGAAGTGCTGGAGGACACGATCCAGGCCCAGGACAACAGCTGTCCACAAGCAGCAAATTCCTCTGTGCTGGCTCCTCATAAAAAGCTGTGTCTTTTCATCTCGGGGTAGCTGCTGCACAGGGGAAGGTGCAGCCAGCACTGCACCTGCAAGCTCTGGGGAGCCCCATGGCATTGGCCTTGGGGAGGCACAGTGGCCTCAGCAGTCACCCTGAGGCAAGAAAAAATGTGAAGCAAACCCCTGGCCACCCAGGAACAGGGACATGTCAGCCAGCTCCCTTCCAGCCCTCCTGTCCCTTTCCAGGGGTGGTGGCCCAAGGGACAGGCCCAGGGGATCACAGCCACTGATGACCCTGCAGACTGGCCATTCCAGTCCAGAGCCTGGTGCCAACTGAAACCAATGGAAAATTTTCCACCATGTGATTACCAAGTCACATGCCTTTGCAGCCAGTCACAGAAGGGCTTTGAGAAGGCAAGTGGATCTGGCCAAGGGCAGGCACCACTTCTGGTCTGCGCTTGCATGAGGTCTCTGGCCATGACCAGGGCACCAATGCACTACCACATTTCAAGTTCAATAAGGATGTTTGTCCAAGGGAGGCATTCCCCAGACCCAATCTGGATGAGGCCCACACCATTCTAAGTGATCTACAAATTTTAGCACCAAGAGTCCCTTTTATCTGATCTCCCAAGAGGAAGGATAACACCTTGCATTTGGTGTTTGCATCAGAAGCCCTGCAAACTGTATACTAACCTGTTTAACTCAACTCCAGTGGTAAGACAACCACTTACAGTAACTTCCCTCCTGTCAGCTCCCTGTCCTGGGCTGTGCATGGGAAGCATGATCTAGGTGTGCAGCCTGAACAGCCCAGCCCCTTTTCCAGCACTATTAGCTGGGTACAGAAACAGGAGCCTCTGACAGGGAGCTCCAGTGGTGGGTTGACGTTTTGTGAGCTGGAAGAAGAGAGCACAGAAATCAGCAGATGATGGCAGCCCTGTTGCTCCCAGCTCTGCCATCTCCTCTCTTCTCCCTCTGTCACCACTGCATAGAGCCATAGGCATCCAAAGCCTCCTTACCAAGGCAGCTCCTTCTGTACTCTGATGCCCTGTAGCCATTCACACTGCCTAAACCCAGATGCAAAACACTGCCCCTTCCCCACATCCTTTACATGGCAGCTGGGCTCTGTATCGCCACCAGTGTGCTCCTCTTCATTCCCACCTCATCCTCAACCATCACCAGACCCTGTACTATTTTCATGAACCCCAAAGGCAAGCCCCTAGCTCTTACCTGTGCTCTGTTGCCTCCTGACTGCTGCAGTTCATACCTCAACTTATCCCAGGCTCCTCCCATTCTTGACTGCCACACACCCACAGCCCCACCAGCCCAAGCCTCCTTGCACACACTCCCTTCATGAGTCCCTGACACCCGACAGACCCACAGCACCATCACCTTTCTGTACATCCCCAAACACTCACCAGGCACCTCAGGGCAGTGGAGAAAGTCCCAGGATGCTGAATGGCTCTGATCAGGTCCGGGTGGCAAAGCTACACGTTTGAAGAGGGAGTAGGCAAATGGCTTGCAGTGGGGAGAGCAGCAAGGATTGTGCACTGCAGCATTTGCCCCGTGGGAACTGCCCCTCCCCACTGGAAGCCCTCTTGCAATACACTTCCTTTTACTGTAAGAGCCCTCCAAGGGAGGTGCTTGAGCACAGGCACTCGGGCCTCCCGCTTGGTTACCAAGCTGCAGCCTGCAGATAAGGCTGCAGCAGCTGTGGGGACATTCAACATCTTTTCCACTCCCTGTACAAGACATGTACGTGGCACAGGGGGAGGAGATACCACACACACACGACTGTGCACACCCACCCAACTCACCCTTTTCCAGCTGCGATTTAGAAAGGCTCAGGTCTAGCACAGGCCAGAGTAATGACACGTGCTGGGCAGGTACTTGGGCCATAAGGGTGAGTCTTTGTCCATATTTGATTTTAAAAAGATGGACACCATCAGGGCTACTGCAGGGAAGGAGTATTTCCACCATGAATTCAACGTCCTGCACCTTGTCATAGAAAAGGAAAACCTCTCTTCCTTGTAGGACTGAAGGTGAAACACCCTGCTGGACTCAGGACAAGGGTGCCACAACTGTCATCTAAACATTCACACTGTTGCCCATAATGAATGCAACCACATGAGAGCAGAAGGCCCTAAGAAGGGAAACATGGGGGTAAGAGGGACTGTAGGCATATCCATATGAAGGGCAGCAGGTGACACAGTCCAGCTCCTATTATACCCCATGAAACTGCAAATCTGTTCCACACAGAGTGAACCACCCCTGGGGTCCCACAGACAGCAGAGGCAACCTGCTGATACGTGCCCTGAGGACACAGATGTCCCTCTAGACCTGACCCTCCTAGGGAGGCAGAGCCTGTGAGAAACCTAAGAGCTCTCCAAGGCCTACCAGAAACCAGCTCATCTCCTGCCACACAGCATTTGTTCCTGCAGCTGGGAACAGACCGTGGGGACCTCTCGGCCCAAAACACGAGATCCTGCCACTCCCAAAGTGCAGGGGGGTGCTGTAACAGGGATATCCGAGTAAAGCCAGCATGCCCAGAGCTGTATTGAGTTACGTGTGGACTGCCAAGGAAGGGAGAACAGAGCACACAGGGTGATGGCAGCCCAGTGTCAACAAGCCCAAGGGAAAGGCTGAAAGGAGCAACTTCAGAAGGGACCTGGGGACTAACACGGTTTATGAGAATGTTCTAGACCTGGAAAACCCACAGAAATAGAGCCTGGACATCCACACAGCATCTGCCAGATGAGAAAGCAGATGTAGCTACTGCTGCAGGTCAGCTTAACCCAGGCACCAAGGCTACAAGCAGACCCCTATGCTCCGGTTCATTACTCTTGCAGACAGGATGGGCCAAACACTGTAAACACCCTCTGAACACTTACACACCAGACATCAGCTACTGCAGCATCAGACACCAGGTCAAAGCTTGGAAACACAATAAATCACTGAGCAAAGTTGTTCCTGAAGACAAGGCTCATAAGACTGCCAACAGCCAGCCTTGCAGAAGGACAGGATCAGGAAAAGAGCAGCCATGAGAATAAAAGGCTGGCAAAGAAACAGAAAATACTGGGAGCAAATAATTCTTTCCAGACAGTCCTTTGCACTCATCTCAGTGTACATCTGTTGAGGATGGTCAAGCAGCTGGAACCTTTAAAAAAGCTACCAGTGACTTCCCTTCCAATCACCACTATCTCTGGGACAGGCACCATGGGGAAGATAAACTTTCCATCTGGAGGACTGGAGGCCAGCATCCTCATGAGCCTTCCAAAAACACCAGCACCCCCCTACACATCACAGCTCTGTTCTTCCAGCAGAGCAAGAAGGATGCCTTACATCCTGTGGTTCACTGCCCACTGGTTTGTTGTGCTTATGTGGGAAGGAAATAATGCAGACTTACAGAGAGATGGGTGCTCCAGCTCTCTTGAGGCTGGGGCAAGTGAATGAGCTGAGCAATGCTCCTAAGGCAGTGCCTCCATCTCCCACCACTGCTAATACCATACAGATGAGTCCAAGTGAGAAGGGGATGGACAGAACAAGACCCCAAGCCCTCCATGTGCCTCCAAGCTGATCAATCCAATAGTCTATGAGATGTGACATTGCCAAGCAACCTGAGAACTTCAAAACTGAGGAACAACAGTGGGAAGGGACCTCAGAAGGTCTGGGTCCAATCGTGCTAACAGCTGGGCCAAGTTCAAACAAACTGCTTGGGGTTTGCCCATGCCAGGGGCTGAAAGTCACCAAGTGTGGAAACTGCGTCCCTTCTCTGGGCCCTACTCCAGAGTCTAACTGCCTTGCAGGGAAATATTTTTCCTAATATCTAATTGGAATTTCCCTCGTGTGCTATTGCTTCTCATCCTGCCCATGGGCACTTCCCAAGAGAGCCAAAGCTGCAGTTTCACCACAAACCCACAGCCTGCAGCAGCAGTAAGAGTCCCCTTCACTGCCTTCCCTCCCCAAGGCTGCACAAGCCCACCACTCTCAGCCTCTGCCCAGTGCAGCATACAAGAAGCCAGAGCTCCAGCTTATCTCTGGAGACTGTTGGAGCCTGCTGGGCTCCATCCTGCCCAGCCAAGGGTGCCACCAGGGAGGACGGGAGGTACCTGCACCTGCATACCTTGGGGATGTTGAAAAAAGAGACTCATCTCAACCTGTGATCAGCAGGAGCTGCTTTTGTTCAAGTATCTGATCCTTGCTCTGGTTGGTAGCAATACCAGTGCCTGCTGCAACACACCTATGTTATTCCAAGACAGAATTCACAAGTACCTGCTCCAAAAGGTTTGGCTTAAAGAAAGCTTTGGTTGTGCTGCTGTAGCTCTGATACCAAGGCTGCCTCCACTGTGCCCATGAGGGGCCTGTGTGCAAGACTGATGAGCAGGACAACTGGGAGTCCAACTCAGCAGAGACCAGTTGTGTTAAATGGAAACTCAGCGCAGTGCAGAGCAGGGAAGCAGCCATCCCTTGCAATACCCTGAAGGGTCTGCAGCAGAGCTCAGGTCACATCAGGGGTTTTGGAGCCAGCAACCACCCATGTCCCCAGATCTCCAGTGTATTATCTACATCCCAGCTCTTCCTCCATGCTGTCTTCACTCAATCCAGAGCTATTTGTTTATCATTCTCTGCCCCAACAGGTATCACTCATTTTCCCATCCTGCCTCTGCTCTCTCAGACAACTGGGCATGAACTGACCAGTACAGAGACTTGCTCAGCTTGCCTACAGCTGGCTGGACACCCCATTGCCTGTATGGGGATGAAGAGCCACCTGATTCACTGGAAGCAAGCACACCTGGTGCCTGTACTGCTCCCTTGCAGTGCTCTTCTTTGGGAAAGCCTAAGCACCAAAGATGCCCCAAGCTTTTCCAGGACAGCAATATACCCATAGCTGGAGTTCAGCATGTAGCTAAGATCCTGGCCTGTTCCCAAGGCACAGGCATTGCCTTCACCTGCTAAGCCCTGTGGCTTTCCTAGCTCTCCTCTGGCAGCCTCAGCCCATCTCCCAGGGACTCAGCATAAGCTGCGGGACCCTTGGGCTCCGTCAAAGCCTTGTCCTGGACAAGCACCTGCCTTCTGCTTCCCACTGACTCATTCCCCTGTGATTCACCCCCTCCTGACTAACTAATTTCTGCCACAACCTCATGCACGAAGGGAGTGTGTGAGTGTGTGCATGAGTGTGTGTGTGTATGAGTGTGTGTGCAAAATGGGCAATGACACAGACTCTGCAAGGCAGCAAAAAGGGCAGGGTGGCCTGACCATGCCAGAACCCTTGCCCCCCATAGCACCCAGAGGGGCAGGGGTGACACCACTGGCTCAAGTCCATTGTGGGGAGAAAGGGCAGAGGCAGGCTGGGAGTGCTGCCAAGATAAGGAGCAATGCTAGAGGAGGGCTTCCTCCACGCTCTGAGGCTGCCTTCCAGGCAAAACTATTCCCTTTATCAGCCCAACCCTGCTGGCTGTGGGAGGGTTACCCAGCACTGCCACAGCTCAGATCCACAGGCAAGATGTTTGCCAGCTAAGCTGCCTTTGCCAAACATGCCCCCCCAGGCTGTGCCTCTTCCTGGTTTTACTCTCCAAGGTGGACAGATTCCTGGGAGACACAGGATTACTTCTAAGCATGGCTACAGTCAGCTGGCATCAGCTAATGCCACTGGGCATGCAGGGCCCACAGGCTTGGCCAGTTCCTGAGTGTGGATAGTGCAAGTCACGCACATGATCTGTGTACACACAGATCCTCTGCAGGCTGCTCCTCTGATTGGCAATTCCTAATGCTTGGGGCTGAGGCCCAAACAGGCTTTGCCCCACATCCTCTCCCTCCCTTCTTTTCCACATCCTGGCCTGTTCCCAAGCCACACATCCTGCCTCCACCTGCTAAGCCCTTCTGAGGGCTGTCCAGGTAACCTCAGTCTCCTTAGACAGACCAGAGCAGACTGAGGTGACTAGAGGAAGATGGCACTGTGCAGCTGTGCCAAGCCCACAGTGAGAGCTGTGGCACACACAGGGGCTCTGCACACCCATCTGTGTCTGAGCACAGGAGAGCTGTGGTGTGAGCATGAGGTGTGGCTCCTGCAGCACACTCAGTCTCAGACCTGCACCTCTGCCTGTCGGAGCTAGAGGATCCATTTCCTATTGACTACAACAGAAAATTACTGGCATCTACAGGCTCTTCTCCCACTCTTGCCTCTCCACATCACATGGGTCAGAGTCATGCTGACAAGGGGCTCTGGTCCCTTTCACCCAGGAACACTTGGCCAGCTGCAGCATTTTGCCTGCAGCCACACACAGGATACTTGGGACAAGTACACTGCAAAAGAACAAGTCAATCAAGCATTATGTCTTCAGCAGGGTCACGCAGCCCCAGCTTAGACAGAAAGCCCTGACATGCAGGAGTTAAGGCCAAAGTAAACTGTATTTTGGCCAGGGAGCGAGGGACAACACTTTGGGCTGGAATGTCACATATTAATAGGCACAAAGAATGATTTTCTGCCAAAGCTCAGGATTGTGTGCCAGAGCTGCTGCTTCTCCCTGGACTTTTAAATTTTTGATCCTCCCTATGTATACACAGAGGTTCTTCCCTCCTCTCAGGACAACAAAATACATGTTTTTGTCCCATGGCATCCTTATGGGCTCCTGCAGCTTCCCCTGCACAGCACCCCTCCTCTCATCAGAATGCTCCAATATTTCAGGTCCCTTCTAGGGAAGCAGTGGAGAGATCCACAGTGCTCACCATGTGTCAGCAGGGCCAACACCATGGTCACAGTGTCACTAAAGTCACAGCAACTGGGCAAGCTCCTGAACAAAACTCAGCAGCCACCAGTGGGGCAGACCCAGCAATTTAAATGGACATGCTTAAGTCAGCCTACCACCACTGAAAAGATGGGCTTGTCTACAAACTCTAGGAGCCCCTGAGAGAGCAGCATCAACCTATATGAGCTCTTGGACATGGTCAGCTCCCTGACATAGCCCCTGAGCACAGGGGAAGCTGAGAAACTGCCCTACATCCAGTTAAGCGGCTGGGGACTGATCCAATTTGAGCCAGACTGACTGACTTTTGAGCCAGAGTTTCCTGCCACACCCTCCTTTGTGACTAACAGAGGGGTAACATCCCATGTGCAACACCCCTCTCCAGCTGGGATGGGAGAAGGAGAAGAGCAGAGACAGCCAAACTGCTCTTGATTCTGACATCTTTTCCACACCAAGGGAAACCCTTGCAAGTGCCTCATGTTCCCCTTCTTCAGCCCAGGTGGCTGAAAAGAGTGGGAGAATGTTTACCCAAAACACAGTCAGTGGACCCTGCTGTCTTCAAACAGCACATTCCATGTCAGCAACCTGGGAACTACCAGCAGAGAGGAGCCCAGTTATCCACCTTTATGTTTGTTATTGGCAAGCTTCTTTAGCACAGGTGATGTCAAAGGACAGGGTGAGAAGAGAGTATTTGGAGCAACAACAGATGACAGAATTCAGGCCTTGCTAAGCAGCAACAAGCAGNGGCTACCAAGGCGAACCGATGTTTTGGTTTCTGAGAGCTCCAAAACAACCCCCCTTCCCATGTAGCTCTGTGCTCCACAGTCCTGCCCTTCTAGTGCTTATAGAAGTAGAGACGCTTCTAGGCTGCTGACTTAGGTGGTGGCTGCAGAGACCTTCATGGGATATTGCCTGGAACCAGCTTTCATCTCCCAGGCAGAGCCCAAACAGTCCTTTGCTCCAAAAATCACATCTGAGGTCATCTGAGCCAACATAAAGATCAGAAGTAGAATTAATTTAAATAAAAGATCAGATCAAGGAGCATGCTGTGCCAGTGGATGGAGCTGAATGGCCAAATGCCTGCTAAGCTGGCACTTAAAATCTGAAAATTTTAAGGACTAGACCACTTTTTTCCATACCTAGCTCCCTTTGCTGGACCCTCTGCTGCTCTGCCCCATAGGACATCCTGAGCAGACAACATTCAGAAGAGGGGCTTGGAAACCAGCTAGAATTGGGCTTTCTGGCTCAACTACACATGAAAAATACAGTTTTAGCTCAGGTGGGTATGAAGCTTCCTCTTCTGTCAAGGCAAAATGTCCCTGTAGGCACCAGAGACTCTCCTCTTCTGCATTTTGGAAAGATCCTCCCTTAACAGGGCTTGCCTTTTACCCTCTGCTGCCTTCACCAGCCCTGAGCAGGCTGGACAGGCCCAAGTTCTGGGTACACCAGAGGTGCTGCCATGTGTGGGGCAGCTGTAAATTCAACAAGGGGAAGAGGTGGAGCAAAACCAAACCACCCAAAAATCCCAGGGAGAAGGTACCCAGCCTTGTGTTCAGTCATTATTATGGCTGGGTAAACCCCAGGACACAGTTCTAATTTTCACCTGCTCTCCACTAAGTTGCTCTCACTGATTTTCACTATTTTTTTTTTCTCTCTGCCCCACTTCCAGCAGAGACCTCAAAGGCTGCTGCCTCCCAGCAAAAGGGTCTCCATGACCTTCGTAATTCAACACACTGGGAAAGGCTCAATCAATTCCCTCTATTCCTAGGCCAACACAGACCTTAAAAGCTCTCTTTGTTCCTGCTACAATCCCTATCCCACAACCGTGGCTTAACCCTTAGGGCACTGCCTCAAATGAAGAGTTTCACAGAAGCAAGGCAGTTTGCAGTATCCACGGGAAGCTGGACCTACCCTCCACTCACAAAAGAGCTGTACTAACAATCTGCTGGTGGCTCGAAGTACGCATCACATACACACAAGGGTGGGAGGGATGTCTCTGGCCATGCTCATCATCATTACAAACAACAGTGCCTCACACTGCAGCAGCAGCACAGGCAGAGTTTGCGCTTACATCTCTTTATAGTCTTCTGGTTTTGCTCTGCTTGCCTTCAGTTCAGCAGGTTTATTACAAAATATGCTCCATGCATGCAGATTTGGGGCTACACAGAGGAACACGGGTGAGGAAGGAAACAGCAGGGACTGGGCACCCCCACTGTCAGTCTTGCAAGGACTCCTCTGCTCCTGTCCCCAGGTAGAGCCATTGCTCCACGACCAGGAGCAAATCAGAGCCAGCAAGGGATGCCAGGCTGTTACTACACACTTCTTGCCTTGTCTGAGATAAGCTCAGACCCACATCATAATCATCGGCCCAAAGTCACAAGCTGAGGAAGCAGTGCCATGGGACTGTGCATAGTCATGCACCCCGGACATGGAAATGCAGAGGACATGGAAGGTACAGCCAGGTCTCACTTCCTAGCATAATCCCTGGCACAGGAAAAGGCAGTGTGGAGCAAGGGCTGCCAAAAATGCCAGCTCTGCAGCCAGAAGAGAGCTGCCCAACAACATCCTGAAACACCAGTTCCAAGGCAGACAGAGCCAGCTTGTACCACCACTGCACCCCAAAACACCACCCGGGCAGACAGGATGGGGTAGGGCCACATTGCAGCACCCTAAAATGCCATTTCCTACTAGCTGCTGTAACTTCCCCTCTGCCCTTTTCTGGTCCTCCTCCACCCCCTTCCTTCTCCTCAGGCTTCAGGGAAACTGGGTCACAGCATGCTGGCCCTGCCCTGAGGAAGGAAAGTGGGTGGGCAGCCCCCAGCCCCTGGCATAGCATGGGGAGTAGAGCAAGATTGGTACCGAGACCTCTGAGAGCCCCAGTGATGGGGAGGGATTAAAAGGTACCCATATATTTTACATCATGCAGCTTTCCCAATTGTGACTCTCCTCTGTTCCTACCTCTCTTAAAGCAGAAGTTGGCCCCAGTCTGCTGCTGGCCATATGGACTTCACTCAACTCTGCTGGGCTACACTAACTCACCCACATGCTCTCTGCCAGCAGAGGGGACCAGGACACACAGCAACTCAGCATAGCCCAGAAAAGAAGAAAAGAAAAGAAAAAAAAATTAAAGACCCAGATAGAGCATTATAAATCAGAAGAGTGTCAGAGGTGTCAAAAGACTGGGGGGGGGTGGGGGATGAATGCTTCATTGAGAACTAGGGGACTGTATGCTTCATTGAGAACAAGTCATGGCATTCTTTACCTTAAAAGATTCATGTGTTTGAGTAAAGACTTGATACTCTGGTCCAGCTCTAGGAGCTTGTAACTTTCCAGGTACTGACCTCAGGCTCTCTGATTTTATGATACACCTACAGAAACCCTTTTGAGGAGCCGCTAACCAGTAAAGCTTCCCAGGACCAGGTCTACAGCAGTGTTCACCCACAGCAGAACCCTTTAAAATCCGTGACTGGTGCAATAACAAACCATCACTCATCTATCTGCCTTGTAGACAGGTAAGTTCAAGATTTATCCATTCAGGCTCTGGGTCAGACATCTCATGAGTGTTATTAAAGTTATGGTTTCAGGAGTATGTTCCTCGAGATTGCAGTGAGGTTAAGAGCCCAGCATTGCCCAGTTCAGCTGGGACAAAGAATGGGAAAACTGAACTCAAGTTGCAAAAAATGCACAGCTGTTATACACTGCTCATCTGTAAGTCTCCTGGCATCTTTTCCCAGGCTTCTGTCTTCTTGATTGCCTTGCTTCACCTTGCTGGGGACTCTCTGAAAACCGACCCTTTCACCCCTCGCCCAGGGAAGTTTGTTAAGGTGGTATTTGCTGTTATTGTCATGCAAAGCATAACATTATTGCAATACCCTTGCCCCAGCTCTATCTCCCAGGACAACACAATACTAGATGAAATTCATTATCCCCTATCACTTTATGGTACTATCTTTTCATTTCTCTGTTAACACACATCAGAGACATATCAAGTTTCAGGCCAGCTCACTCCAAAGGAAATTCTCTCTTGTCTATACAGGGATTTGCACAAACGATGCCTTTTCTTTTCAGTACCAAAAAAAAGCCCAAACCACCACCAAAAAGTAATTAAAAAAACTCAATCCACAAATTAAAAAAACCTGCAAACCGTGCCTCCCCGCCCCCCCGCCTCCCCCCAAAAAAACCAAACCCACCAAAAAACCAAAAACACCAAAATATCCCACACTCCAAAAATAGCACTTGAAGGTTCACTTAAGGACAGAATTTGACTTTTCTCTCCAGACCACCACTTTGGTCAGACCTTTCCCAGGCTCTGGAGGGCAGTATTCTCATTCCTGCTCAAACAGCTTCATCAGCAATGTTTGGAGTCCTGTAGTGAGAATGGTTTAAGGGTGAGATGCCTGTTCCTTCCCAAAAGTGCCTAGCGCATGAACACAGGCATTTCCTGGTAAACTATTCCTCCTTGCTTCCAGCCTCTACTACAGGGGTGACCTCTGATAGCAGTCTTCCTCCAGAAGCATCACTGTGTTTTGTCAGTTACTCCAACACTGTCATATTGTAGGGAAATAGAATTAAACAGCTGAATTCTGTAATAAATCATCCCTATTGAGCTGCCAGGGAAATTGCTGCACAGAAGAAAGAGAAGAACTGTAAGTCTGTTTTCTCAACAAATTTGAGCCACAAAACAGCCTTTGGTTACAGGGAACAGGCACAGCAACAAGAGGAGCACTTTCAGGGTGGCAGATTGATGCCACCAATTTTTCTGTTCTCTCTCTCCAGATTTATCACATGGCCAGAACAGATCATTGCAAATACCTTAAGACCCCAGACTGTCAGCCTAGGAAAGAGGTCAGCAGACCAGACCTAGATTAAAAGCCTGAGAATATTCTAGTTCCTAAAAACAGCTTATATTTTTAGCTTTTGCTGCTGTTGAAGATGAAGTGAAAGCAAAGCTCAGACTCCCTACTTGTTGCCATAACTGCTTTATTTTGCTGGCAGCCACAGCAGAGAGGATCTTGCGAATTACACCCTTTGTCCACTGCTGGCCCAGCTATGCTAATCTCATCAGCAATGCAAACGCTGGTATAGAAAGGGCTGAGTGGCAGTGCTGGCTTGACAGCTCCAACAGCGCTGACTGGCAATAAGAAAACCCTGGTACATGGCATCCAGGCATTTCCTCCCAGCCTGAGTGGAGCTAAGAGTCAGCTCTTGCAAGCCATTCTTCATTCATCTTCCAGACAATCTGTACAGCACAGCTGGACTCAGCTACCTACTCACAATTTAGGGAATGCAGTAGAAACACCCACGGAGTCAAAGCTTCTCCTTGGTCCCACTGATCTATCACCTCTCTGCTGAAATCCTCACCACTCTTCTTCCCACAGCAGCCGCATTCAGGGTGGTCCTGGTGTCCCACAGGGCACTGTCCAATTTTTCAGAGTGACACTGCTCAGGATGGTGTCCCCAGCTGATTACAAGTAGGTATGCAAGTCCTGGACTTCCCTCAGGTAATGGCAGAGGCAAAGCAAAGCAGCACATAACCCACACAGTACTCTCCCAGCTTCAACATCATGGCTCAGACAGGAGGAAATTGCTCTTGGCTGCCTCTCCCTAAATGTTTATTCCAGCACTACCTATCTTAACTCCTCCCAAAATCGGCAGCAGAGTATTTGACTCCACTACCTTTAGGCTTTTTTGGTTCTTTGTGTTTAAAACTGTATAGTATGAACAGGTAAGCTAGAAAAAGAGGGGGCAGCAGTTCAAAATGACATGGTTGTAACTCATGGAGTCACAGAGCCCAAGAGATTCAGCCTTGGGCAGCGATCTTCGCAGGCAAGGCATTTTATAAATGATAAAAGAGAAAACATCCTCTGTCCTAGAAAATGGCAATTCCCACCCCAACACACACATATGACCCAGAGCCTCATCTGCCAGGCTCTGCATCAGTCCATGATATTTCATAGCACATTCTGGGGCCTCAGTCCAGAGGAAAGATGAGAAACCACCAGCCATGAATGTGGGGTCAGAGGGAATTACAGTGTGGCTCAATGGACTTTTACCATGCTCTGCCATCACTGGCAGCCATAATATAATGTAACACCAACTCTCACACCAAGTCCTGAAGGTCATACACATGGAAAGCAGTCCTCGAGCTGGTGACCAAAACTGTCTTCAGTGTGTCAGGTACCAGCATCCCAGATTCCCCCATGGGAAAGAAGCTCCAGCCCCCAATGCAAAGCAAGTTGTTCCCCTCTGAATGCAGAAGGAACCTGTTGGAAGTGAGAGGGAGGAAGCAGACTGCTGTTCGCCACAGGCAGCTTTCCCAGAGCCTCCATTCCAGCTTCCACCTCCTTGTTTGCTGTCCCTTGGGAACACCAGGGTCTGGAGTCCAGGGAACATTGTGCAAACAAGTCTAGCCTATTTGGCAGTTTTAAGATGACTGAAACTGCAGAACTGGATGGAAGTGGGCAGTCCGTACAGATCTTACAGTAACCCTACATCACAGAAGGACACTAGAACATATTGGAAAGGGTGGAATGGTTTTCAGGGCAATATATGAGGTTTCTTACCCTGGAAAGGAGGGATCACAGCTCAGACAAGGATTATGACATTTGTGAGTGCACAGCTATTTGGGTACCTCACAGACAGGCATCCTTTCCCCATCCATTTTTGACTGAACACCCTAGTCTCAGACAGACTCTGGCCACAGGCACTAAAGCAGCATGTGCCACCCCACGGCAAGCCCACACATAACCTCCATACATCTCCAAGAACATGGTTCCCCTCTCACTCTGGGTTGGGCACAGAGCTGTGGGCAGGGCGTTGCAGCTCACTGCCAGCAGTGACCTTTGAGAGGTGTAATGAGAGAGGTTTATAGCTCACACAGACATCCATGTTGACATGAGCAAGCTCTGCTTGCTGCCAGCAGGTCCTTTTCCCTGGCTTACATCCAGGCCTTTAAGCATATCATGGATGACAGGCCAGGTCTCAGTCACGCTCACATTATGGCCAGGCTGGAAATGGCTTCCTGACCCACTCCCTCAGCTAGTGAGTACAAGATTTCACCAAGAGGAGCCAGCTGTCTTACCAGTATCAGGTAAGGGGTCTACCCAAAGGCAGCTTCAAAAATGTTTAACTTCTCCTTTACCTACCCCAGAGGACAGTCTCAGACCATATCAGAGGGGTCACAAGAGTGTCTGCTCTCCTCAGAGTACAGATACCCTGGAGCAAGGCAAACTGGCTGTGCAAGGTGGACAGCACAGCACAGCACAGGGCCAGGCATCCTGAGAAGGTGCAGTCATGGCTGGAGCCACTTACATTGATTAACTGAGGATAAGCAAGGGCAGCAGAATGACTCGCTTTCCTCCATGGTACAGTGAGGGGGATCAAGAGACTGGTTTGTTCCTGGCTGGGCCTGCTCTGCAGCTCAGGGCTTCAAACCAAACAGGTCTGTAAACAGGAGCTGTCTGCCCACACCCCAGAAAGGGGTGAAAGAGGGGAAAGGATGGATAGAACACCGCTGGCCACTCATCCTGAGGCTGCTGCCAGAGAACAGCTCCAGATGCCAGATTGTCAGGCAGGAGTCCAGGGGTGCCAAGCCCATGGCACAACTGGGACTGGGCTGCACGGAGGGCTGGGGCACCTTGCACATTTGCCTGACTGCTCTTCTACCTTGCCAGTGATGTTGCTAGTGGCAAGTTGCCATAGCAATACCCTCCAGCATGCTCCCCTGCCTCCATTTCCCCTTGCTTGTTCTCTCCCTGCTGCTCCACACATAAAATACCCAAAAGCCTCAATATACTCCTAAAAGGCAGCACCTTCACCAAGGAAGGAAAGGGAGCAGAGGTGGAAGCCCACTACCACAAGCCCTCATCCCTGTCCACCTCAGGGGCAGGGACCCTACTCTGGACTCATGTACATTGCACCCCACCTTGTCCATTCTCAAGGCAAGGCACAGGAGAGCCACACTGACAGATTTGGGGAACAGAGAGCTTTTTAACTGCATCTCCTTCGTGCTGTGGCAGGCAGGGATGCTTCAACATCCTCCTTACCTGTTCCACAGGGCCTGCTCCATGGAGGTGACATGCAGCCCCTGCCCAGTCCAGCCCAACACAGCTGCCTGCAGGTCAGAAAGCCCCAGGAGCTCTTCCTACACAGCAGCAGCACCATTTCTGATGGGAATAGGCATCTCAGACTTCTCTTGCTGCATCCTGGCAGGCACGTCCTAAGCCTCTGCTCTTCAGTTCCAGTTTCCACTTCAGGTAGGTCTGTACTGCTGCACCAAATCTCACTGTGGCTTGATTGAATTCAATTCAGTTCTTGAATTGAAAGGATCCTGCTTTGTTTCTCGCCCTAAAAGCTCCTCCCTACCATTGCTGAGTGCCACTAAACAGTTACCCATGCTGGGTGGTAAGCAGAGCTCCTCTCCCTTTCACCTCTCTCACACAGGCACAAGACACAAGGGGAAGACAACGGACCCTCTTGAACCACGCTCAGGAGTGATAACAATCAATATCTCTCAACATGTAAATTCAACAACTTTGCAGACAAGCAAAAAAAAAAAAACCAAAAAAACACACACCCTTCTAAAAGCTCTGCTTCTCTCTCTATTTTGCCTTTTCCCACAACCAGTTACATCACATGAAGATTATAGCAGAAGCTAGCAAAGCCTCGGTCCTGATCCAGGATGACTCATGGGGCTCCGGAGGCTGTGTAACTTCCTTCTGATACCATCAACCATGCCTTACACAGCTAAAAATAAAGATGGGCCAAAACTGCAGAGCCACATCTTGCCTCAACAAGAAACTTAGCAATGCTCAGCACTGTTGAAAAATTACCTGAGCAGGTGGAAACCAAAACGTGCAGGGAAGCCAAAAGTCTTGGGTGTACCAAGAAGGGAGAGGCCAGGAGGCCTCACCCTGTGCCAGGCTGGAGGGCTGAAAGATGGTGGTGGCAGATGGCAAGTAGCTATCCAGCCATACAGAGATGGCCACAGCCAGGATCTCATCTCACTCAGCTGTGGGCTTTGGATATTTCCACACCTAGAGGTTTTGTGGAAGACTGTTTTTGGCAACACGTGCTCCCATCTGAGACAACAGGAATCAGCTGCTGCATACAGGAAGTATGCTGCATTTTTGGCAGGAAAAGATTGGAAAGCTGCAGCCTGCTTCCCACCAGGCAACAAGTGGACATCTGCAAAGCAAGGTCCAAGGGATGTTCAGAGCTAAAGGTTAGAAAAAGGGTTCACAGCTGATACAGTTTAGATGTTGAGGTAAGCAAGGAATTCAAAGTTCTTCCTAATCCGTGGGACACTGTGCCCATAACAAAGCCTTCACACATGAGGATACAGGATTCTCACACAGATCTTAGCAGGAAGCTGTAGGATTGCACACAAAGTGGAGCTCAGAGGGACACTGGCAACATTCAGAAACCTAAAATAACTTCAGCAGATGATCCTCTGCTCCATTCTTGGGAGCAGCAAGAACTGAACAAGGATCCAGCTGTCCCAACACTCCCATGAACAGGACCTTTGATTACCCGAACCTATTTGCAACAACATCGTAGGGCAAATAGGGGATTCCTTGCATAACTCCAGTGCCAATATCCACAGGGAACCCAGAGTCCCAGTTCTGAAGGAGAAGGCAGCATTTTCTTGTGGTTTTCAGTGAAAGACAACCTAGTGCTAAATCAGACTTGGGGCAAGGGTAGCCCATACACACCAAGAGAAGGCCGGAAGATGTTAGGCTGACCGCTTTCTGTGGAAGATATAAACTCCACTTCGCCCATTTCTCAGCTTGCCCAGTACAGGGTTCCATCCCATTCCAAGAGAGAGGCACTGCAATTCTGTCCATGGGTCTGCAAGCTGTATCAGTTTCCAGATTACTGCCAGCTGCACTAAATGGAACCAAAATTGCTAATTCGGCCCAAATATAAACTCACTGATATCACCTGGGTAAGGTGATACACAAACCAGAGAACAGCTTCATGCTGTGGCCAAGCAACAGGAAAAAAGCTACTGCTTTACACATAAATGGGAGATTTGCTGTCCATGAAGACATTAAGGTAATTGGTTTAACAAGGAGGGCTAGGAGAAAAGTGGATCCAATACTATGCCAGAGGGGTGTGAGGCACTGGCACAGGTTGCTCAGAGAAGCTGTGGATGTCCTATCCCTGGCAGTGTTCAAGGACAGGCTGGCTGGGGGCCTGAGCAACCTGGTCTAGTGTGTAGCTCCCCTGGCCCATGGCAGAGGGTTGGAATGTGATCTTTACAGTCCCTTCCAAACCCAGCTTTTGTACGATTCCGTGGTGAGCCTTATGTTAAAATGTTCCTTGTTAAAAGGCAGGGGAGCCCTGAGAGGATGCTATGAACTTAGTGGACTGGGATCTACAAGTAGCTGCAGCAGAACTGAGAGCAAACCTTTTTTCTGGTCTTTGCCATGTCTCTCATCACTAAGAGAGATATAAATTCCCATCATGGAACAGGTATTAGTGAATGCCACAAGCCAGCTGGATAAAGGGGCCACTCTGCTGTCACTGCATTGTGTGATTGGTAATCTGCAGCACAGAGCACTGGCATGAGCAAAGGACTTCTTCTTTATTTCCTTTCACCTTCACAAGTAAACCTATCCCTGCCTCACTCACTGTGGGTACCACTTCAACATCAGGCCTAAGGATGAGATGGCCTGAGGCCCAGTTTCCAGCTACCTCTGGACTGGTCCCAACTTCCCTGGCAGACACTTCAGAG
>VXBB01022095.1:36051-49807 GCA_013399915.1 Illadopsis cleaveri | reverse complement strand
ACAGGCACGGCAGGGCCCCACGCGCACGACGTGTTCCACCCCACGGGCAGGCGTTTCATCCCTAATGCGTGTCCCACCCCGCGCGTCCACGGCGTGTCCCACCCCGCGCACACACCCACGGGCACAGCATGTCCCAACCCCACAGTCACCCTTCGCCCAGCCCCACGAGTGCGACAAAGGTGTGCCACCCCAGAGACAGCCCTCGCTGGCCCCAGGGGTATAGCCTCCCCCAAGTGAAACCCCCGCGGTGTCCCTTATCTCATGTCCCGAGTGGCCTGACCCTGATGTTCCCCGCTCCCCAGGTGATGCTGGTGCCCTGCAGGCCGGGTCTGCCGTCCACCCACACTGCTGGGCTGGGAACTAGCGGTGCCGGCCCGTGCCAAAGCCCACCGTGGATGCGGACCCGAGGGGGCATCTGCCCCCCGGGATATGGCTGCTCAGAGATACCGAAACACCCAGCAGCCGTGGAGCACCTGGGCACTGCCACCTGCCTGTGGGGACACCGGCAGGACCCACTGCCCCGAGGGGAGGCAGCTCACAGCTCAACAGCCTGACCACCGGCCAGTCAGGTCAGGGACGAGATGCCTTAACTTCATCAGTTTTGGGTGAAGCTCGGTAAAGATCAGTCCCCAACTAACTCACCTCACTCCTCAGAGAGCTGCAGCTGCAACACCACTCTAAAAATAGTGGGGACCAGTATCGTCAAATGATAAATATAACCAAGATCTCGTCTTCTGACTGTGTTAGCACACAGTGAGCTGGATGTGAACCTGCAGTGCAGTCCCAATGCTCCCCTTGCCTTGCTTCTGATCCTGGAGCATTATTTTTGGAGGTGCTGTCATGGATAAAGCTGTGCTGGTGCTGTCTGGGAATAGCCATGAGCAGGACAGACAGTCCTCTGACAGCAGTGCCCTGCACGTGCCTCTCTGCAGGGAGAAATGGCAGCTCAGTGTCCTATGTGGCCATGGAGCAGCTGCCAACATGGGAGCTCATCACCTCCTGGGGCCTCAGATTGCAGCTCTAGGAGATTTCTTGCTGAGTAACGCCTGGCTGTCCCCAGATTCAGCTTGTGGACCGCTAAAGGGTATTTAATGTATGGAACATTTTAATTTCTGAATGTAATAACAGGAACATGCAATCCTCCAGTGTTCCTGGTGACTTAGGAGCCACTGCCTCAAACTCCATGTATGCAGGTGCTGGTGCCAGAAAGAGCTAAGGAAGCTCAGTTTCCCCACATGCCTGCTTGTCCTTCACAGTGCAGATTTCCTACAGACTTCCAGGACAAAATTTAGCTTTTCTGCCTTTTGACCCTGCATGTCATCTCTGCTGAGCTGGCAAGGAGTTCTGGAGTCCAACCAGGAAGGCAGCAGAGGCCATGGAAACCAGGGAAAGGCTGAAAAAGGCTCAGTCCCCATCACACAGCTGCTTCCACAGACTGTGTTTTCCAGTGTGAACTAGCTAAAATGAGTTCACAGTTAAAAAATGGTTAATGAACATTTTTTGGCCTGAACAGGAGCTCAACTGGAACAACTTCAGTTGAAGCTGAACCCACTGTGGAACTGAATAAAAAAAAATTGTTGGTTCAGCTCCTTGGCTGGGTGGAAATATGGGCTCCTTTGTCCTTGACAAGAATAATACGTTTCTGTTTATTGTGTGGGCAGTGAAGGATTAATAATATCCTAAGTTATTTACCTCCTGCTTTTGAGTGTTAAGAGTTTGTGAGCAATGTCCCTGCTGAGCACACTGTCCCTTAGCAACCTCCTCTGATTTTTGAAACATGTTCTCACTTCAGAAGCAGGATTAAGGAGCAGGACATAAAAGTCCCTTTTAGCAGTCTGATGGGGTGAGGCTGCCCCCACTGCTCTTCCCATGGAGCAGAACCTCAGCTATGCCCATTTGATAAGCAGACCAACACAAGCTGTGGTGGTTCAGAGAGCATCTGGAAAAACTTCCAGAATCTTGGCAGGGTTAGGGATAGGGCAGACTTACTGCACAAGCTATACTACTTCTTTGCAGAGGACAGCCCACCCTAGGCCTTGCCACCAGGCTTCATCTATTCCTTATACACCCTGGGGGCTTGAAAAGGGCTTTACAAGGGTTGGTGAAGGCAAGCAAGGGGCTTAAGCAAGGGGCAAGCAAGGGGCTTAAGCTGTAAGCACATTAGGCATGGCTCTGCACCATGGCTGGCCACTTTCTAGAGACTCGCCTGCCAGGAGGGCTGGGAGAAGGGTGTTTCCCCAGGAAGATGAGGTGTCCCAAGCAGCACACGGTGGAATGACGTCCTTCCGTCTTGAGCCTTTCTGCCTGCAGGGCTTTCCTTTGAAGGGTGCCCTGGTGAGGTGACTGAGTGGTGGTGAGTTCATCCCTGGGTTAGCTCCCTCCTGGAGGGAGGCAGCCAGTGCTGCCCCAACCTGTCGGTGCTGGGCTGGGGCTGTTCAGCCTGTTTGCCAGGCTGGCTGCTCCCACCAGAAAGGCCATCAGGTGCCAAGCTCCAGGATGCCGAGGAGCTGACACAAGCAAGGATCGTGCCACAGTTTTAATTTAATTTAGTGGTTTTCATCATGGAAGAGTGACATCCCCATGCACACACTCGTTTTGTTGGTGTGTGTGGGCAGGTTTCACAGTCACAAAAGCGCCTTTGAGAAGTACACAGATCATCTCCCAGAGCTAATGGGGCAGGATGTGCCTCCATAGGGGTGATGCTACCCCTGCATCACCTGTACGCTCCGCGTGCCAGCAGGCTGTGCCATGCTATGCACGCCTGATCCAAGTCCATAGGTAGGTAAAGCAATAAAGGACCCATGTGCAGAAGAGAGCCTGGAAAGATTTGGAGTCTGGCCAGGAAGAGATTGTAGTGAATTTTAAAAGGACCTTGGAGGAAGCTGGTGGAAATCAGCTGTCACATTGCTTGGTGGCCCCTGGCAAGTGGTGCCAGGTTGGGTGGGGTGTGGAGCTGCAGCAGGGCTGGACCAGGCACCATGTGGTGACTCATGGCCTCATCCCAGCTGGCAGAGGAACTGGAGAAAGCCCAAAGGGCAGGTGTACCAGAGGAGCACTGGGTGGCACTTCCATTCTTAGTGGTGTGTTGCCACAAAAAGGCTTGCGCTCTTGTATCTCTCACAGCCCCAGTCCTAGGCATGCAGCACAGACTGTATCTCCTGCAGCACTGCCTCTGGGGGTTTTCATGCTTCTTGTCCTCCCTGTGTTTCACAACTAGAGGAAACAGAAGCCAAAGCCTGTCTCTCTTTCCCTGAGACTGTCACAAGGAGAGGATGCACTGTAGTGCCCTGTGGTGCTGTGCTGGAGCCAGGAAATGTTCCTGGGGGAGGGTGAACCAGTGCTGCAGGACTTCTCCCACACTGGAACCTGCTTCCATTATGTGCTTGGTTTACCTGTTTGACCAAAATGGCTGTAAAACTGGAGATAGAAATCAAACTTGAAGAGTTTTCTGCTGGAGGAGCCCTGCTTGTCTCGGGGGTAGGGGTGGCATTCTCTTTTGGCACTGTGGGAATCCCTTTTGGTACAGCTCCAAGCAGGGCTTGGGATCACAAAGAGCTGAAGTCAGTGCAGCACACTCAATGAGTCACAGTGCCCACCAAAGCCTCATCCCAAACTGGGTCCCAAACTGGGTGTGTCTGATGGAACTCAGAGTCCTGATGGGAAAGGGAGAAGTGAGAACGGTGGATCTGCTATCACTTTAACCAGTGCTGGGTAGTAAGGCCAGGCAGGGCTGCTCTTTTCCTCCCATACCCACACCACACTCATAGCTCCAGTATTTGCCTCTCCCATCAGCTGTCTCACAGCACTTTTGTAGAGGAGGGCAGCACTGTGGCCCCCAAGGGACCATGGTGCACCTCAGGGACCAAGAACAAAGGCTGGACGATCTGGAGCCTGATGCAAGTCATTAACCCAGTGCTAGAGCCACCAGACTTCACTGTTGCTTTGTGTCTGAGACACACATGGGACTTCCCAGAATTAAACAGGGGTCTTGGCTACATGCAAAACTCCAGAGATAGTCCTGGAGCTGCTGGCAGACTGTGTTCTGAGGGTTGAGGGCTGTTGGCTACAGCTTGGCAGGCTGAGGATGCTCAGCAAGAAGAATTTCTGTGCAGCCCAGGGCAGGGATCTCCAGGCCTGGGGATTTCAAGTACAAAGCCGTAGAAAATATGATGTTGGTTACATCCTGCTCTGAGGAGGAGGTCAGACTGGGGATGTCCCTGCCTGTCCCTGCCACCTTATATCCAGGGTTGGAAAAACACCTAGGGACTGCATGTGCCTGCTCAGCACCAGGGAAATAATCCCTGCTCTCTTTTCACTGTTGGAAATGTAGAGCTCCAACTGTTGCCACTTCACCCCTCGGGGTCACCCATTGTCCCGGGACAGCTCGACTTCACTTAATGGCCCTCTGCCGTGACCTGCAGCTGGGGAGCGGGGGGCCGGGCTGGCTGTGGATTTAAGGTGGCACCAGGGACGTGCTCTGAGGAGGATGCCGGTGATCTGGGCGGGCCCTGGGAAGAGAAGTGCCTGGCTCCACCACTGGAGGTGTGAATGGGTCCCTCCCTCGTTCCCTTGTTCATGCC
Source organism: Illadopsis cleaveri (assembly GCA_013399915.1). Lineage (NCBI taxonomy): Eukaryota > Metazoa > Chordata > Aves > Passeriformes > Timaliidae > Illadopsis > Illadopsis cleaveri. Next base: position 45,227 of record VXBB01022095.1, on the reverse strand, counting down.
TGAGCCTCTCGTCCTGCAGCTTCTCTGCAGAAATGTTTCCTTTCTTCCATGCCTGCCCTGAAAATAAAATACTAAAAAGAGAAAACCTGAAGGAACTGATAAACTTTGTTTACCCACCCAGATAGCATCGGCTCCAAAGAGCCGGCCGGTGTGGGCTGTGCCGGGTCTGGTGCCTGCCAGGGCTGCCCGAGCTGGGCAGTGACGTCCCAGCCTTTCTGCTGCCCCCCGACTGCCCCGTCAGCCTTCGCCGGTGCCAAGCGTGCAAACCAGGGCTGATACCAGAAGGCAAAGGTCTCCTTGGCGTCACCTTGGAGAGGTGGCAGAGCCTGGGGCCACCCAGTAATTCCTCTCAGCACTGTAGAAGGCACCAGCACCTGAGGGTGCTCGTTCATTGCTTGCACCTACGTTTTGGAATGTTGGCATTTCTCCCTGGCCATGCTCGGCATTTGGGGCAGAGTCTTTCTGCTGAGCTCTGTGACTCGGAGCAGTCACAGGAATTCTGTGCCCCACACAGTGCCAGCACCCTGGCGGGGGCTGCACCCTCTCTTCCAGCTCCCAGGCATTTCCCCGAGGACTTGGCTGCTGGATGACGGGACTAAGATCTGCTCAGATACGGGAATTTTGAACCCCGAGGTGTGGCTGAAGATGACTTAATGGAAGGACAACAAAGTCCCTTGCCTGCTCAGCAGGGAGCTGCTGAGCTCTATGGGCCTCATCTGGAATCTGGGATATTCCAGGGTATATACCAAAGCTATATCCTCATTTAGGTCACTGAAAATGTGAGGTTAATGGAAAATCTTTGGGTGTCCGTATGGAAACGTCCCATGCCAGGCTTGGTCAGTGGATGCTGCCTGTTGGCACAAGGTGGCAGCCCAGCCCAGCTTATTTTCAGCAGCACGTTTGCGGGGAACCTGGGCCCTGCCATGACCTGCCCAGTCCCCCAAATCTGGGTTTTGTGTTCCCCACGGCCTGCTGCCCTCACCCTGCCAGGGATCAGAATTACAGGAGGGACAAAGTCCTGCTGCGTGGGGCAGCCATGCCCATGGGCACACAGGGGTTGCATTCTGGCTGTCCTGACTCTCCTGTACCTTCCCTCTGTGAAGGGATGTGAGGACAAGGGAAATGTGGGTGGGCATGTCCTTCAGCTCCTGGACTAGAGAGGGCTTGGGGTGAGGCCACACCAGGCATACAGTTGCTACCAGAATCTTCTTTCAGGGTTTTTCTGAGCAAGAGGGAGCAATGTAAACATGAGGGAAATTAGCCAGCACAGCAAAAGGCAATGATGAGTTCTTCTCTGCCCTCGTGGGAGAGCAGGGACACCCTGGAGTTTGTGAAAACCAGTCCAAGGTGAGGATATTACAATGCATTTAGAGTGTTCATGGACTTCTCACTCTGATGTGCCCATCCACCTCCAGTAAAGGGATGGAGAGACTTCTTACAAATCTGGATGCTGTGGAGACTCCATTGTTTTGCCACCAGTTCTTACCTCTTGGTGTCTGCCATATTTCCATATCCTATTGCTTCCCTCTGAATATGGCAGGTCAAAGGCTGGTTCATGCCTGAAATTCCCTGTGAATATGTTCAATGATACAGCTGTGAGGAGGCATGGCAGATCCCATTTCTTTCCTTCATCCATGCTTGCCCTGCAGGGGCATTTTTGTAAGAACAAGAAGAGCTGTGAAGTTTCTAACTCACAGTTTTCTAACTCACATGAGGTTGTTCAGGGGATCTCCCTGATGGTGCCTGGCTCAGTTTTGGGCTTTACGCATGTCTCTGGAGCAGCCAAAGGTGTTGTTTGTGCATGCATTGCTGGACTGACTCTGTTTTGATATGCATCCTTTCACCTTTTTGTTTGCTCATCTGTCATGGGGACACATGAGAATGCTGTTGATGCAAGAGACCATGTTAGAGGCCTTCTTAGAGACCCACTTACATTTCCTTTGGGTTTACAGTCAAATCTCATGCCAGACCTGTTTATGCCTTGTTTTCATCATCACCTGAGCCTTGACTTCCTAAGGCTGAGAGCTGAGCACCCCCAACCCTTCCTGTCTTTGGAGGGGCCCCACTTTCCAGGTGCTGCACCTTTATCTTAAAAGCCTTTTTTTCATAGGAGCTGCCCCTAGCTTCTGTAGAACTCTATAGCAGAAATATGCCTCTCTGAGCATTTGATCTTCCCTTCCGTGCATCTTAAGCTCATCTGCATCTACATTTATAGAGGAAACCAGGTCAGAAGGAGCCCATAGAGCCGTGGGCCAGATCTGAGTAACCTGGTCCAGTGGAAGGTGATACTGACCTTGGCAGGGGGATTGGAATGAGATGATCTTTCAGGTCACTTCTGACCCAATCCATTCTGTGATTTTATGAGGGAGGGGCTGCCAGCATTATCAGGGTGGGCTGGGCAGCACCAGCAAGCTGCTGGACTTACAGAGTGCCTGTGAGCATCCAGAAAACTCCTGTCTGAGCATCTACCTGCAGACAACTGCTCCATGTGCTCAGATGTGAAAACACACCCAGCATCACAGCGTGGGCATCTCTGTACTCTGGGGGCAGCACATAGTGGAGAGGACAAACATCCCTGCCCCAAAACACAGCTGCTCATGGCCTGTCACCTCTGCTGCTCTGGGTTGGAACCCTCCCTCAGGTTTCAGCATGCTGCATGTAGGCAGGATGGGAGCTGCTGGCACCAGCTGGTTTGCTGGACAGAGAAATGCCCACACTGGCTGTTATTTCTGCCTTAGCTTTTCTCACCCAAAGGGCCATTTGGGAACAAACTGCTCTTAAACTGGGTCTTTTCAACTCCCAGTGCCTGACTTGCCCCTCATGCCTGTCCTTCATTTCAGTAAACGCACTCAATCCCTCACCAGGCTCTTGGGAGGATTGAGAATTAAACGATGCAAAAATCCCTGCCAGCTGCCCGCATGAGGTTCGCAGATGAGTCTCACCGGCTCAGTGCAGGCAGTGCACAAGAAACGAGGTCACGGCTACGGGGGAGGCAGGAGCCATGGCCCCCGGCTCCAAGCATCATGGCTGCCTCCATCCCAGGAGCACCTGCCAGGGTGCAGATCCCTGGCACTGTGCTGGAGAGGCATGAGGGGGCCCAGGGACTGACCAAAGCCCTCGCACCCTTGGGCTTTGCATTACACTGCTGGAGGATGCTGCAGCCATGCTGGCAGTGACAGCAATGCTTGGGAAGTGTTTTTAGGCTCTCTGAAGAAATTTTCAGACTGAAGGACCTACCTTTCATGCTTAGATCTGTAAAAGAAAAAAGCCAGGGGAAAAAAGCTCCCCTAGCAGAGCTGGTTTGATTTTAGTTCAGTGAGAAAAAAATATTACACCCCATATGTGATGTAGTGCCATAAAACATAGAATCACAGAATAAACTGAGTTGGAAACCACAAGGACCCACAAGGATCATCAAATCCAGCTCTTGGCCCAGCACAGGACACCCCTAAGAGTCATACTATGTGCCTGGGAGTATTGTCCAAATGCTTCTTAACTCAGACAGGTTTGGTGCTGTGACCATTTCCCTGAGAAGCCTGTTTCAGGGCCCAGTCACCCTGTGTGTGAAGAACCTTTTCCTAATACCCAACAAAAACCTCTCCTAACACAACTTAAGGCCATTCCTTTGGGTCATGTCACTGGTCACCACAGAATGATGATCACTCAAGTGACAGGTCAGGTCACCTTATGCCATTAAGTGTGTCCTTTGTTCACCATTTCAGGCTGCAGAGGGCTACAGGCACATACACCATAGTTCTCAGCAGCAGAGCTTTCCAGTGTGAATGCCAAAGGGCCAGGGGAGGAAGAGATCACAGCTCTCTTGATGGAGGTACAGATGGCTGCTGTGGGAGGCACTTGGCTACTTTTGGGGTACCCATCCCCAGGCTGTGCTCTCTAAACATGCTCCACAGGGATGAATTTTCCAGGAGCTGGCTTCTTGCCCCAACAGGGCTGGCACGTTTTCCTCTCTGCTCACTGCAGCTGATGTAAACACACAGGGGAACAGAGGGGTGCATGTGTCTCTCATAAAAATGTTTCTCACTGGTCTCACATCCACTTTGGTGCTGAATGGGTGAGGGAAGGAAAGAGGATAATGTTCATGAATTAAAGTTACAGCCCTTTCCTCTTCTGCTACTAATCCCCATTCAGATTAAATCAGAAAAAGAGTACTCATAGTCTGAGCTATTGCAGCAACAGCCGGCTCCAGAGGGGCTGTGCCTCAGCAGCTGTTGTTCCAGCTCACAATGAAAGGAAAAACGGTTTTGAGAGGTTGTGATCTGAAACAGAGCAGCAGGTAGAGACAACGCCAGGGGGCATTGAGAAAAATGTCAGCACGCAACATGGATCTGTGCCTGGTAGCTGAGCTAACCAGTCAGGTTACATTTTGGGAGTGATGCAAGAGGAGTGTGGAGGGATGCTGGAAACCTCAAAGATGACAGGCAAGCAGTGGAGAGCTGGATGAAAAACACAGGAGATTCATGTGGTTTCTCTTTAGGACTGTGTCAGCCAGATGGATCCAACATTTGGCAGGAAAAAGATCCTTTGCCACAGAGTTCAGAATAGCTCAGATGGGAATTTTGAAGAGACTCGTTCATGTGAGGGAAGGGGGAAAGAGTAGTGGTGTTCTGCAGGAAGCCTCTGCAAGACCTTGGTCAGGAGGACATGGTTTGAGGTTGAGATATTGGTTGTGGCCTGAAAAACTGCCAGGATAATAATTCTGTACTCCACCATGGAAGGACTTCATGAATATGAAGACCTCTGCTCTGGCTGAGTTGAACTTGAGCTCATAGCATGCATCTAGGAGGAAAAAATTGTAGGACATCAAGGTTTGTTTTGGACAAAGACATCTTGGTCTGGGACAAAAAGAAATCATGATGCTGTATGAGGTGATGCCTGTATTCAGAGGTAAAGCATTAGATTAATCTCATTTGATATTTGCCCTCCTCTGAGCTAAGGTCCCTGGGCTTCCCTAATGGTCAGTGAAGAAAAAGAGGTATTTTCAGGGCATCTGACCTAGCTTGAATATTCTCTTTAGGGTGAAGGGAACTGTTATCAAAAAATGTTTGCATGGATTATAAAGAGGGACACAACGGGAAGAACTCAGAGACAGACACCTAGACTGCAGACACCTGCATTTGCAAAGCTAAATCCTGACTGAGAAGGAATCTCACAGAAGCCTACGGGCATTGCTGCTCCAAAGGACACTGAGGGAATGAGCAATGAGGACACAAAACACTGAATCTGAAGGAAAACAGGGTCTTCAGGAGAAAAGTGCAGTCAATGACCTAGAGGTGACAAATCAGAGAGGAAAGCATCTGCTCACCCTGTAACACTGCAGCAGGACTGCAACAGGACAAAGACAGGGCTAGAAAATGTTCTCAGGATCATTGCCAAGGAACAGAGCAGTTCACAAAATCACAGAATTGCAGAATATGCTGGATTAGAAGGGACCCACAAGGATCATTGACTCCAACACTAAGCCCTGCATAGGACACCCCAAGAGTCATACCATATGCTGCAGAGCATTGCCCAAAATTGTACAGATTTGCACAACCTCAGTGTCAGGAAAAAGCCAGCTCTCCTGCTTTTGCTCCATGGCCAAGGCACTGGCATAACCCACACCTGCTAAACAGCAAAAGCTGCCTGAGTGGTGGTATAAACACTCAAAACCATAAAAATTAGAAGGCTGAGAGTATCCAAAGCTGTTGGCTTTGGAATAAGGTGCAAGGACAAGTTTTGAAAAACCCCTGTGTGCAGAGGGCAAGTCCTTTGTCTTCTTTCGATTCTGTGGGAGAGCTGCCAGCTCCCAGGTGTGCTGCTTGCTTGGCTTTTGGCCAAGACTCCGGAGTGCATGACAGCCCCCTTTTCTTGCTGCTGGGAGGGGCTCCTGGTTTGGCTGATGGCCCAACACACACCTAAAGCTCTGAGAAAAGCTCTGCCCGTCCTTACAGAAAGATAAGACATGGTACAGACGCCAGCTCCCCCATCCCCACATTCAGATTAATTAGTACTAAAGCTTAGTGCCTCTGGGGCTGTCTTCAGAACATCCTGCAGTTATATGTTTTGGTCTGTGAAAACTCATTCTGCCAGCATGGAATTGGTGAGGCCATAGGGAGAAACTTTCACTAAATGACACCAGAACTGAGCTGTTTTCTGGTAAATCCTCAAATTACAAGCAACCCCCAAGAAACAAATTAGTTTCAACCTATGAGGATCCTGGATAACTCCAGTCACTCAAACCTTCAGATCCTGAAGGGAAACATGCCCTTTATTGCTGCTTTGTGTTGTCTTAGCAGATCTTTGAACAAAAAAGCAGAACTTGGTCTGCTCAGTAGTTTGATGGGAGACCTCTAGAGAAACTTGTCTCCCTTACGGGAAAGTGTATTTAGATAGGGATGCTTTTCTTCTACATCTGTGTTGTCTCTGTACGGTATCCTAGTGCCAGAATATCAGTGGTTTTGTTGCAGTCAGGCTTGTGATGGATACTGCCTGCTGCAATCAGCCTGAGGAACTGGGTTTTCCCCTATGGATGGGGCAGCCAAGACTTGACTTTAAGGAGCTTCTGGATGCAGAATACAGCATCAGTGTCACCATATGGGAACAGGAGGTGATAGCTGGGTGGATGAGAGCTGCAGGCTAGAGAGGAATTGCTAGGTATGGGAAGAGGCAGACAAAGGATAAAAATCCTATGATAGAAGAAAAAATTGCTTTACCTGACATCTTTGTGAGGTGTCAGCATTTTTGTATGACACAAATATTCCACGGTAGATAAATGGCTGGCAATTAAGGATAAAAAGGCAGGGAAGAATTATGGTGTCTGACTAAATTTTCCTGCATTTTCGATGCTGACTTTTCTTAGATTTGTGTAGTTGCAAGTCATCATTTTTCCAGGCAGAATTTTCTGCGTTAGTGCATGTAGCTCTGAACAAACAGCCTTTGAAAGCAAACAGCCTTTAGAAGCAAACTACTTGTAACGAGTGCCATTAAGAATTTCAATCTGGAAACCACAAAATGATCCCCAGCACACCTAAATTACTCTGCCAATCTGTTTCTTTCCTACCCCCTAGGCATGACAATGACACTATGTTTCTTTTTCTGGCTGGGGGTCTTGCCATTTACCTCGGCTTTATGAGCAGGCTCGAATCAGCGCCTCCCTAATGGAGAGAGGGCAGGAGGACACCCTCAACCACAGGCAGTACCCAAGCCACATGGGCAATACCATACTAAAGGAAACCCGCGTAAAGTGAAGCCATTCGCAGAACCACAGAATCCAGACAACCCCACTGCTATGGGCAGGAACACCTTCCACCAGACCAGGTTGCTTGGAGCTCCATCCAACCTGGCCTTGAACACTTCCAGGATGGGACATCCACAATTTCTCGAGGCAACCTATGCCAGGGCCTTGCCACCCTCATAGTAATGAATTTCTTTCTGGTATCTAATCTAAACTCACCCTCTTTCAGTTTGAAGCCATTCTCCTTTGTCCTGTCACTGCCTGCCCTTGCAAAAAATACTTCCCCATTGTTCTCACTGGCTCCCTTAAGGTACTTGAACGCCTGAAAAAGGTCACCCCTAAGCCTTTTCTTCTCCAGGCTGAACAATTCCAGCTTTCTCAGTCATCCTCATGGCAGAAGTGCTCCATCCCTCTGATCATCTTGGTGGCCTCCTCTGGGCTCACTCCAGCAGGTCCCTGTGCTTCCCATGCTGAGACCCCAGAGCTGGATGCAGAGCTCCAGGTGGGTCTCACCAGAGCAAAGCAGAGGGGCAGAATCCCCTCCCTCCCCTGCTGCCCACAGGGCTCTGGATGCAGCCCAGGACATGTTTGGCTCTTTGGGCTGTGAGTGCCACGGCCGGGGCATGTCCAGCTGCTCACCCACCAGCACCCCCAAGTCCTTCTGGGCAGGGCTGCTCTGTTCATTCCACAGCCTGTGCTGATTGCTCAAGCTCTGGCAGCATTTAGTCTCCCATTGGCAATAGAAACAGCCTTGATAATGACTAGAAATCCTAAAACCAAATAATATAAAATCTAATAATTTAGAGCCAGGCTCCCTAGGGAAGGGTAATGGCATATACAAATGGTTACCTAATAACAGTCTAATTACCCAACTGGAATTTGGCCAGGATACTGAGACTAAGAGCAGTACCTTAAGGAAAGGGTTCTAGGGTCCCTGGTGAGCACACATACTTGGGATCTGTACACTTAGCAGAAATTACAGAGGGGCAGAAAGCATGCCTGGTATTGCCAAAAAACACTTGGGACTAGGCAAATGATATTGCAGGTAGGTTACTTCTTCACAGCCTCATAATGCCAGAAGCTAGACAGCCACCTCTGCCTTCCAGCAGCCCTCAGACACCCCAACAATTAACTGGCAGGAGCAGCTTTTGGTTCAGATAGTGGACCCAGCTTAACCTCCTGCTGGGTATCCCTGTCATGATCCTATCAAATTATATTGATGGATGTCACTATAGACTGTGTGGTTTCAGTGCCTAGATTTGAGAAACTTCACAGATGGGGAGAGGGAATGGCATCTCAGCAGACTGGGAAAGCCTGTTTCCCATGGATGATGGGAGGCTAGACCTGAGCAGCTCTCCAATCCCTCCTACACCACTCTGCTTTCCACTTTGGCACCTGACCTTATCTCAATGGCATTAGTATGTTGCTGCCTTTTCCTCCAGGATTGTTTTACTTTTGTATGTGTCCCTTTCCTTTGCACAAGGAAAGACCAGGCAAACTCAAGCCAGTTAAAGGCATTTCTTGCATCCATGCTCTGACTGTAGGCTCTGAGAGAAGCTTCAGCTGAGCCGCTCTCAGGCAGATGGCAAGAGGTGAGGAAGAAGAGAAGCAGGGAGGGAAATTACAGCTCTGAAATCAAGCAGGTGCTTTTCAGAGTGGAGATGGGGGTTGTCTGTGGCCTCTGCTCCTTTCCTTTGAGTGGGTTCAGATTCAGACAAGTCTCCCAGGTTTGCTGAGGAATGGCTGTGGAGTCATGGTGTACTGCAGAGGCATTGCAGTGAGGCTCAGGGCTGCCCTACCACCCCACAGTTATAATCCAGCAACCAGGGACTGCTCACCCTTCAGCTTTCACAGCTTCCTGCAAGGCAAATGATGACCGTGACAGGATCCTTGCAGACCCCTTATCACAGTGCCAATGTTTAAACACTCTATCTGTCCCAGG
>VXBB01022095.1:4166-35780 GCA_013399915.1 Illadopsis cleaveri | reverse complement strand
CTCTTTTTTTTTTTTTTTTTAATTACATTTTCTTTTTTTTATGCTTGGCTCTCAGAAGAGGCTCAAAGAATTCACGGATGATGTCTGTTCTTGTTGCAACATAAAATGATAATATCCAGCCCAAGAAACACAAGAAATTTGGGATTGTTAGCTACAGTTTTGAATTTTGATTTTGTATTTGCATTTTTTCAACTTATTTCATTCAAAGATATGAAATAGTCCCCAAATGATAGTCATCCTGTTCATGTTGTTTCTGAAGGGAAGATTTCAAGAGGATCCTCTACTTCAGTTATTCTTTCAAGACTCACCCTCTCAGACCTGCCATCAGAGATAAAAGGTGAAGTTCAGGAACGTGGTAATAAAGAGTTATTGTCCATAAAATAACTTTCAGGCTGTAACGCTGCATGTTTTCTGACTTATCTTCACCTACAGTTTGCTCTGTTATTAAGGGAACCATGCCCCACAGCTGCCAGACACACTCTATTGTGGACACAGGTATGTAAAATCTGAGGAGTCCTTAATTTTTATTTTTTGTTTTTTAAAAAATAAAATTTTTGTTGTTGTTTTTGTTATATAAAAAGGGAGCTTTGAAGGAGTAATGGAAAAAAATTACAATATGGACAGTGAGATATTTCTTAATTACTTTTTATTGCTTGTCTTCCACTGCAGCAATCAACAGCACAGTGCTAGAGATTGCACAGGCATTTAATGAAATAGATAAGCTTCTCTTTGCATTTAACGTTCTTTTGAAAAGGATTTTTCTAAATCCTTTGCAAAGAGAGACAAAAAGGGGAGTGAAAATGTGAACTAGAGAGACTCCTGGTGAACTGGGGAGAACAAAACTGCAAAATGCTTGCTTTCTGCACACCCCTTTGAGGAGGCTAATGGCGAAGTCTCAAAACAGGGCTTTTACTCCATTATTGCCACTCTAGAACCTCGGAGGAGGGATAGCCAGCTTGCCTGCCTGTCTGATTTCCCCTTTTTCTTCAGGTAGCAGGAAGGCATGGTACATGTGCACACTGCTTGAACTCCAGCACTATGCGAAAGTTTAGCTGGAAGGTTAAACAGCCTGTTTTGCATAGGAAGTGTCAATCACTTGGCCTCTTCTAGAGGGCTGGTGGTTTTCCTGAATTGTGTGAGGTTGGCCTTTCCCTGCTATGTACTTTACTTCCCCAGAAAGTAATTTTACAAGAACACTATAAAAATGGTCTTACAAAAAAACATGTTACACATAAACACAGTTAAATACCCTCCCTGCATTTTTCCAGAGTCTCACTGAGGCATTTTTTGTTTTAATGTAGAAACCCCTCTTCTGCCCCTGCTGCTCTCAGGTAGCAGGTATACTATGACAAAAAATCACATCAGAGAGGACAAACTATGTCAGCTGCCCCACAACAAAGTGAAAGATATCCAGTATTTCTGAGGGGTAACTTTTATTCCTGTGATACTCTTTCCTAGAGGCTGACTGGCTCGGTGGCTCTTGACTGTGGTCTTGGGATAGCGATGCCAGTCAAGCAGGCAGAAGAACCCTTTGTGGTCTCACAAAGGTGCTGCTTCCTCAGAGCCATTGCTTCTGCTGTGTTTGCCAACAATTTCAACTTTGACAAATAGCTCCTCTTTTATGTCTGACAAATATTAATCTTCAAAGAATAAAAACTACAAAAGCAAGAGAAAAGCTACTCCCCATGGCTCCTCTGTTGAAGAATAACCTTCTGCACTGCTCAAATACCTGCTAATGTGAACAGAACAATAACTGAAGACACAGCTGTAAGGCAGGAAACAAGCCTAGGTGGGGTAAGAGGGTTTTGCACCTTGCTAAGTTACAAATGGTTCCTTTTGGAAAGGGAAATTATCTGATTTACTTAAAATAAAATATTTATTTACTCCCTTTTAAGAGAGAAGCCACGGCTCAATTTAGACAGGAATCCAGTCAAAGAGGAGTATGGAACACCAGAAGGGGTGTCACCTGTTCCTGTAGAATCAGAAAGTGACCGTTTCACAGGACTCCACAGATCTGCATAGCTGATCTGTGGCACCAAGACCAGGCAATAGTGGTTTTATCCTGATGTGACCAGTCATGCACAATACGTGCCACTTACACTTGAGAAGTGCTAACTCAAACTAAAAAGGTGCAAAACACAAATAATACAGTCAGAAACAGGGATCTCTAGACTTCTTGGAATAGTTCCTGTAAAGTGCCATAGCAAATAGCCAAGCAGTTTGTAAAGGAGACAGAACTGGGGAAAAGGGGCAGTGTGACTGTAGGAACAAGGGTTCTGATCCCAGAAGTCTCCTCAGTCCTGCGTCCCACATCACTTATCAGACTGCCAGACAGCAGGTATGTGGTGAGGAAGGGATAGTTAAGCTAAATGCAGCCAATAATAAATATTGCTCAAAGTACTGTATTTCTGCTGATCAGAATGATCCTTTCAGCCTAATGCAGAGGCTTTCAGGGTACTTGAGCATCCTTCAGCTCGTGGATATGCTAGGACAGAAACAGTGTTTCCACCAAGATCAGGAGAAATGATTGTGCCTCTGTTTTTGGCATTGGTGAGACCACACCTCCTGTCCTGTGTCCAGTTCTGGGCCCCTCAGTTCAGGAGGAACATTGAGGTGCTGGAGTGAGTCCAGTTGGAGCTGGGAAAGGGTCTGGAGTCTGAGGAGGAGTGAGTGAGGGAGCTGGAGATATTTAGCCTAGAGAAAAGGAGGCTCACTGGGACCTTATCTTTCTGATAAGAGCGATATTGCTCTGAAAGTGACCTGAAAGGAGGGTGTAGCCAGGTGGGGGGCAGTCTCTTCTCCCTACAACCAGGGACAGGATGAGAGGACATAGTCTCAAACTCTTTGAGGAGTTGTTTAGGTTGGACATTTGGAGGAATTTCTTCACAGAAAAGGAGACTAAACACTGGAATGGGCTCCCCAGGGAGGTGGTGGAGTCACCATCCTTGGACGTGTTTAAGTAAAAACTGGACATAGCCCTTCGTGCCATGGTCTGGTTGACACGGTGGTGTTAGGCCATAGGCTGGACTTGATGACCTCAGAGGTCTTTTCCAATCTAATTGATTTCATGATTCTGTGATACCTGCTTTTGGCAAAGCAGCAATAGTGCCAATGTGCATGCTGGCTAGGTGAGGGATCCCTGGCAGACAGCATCATTCCTAGCATACTTGGTTAGACCCCAGGGAATTATCCCTTTTGGGGCCTCTACTTCACACAGACCCTGTGTTGCTGGCCTTGCTGCTCAGTGCTTGGACAAAGACCCACACCACATGTGTGTAGCTCTGGGTATAGTCTGCAGTATAATCAGACTGTGTTGCTCAAGGACAAACTGCCTCAACAGGAACAAGAAACGCCATGTTTGGGATGCTTGGGATAATTGTATGAGAAATGGGTTCAGTTCTGTCAACTCTGCCATGAACAGTTGAAAGACTTTTCTGCAGAGCAGCTGTAATTGAAAGATCAGTTCCCATGGAAGCTGCTGTCATGTAGAGGGTTTTTCCCTGAGATGAAAGGATCCCTCTTGCCTCTCCATCCTTTTGAACACGCATTTGTAATCTAAAAGCTGGCAGATCTCTTTGTGCTGTTTTAAATGGTTATGCTGTGACAGTGTCCACGCATCTTATCATCCCCAATGTACTTATAATCAGGACACCCTTTGATACCTCCTTCCTTAAAGAATTATCACCACCTCCATTTTGTAGGTGGAGAATTAAGGCACAGAAACTGAAGCCTACCCAAGTGGTCATGCTGTGCAGGAAGAAAAGCTAAATATCTATGGAGAGTTCCTGAGCATGCTGAAGGGAAAGGGTCAGTACAGGGACTTCACTGGTGGGTTAGACAAGACAGTCGGAGGGGCTCTGCTTCAAGAGGCAATTAAAATTAAGTCACTGATTAATGCCTCAAATTGCCAGACCACTGTCGCTTCCAGATGTCATCAATCTTTAGAAAAGAACAAGACTGGGACACTGGAAAGAGGATGTTCCAAGCTGGAGCCCAAAGTTAGGCTGCTTGTTTGGTGGGGGGTGCTGCTCTGCCCATCTTGCTGTCCTACAGGTGCAGAAGTCCTATCCACTCCCCAGCCTTTAATTTTTTCTGAACATTTTTGAGTGTTAAAAGCAACATTATAGTTCATGTATAATTGAGAGACTGGCAGGCTGCTTCCATGTACATTTCAGTGCATGTCTGTGGTGTTTTTTAGCTAGTGCACTGACTATAGGCTGCAATCCATTCCAGAGAATGGTGCATTTCAAGATGTTATTCAAATGTGTCCTGCACACAGGTAAAACACCACACTGGGTTGTGAAAGAGATCATGTTGTCCACTAGTTGTTGTGTAAATATTACATTAATAAAGAAATTGATCACAAATACCAGTGAAAGCCATGTTATGTTTCAGTAGCCTGTTATTTTACAGCCAAATAAACCTGACGGCTGCGTCCCAATACCAGGATATCAATCAACTGCTTAGTCTATATTCAGCAGTGAATTCCTGCTAAATGTCATAGGGTAAATTAAAAGCTTTTTTTCCTTATCTTTAGAGCTTAGCCCCAAAAACCAGGTCTGAGATGATTTTTTTTGTCAGTTGCATAACAGCAAAAATGGTTTAACAGATCTAAACCCTTTCATTTAAAATAAAGCCCATGTGGGTTTGCTACACACTGACTTTCAGCTTGACCCATTCTCTAGCAATAAATACAAAACTCAAAAAATGCAAAGCAAAAAGAGAAGAAGCAAATACAGTTTATGTAGACTGCAAACATAACTACAGTATTGCTCCCTGAACAGGGAAACTACAGCAAATAGGCAGGTATAAAACAGCTGGCAAGCTGCAGTGACTGGAGTGTCACCCATTTATTACTTTCCTATTCAATAGCAGGTGAACTGAGACCAGTGGCTGGGGTCTGAGTAGCCAGAGAAAATTAACTCTTGCTCTGCAGGAATTAAAATAATCAGATGGCACTTTGGAGTTGACAGTAATGCCTCTGTTTTTTGTTTACAGAGTACCTTTCATTGTTCAGGAAGGCAGATAATCTCAGCATGTATGGAAGCTACTGTAGTGTGATCACTGCACTGTGTTTTTCCTCTTTAATTCAGCAGAACTCTCCCATAAATAAAGTACACTGCTGATGGAGTGTGCTGGCTGTGCTACCAGAACACACTGCCAGCTGCACAATTTAGATCTGGTCTTCTGCAACAGGTTTTAGGGCTTTGCTTCTAGTTAAGCATTTATGAACCTGGATTTCCCTTTTGTGGATTTTTAGAAACAAACTTGGAAAGATCAGTCATGTTTAATAGCTTGAGAACAGCACAGAACTTGGGTTCTCCCTCCCCTCCCCTCCTTCTACGGCAGCTTTTCTATCACTAAGCTATTTTTTGTATTTATGACAACAATGCCCAGAGGAAGAACTAGAAACAATAACAGAGCAAGATCCATTGGGGAGTGTCACTTCAGCTGGGAATACATAAGGAAGTTGATTTCAAAGAGCAAGCATAATTTAGAAGAAGATAACTCTACCTTGCAAAAGGTATGCAGCAATGACTTAATCTTTCTTCCAGACTGAGATGGAAAGGAGAGGAGGGATGGACAGACACACAAGTACAAATTATTTCTTTTGATTAGACAAAGTCTGGTAAAACACTTGCGTCTAATTAGACCTCAGAACTGCAGGGAAATCATAACATCTGTGATAATCCCAGAGTTCACTGTTACTGTTGGTGGTAAGAGATCTCATCCTAGTTACAAGACACTTAATTGCCATGCTTGCTAGAAACACATTACTACCATTTTAAAATGTGTATGTCATCATCTGCCCTTGATGAGATAATTTCCCTATTCTGGTAGCATTTACAAGCTGTGGGCAAGATAGGGACTTGCTGTACCAGGTGCTATGTGACGCAGTCTGTGACAATTATGGCCTCGAATGTTTTAATTTTTAAATTAGGACAGGCAGAGCAATGGGGCCCTGTAAAGGGAGGAGAGTAGTCATGATGAGATTGTGTGGTTGTGGCAAAAATTAGCTTATGCACAGTTCAAAGGATTTTGTTTGCAACAAGTCTGCAAAGAAGACAGGAAAGGAAAGGCATCAGGACAGCTCAGGGACCCCTGAGCACACCTTCTTCGATGAAAAGCTCTGAGGCTTTGAAGAAATGCAAAGGGGCAACAGAGATCTGAAAAGGTCAGGGATCTGGCACTCTACCCTAAGACACATGGGAGATAAATAATAATGGACTTTACAGAGAGAAACACTAACTTCCCTTCAAGTTAACTGGAAAATCACTGGGGTGCTCCGCTCACAGGTGGGGCAGGCTTGGATGCTGTACTGCCAAAATGCAGAGTCTGGTGTGCTGGAGCTCTTACAGTCTGCTACTGCTACATGGGATGAACACATAGAGAAGCAAAGCAGAGCTTTTGAGAAGTCTAGCAGCATTTCAGCAGCACTGAAGCCACTTCAGGGGCAAGAAGAGGAGATTTCTTCCCTGGTTGCCTCAGTGGTGGCACTTGCAGTTCCCTGCACTGACACTTCCCATTCACACTGCTCAGTGGAAGTGTTCCCAGTCCCTTGAGTCTGCCTTTGGTAGCACCCTCAGCACACATTCTGGTTGATTGTTTGCAGGAATATAATGGTTTATCCTTACAAGTTGTTCTTCTTGGTATCTCAGAGATATGTATGTTTTTGACACATTCCCTTCACTGATGCACTTCTGGGCAGCAAACATAAAGGCAGAAAAATCTGCTGTCCAGAAATCAAATCTCCCTTGTCTAGGTGTGAACCTTGGGAAGGTTGGTTGGTCTTTGAAACACCCAACTAGGAGTCCTGTCCTTCACACACTGCACAGACTTTTGAGTTGTTCTAAATATTAACAGAATAGCAATCACATTATATGACATTTTGCTGTTGAGTTTCAATTTCAGAAATTATTTGCTGGATCTTCTGTTTGGAACTAGAAGCACATTCTGCAGCATTACGGCTATTCATAGTTTGGGATGAAGCAGCACTAAAAGCATTAGAAGCAATCAGAGAAAACTACTGGAACTGGGCTCAAGGGAAACCACTTCAGGAGATTCTTTCTGCAACAGGCAGCTGACCTGTGAGTTGCGCAATCAGAAGATGAGGATGCAAACTTTGGAGTGGTCTGAGATAGACTAGATAAGAAGAGAGATGGACGAGGTATTACCAACACAAACATATCAGGTTCCGGAAACCCTCAGGGCTGGTTGGCCATTGTAGCTGGAAGGGTGGTACTGAGGAGAGCTTTAGGACACAAGTAATCACTTGTCTGCTTGTCCTGCATAAGACAAGTGTTGTCTTATGGCTTTTTTCTCATGGAGGGATACAGATGGCTGTTGCTGTGCATCAGTCGAGATTCTTCATCACCAGTTGAGCTCCTTGATCAGCAGTGGAGCTGGGGAAGGGCCTTGAAGGGAAGCCATATGAGGAGTGGCTGAGGTCACTTGGCTTGTTTATCCTGGAGGAGACTGAGCGGAGACCTCCCAGCAGTTTACATCTTCCTCAGGAGAGGAGGCAGAANGCGGGGCGGCGGCGGCGGCAGCGGAGCGGGGGGACACGCCTGGGCAGGGTTTGGCTTTGTCCTGGGTGAGGTGGGTTCCAGGCTCCCTGGAGCGGGGACGGGCGTGCCGGTGCCTCCCGGCTGAGCCGCGGGCGGCCGCGGCCCGGGCCGCCACCTGCACCCCTGGGCGGGAGGTGCCCCATGGCGAGGGAACAGGTGCGGGTCCAGGAGCGGCAGTCCCGGCCGGGAAGGTCCGGAGCCCCGGGAGCTGTGGCTGACTTTGGGAGTTGGCTCGGACACGAGTTGAATCGCCTGGTGAACGGCGCGGGCAGGAAGCAGGCTGCTGTCACTCCGTATACTCGCCTTGGAGCGTGCATTGNCAGGTACATGGTGGGATTTTTGGGATGAGCTGGTCTCGATGATCTCTAAGGGTCCCTCTCAACTCAACACATTCCATAATTCTTATGCTAGCACACCAGAACCTGTCCGATCCGAGCACAGGACAGGTGTGAAACACTCCAGCGAAGACACATCCAGGGCGTTCCTCCTCNACCTCTTCATCCTGCGATCGAGCCTCGTCCCCTTGCTGAACAGGTTGCGGGAAGCCGGCACTTTCTCTGCGCGGTGGATTATAGTGCTGTCTCCGGTTTCCCGTTTCTTACTGCCTTGTGCTGAAAAATAAAGAAATCTCGGGGAAACCATCTGCCAGGGCTCACGCTACAGGGACGTGTCTCCCTGCACTGAACGTCGTGGTCACAGGGCGTCCCCGAGCGCAGTCGTGCCCTGCGGCTTAAAAGTGTAGTTTTAATGTTCTCAGCTCCTTTGCCAGGAATGATAAAAAAACTGGCACTGCTGGCAGTTCAGCTCTTCTTTTACACACACGGGTTTATTTGTAACAGCTCCTTATCCAGCTGTTCGTCACCCTTTTGAGTCAAAATCCCTGTGTTGGTGATAGTGTAAGATGCTCAGCAGAGTATCTTGAGATGCGTTATTTTGGGGAGAGCCATGTTTTTGGGGGAGTGTTTCTGAACTAAATTTCAGCCGTTTTATTAAACACATGTTGTGTTTATGGGCTTAGGAGAGGTGCACAAGTGCTAAGCTTACTTTAAATATGCTTTTTGTACACTTTTATGGAAACTCTGAGGCGGAGGCTTGTCTAGCCCATTTTGAGGCTTTTGCCAAAATCACTTCATTGAAGGTGAATGTTATAAGCCAAAGGATACTTATAATGTGTTACAGGTGTTTTAAAATTATTTTTGGTGGTTCATCCTCAAAATGTTTTCAGAGTGTCCTTTAAAGAAATGTGGGGTTTGATACCACTTGAAGCTGATTGTCTTAAAAATGTATTTACACACTGTTCACGAGGAATAGTGAAAGAACATGAACTGAATTATTGAGTTGTTGAACGTGTCTTCCCTAATCAAGGTGTTTATTCTTGATCTGTAGAGGTTTTGGGACAGAAGCATTTCAGGAGCCTGGAATGATCCGCTCTTGTGTTTGATTTATTCTTTGGTTGTGTGAAGAGCTAAAGAAGAAACTTGAGGTGGCTGGTGACTGTGTGTGAAGAATTACTGTGAAAATTGTATCTTCCATTTCCATCTGCTGTGTGAAGATAGTAGAAGACACCACCATTCATTTAAATAGATGATACTGAGCAACTTTATTACAAGATTGCAGAATGTAGTCAATTCACTAAACGTCAAGAAACAAGTTTGCCAAAATAGGCATGACTGAAAGGATGAGCTGATGAGATCACAAGTAGCAACCATCTAACATGAAGTGGAAGTATATTGAGGTAGAGCAGTTTGAAAAACAAAACAGATACCAGGAGCGGAGATAAAAACCAGGGCAAGGAGGATGCAGCTTTATTAATTGTCACATTTTAAAAAAAAGCCCCACAAATGGCACTTTTCTTGATTCTTTTACCTCTTCACTGAAATTAACTAATCTTGTTGAGAAACCAGTGAGCTGTGAGTAAGAAAGTTGAAAAAGCTGAGCTTTTTTTCTATTCAAAATGGTACACATGTAAGACGGCATTGTAGTGTGGTGTTGGATGGTGTAGAGCTGAGACTAACAAACAAAGGCAACAGAAACCCTCATGGAATAAATGTAGGTGATTGGTACGCTGTTAATAGCATCTGGATTGCAGTTTTACAGATAAAGGAAAATGTGGAAAAAGCCCTAAGTGTCAGTGTCACAAGAAGCCTGACAATCAGAAGGATAGTGTTTTAATTTATTGATTTATTTTACACCCCCCTTGAATTATGCACATTAATAGTACTTTAATGAATTGCTAATCTGAAACAGTGCTCAGTGTTTGTGACCAAACGTGTCTGAGTGTTGCCTTTGTTCCTGAAAGACCAGCTTGTATACATGGCTTCTTGATGTCATGTTGAGTGCTGCATTTCTTTTACCTTCTTGGAGAACAAATAATTTTGTGTGTGCGTTTTTTTTCTTCCCCTTCCCCCTTGTTTATTTGTTTAGATTTGTTGTTTGTTTTGTCATGTGACATTTTTTGTTTGTTTCTTTGGTGTATTTTGTTTTGTTTTGTTTTCAGTTTTTTTGAGAATCATTGAGCTGTATCTGCCATAGAAATGGGAAGCACCTGACAGAAAATCTAAGCTCAGAGAAATTGTGAGTCTAGGCTTGTCTACAACTGTTCAGGGGACGTGTGAAATAAGCCGGTGGTAATGGGCTGTTATAGGAGCAAATTAAGGGACTCTTCTGAAGCACGAAAATATGCAGTAAGTGTAAGTGAAGTCAAGGAGAAAAGAAATCTTGAATATTACATGATTGAGGCTTTTAGGAGACTTCTTCATATTTTGATTTCACTGCTTAAGTGCAAGAGAGGTTGCATACACTGCTGTTCAGAGCAGCTGTGTCTGGATTATGTCTGATAATCTTCTCTTGGCATAGTTTGCTTTATTAGTTTGCATTTAGTGTTGTATTTGTGAAAATAGCACATATTAAATAAAACTAATCCCAGGGAAGCAGTCTAGTTTTTCACATCAGTCTTGCATTGTTAACTTTCTTGGCTTTTTCTTGTAACTGTTGATTTTACCTGGCATCTCAACTAGATAATTTTTTTTTTGTCCTGATGTTTCCTGTTTCCTGACTTGGAGATGGGAATAACTGCTGTCTCAGCACAGCTTGCAGGAGTCATAGCAAAAGGGACTCTGCTGAAGCTGGATCACCCAGTCACTGCCTGAGTTTGTCATTGTCCTAACACATTTTTCATGCCTTTTCACTTGCTCACTTTTATTGCATCCTACTTTGTCCCAAGCCCTTGCTATCTCAAGACTGATGGTTTTCTTCTAGTTTTTCTCCTCTCTGCTTCATAGCGGCTTAAACTGTGTCTTCACTGTCACTGTATTCCAAACTGCTTGACCTGCCTGGTCCACCTGATGATTATAATGCCAAGGATGTTGGCAGTGAGGTTCTTCCCTCATCCCTGTGCATAGTACCTGACTTAGTCCCATGAGGGCATAGTGCTTTTGAGTAATGTGGTTTTATCTTGAGGCTTGATCCACAGTATCTGTGTGAGATTTGGCTGCCGGAGTTATGTGGGAGAATGACTTGGGTGAGCTCTTGCACTCTAGAATTTCAGATTGGCTGCTGTGTGAAATGATGTTGTCTGAAGGTTAGGAATGATATATTTTTGTTTGCCTAATGTTTATCTTGTGGCTCTGAAGAATTAGAAGTGCTTGTGACAAAACAGTTGGAGTGTTGGAATACCACTCAGAGAACTTAACAGTTCATCCGTATATTGCCAGCAAAATTTGAGTTCCAGTACTGAATGGAACTGTGTTGATATCCAAGTGAAAGAAGCAAAGAAGGAAAATGGAAATGGATGTTAATGATAACAGAAATGAAGACGTGTTCAATCTTATGGAGTACTTAGAAATACCTATACCTACAACTGTCAGTAACTTCTCTTTAAAGGATTTTTCCCCACCTTGATGTAGTGGCTTCAATTACCTGAGTGTTCTCTTTAAGACTGAATGCAGTGCCTCCAGCTTTCTGTTGTGACAGTATTCTAAAATGGTTGTAGAATTGAAAAAAAAAACCCTACCCATCTTTTTGTAGGTGAAAATGATGAAGAGACTTGAACATTAAAAGTAGTAGCAGAAATGCAAGATTATAATAATAGGATATTAAAATAACTTAGTGATTCATTTGGAATTTGCTGTGTGACTATTATGAATGACATTTCTCTAATTGTCCTTAGTCAGGAAGCTACCAGTGTAGGTTGTGTTGGAACAAAATAAAGTGCATTAGAAATTTGGGTAATAAGACTAAGATAGAAGTGTTCTCTACTAAAAGAGCACTTTTATGTTGAGAGTTAAGTTTAGGGTTTATAAAGCTGTAATTGTGGAGAACTTCTAAGATTTCTAGCTTTTTCTGTTGTTCAGTAAAACCTGCAAACTATGTTTGGCTTTTGATGCATGGGTGATTATTTGATTTCCTGTTTAAAATCCTCACTCTTTCAGCTTTGGGCGCTGTTACTGCAAGTTTCAAGAAACAGTGTTGAATCTACTTTTTAAGTATTTAGGGGACTGTGAACGACTTGAGACCTCCCTATATTTCTCAGTGGGATGAAGGAAAGATACAGAGATGCTTCCTGGATTTGAATAGTGTGTGCTTCCTTCTTCCTCTCGTGGTGTACTCTGAGCTGACTACTTCACTCTGGGATCTGCCAGGCCTAACTTGTTAAAGTTGTTATTACCATACTCGTTTAATATGCATTACAAGCATTGCATTTAATCTAAATGCTGAAAGAGTCTAATTTTAAACTCAGTCCAAGATCTAGCTGCAGCTTACACAGCAACATTGAAAGTCCAGGCAAATTAAACTGCTTTTTAAAATCCAGGACTTTATTTCAAATACTTGAAACCATGTGAAATGCGTATGTCTGATGGCAAAGCGTCTTCCTATAAATTTCCTTTGAAATTTCTTCCTGCATTTTTTTTTGTGCCTTGTGGTCAAATTTTACTGGGTGTTTTGAAAAATACTTTAATCACTCAGTAAATGCTGTTCTTGCTGCTCTTCCGAGAGATCTTGAACTGGAGGGATGTGTCTAATAACTCTTTGTTGCTTTTTCATTCTGATAATTCTCTATGTGGTCTTGCAAACATATTTGGGGTGGCTTTGAAAGTGAGTAGGGTCTTCACGAACTCTGCCTCTTTCTTATGCTAGAGGTAACTGGTTAATACCTGGCATTTATTTTCTTGGTGTGGAAGTGTATGTAAGCGGCTTGCTAGTCTTGCCTCTTGTTTGGTAGAACGATTTCTGGAGTCAGGAGTTTAAATGTTTCTCTTTAGCACTTGAATTTGCTTTTCTTTGCTGCCTTTGTTTTCTGACCTTACTTCTAAAGTTTGTACAGTAGTGAAAATTGCATTTAATATTGTGTTGATCTCATCATTGTTAAATAGAGAACTAAAATCTGCTTTACTTGTACTGTTGGTGTGTGCTTATCTGTGCCCGCTTTAACCATATTTGCCAAGAGCTTTGTCAACTCTGTTTGTGATGTTTTGTTTGTATACTGTCACCTGTAAAATTTGGCAGATGCTTTCTGTGATGCGGATTCATATTCCCCAGGTATATCCTGGGCTTTTGGATCAGCTCTCTTTGCATTTAGCAGGATTTCAGATGGATTATCTTTTCTCTTAGGTCCTCCTTATACCTGACTAGGCTGCTGTGCATAATTCTGTTTTTATTATTTGCCTTTTGACTGGCTTCTCTGTCCTGCTTGGTTTTGTGCAAATGGCAAATGCCCAGTTGAGGAGTGAAATATGGTGGACATTTGGAACAGGAAACACCACTGATCAGGGCCAGCCTCTCAAGTGGCTACTTGTTAATGTTTCACTGGATACCCACCATACTATGTTGTTTTATGCTTTATTGAGACACTGTTCTACTCTAAATAAGTTGTGTGTCTCAAAAAATTCCATGTGTGTACAGTTTGGATCTATCTTTCCAAATTGGTGCTGAATAGTAGGCATCTTTTTTTTCCAGAACTTTTAACTCCTTAGACATTTCAGACATTTGTCTGGAGTGCTTAGTGATCTGTAGGTACCTGATCTCCTATAGGTGTGCTCTTAGTGTCATCTTGGGTGTCATACTCTACTCTTTTTGGAGCCTCTTTTCTAATCCCTTTGGATGCATTTAAAACAAAGGTCACTGGGCTACAGACTACTTCAATGACATGCGAGTTGCAGTTTTCTAGACCTTCTGATTTTTATTACTTGCACATCGAATATTTTACATTATCTTCACTTGCTATGGGCTGGAAAATACCTGATCTCACAGGTGCTTGCTTCTTCCTGAGCATGGGGCAGATGTTTATGGGATGCTTAATACCTTTTCATCATTAACAGTTAAATCAGCTGATGAGTTGGGAGGGCAATATCCTTGTTGGTGTTTTGTCTCTATTCAGATTTTTTGTTAAGTTTAACTCTCTAGCTTTACCCTGCATTTAACTTCCTACAACTTGGGCCATACAACCTGTGTCAATACAGTTTATTTCTTGTATTTTATCATGGCTTCATAGCTCTTTGAGGTGGAGTGGAAT
This sequence comes from Illadopsis cleaveri, assembly GCA_013399915.1. Taxonomy (NCBI): domain Eukaryota; kingdom Metazoa; phylum Chordata; class Aves; order Passeriformes; family Timaliidae; genus Illadopsis; species Illadopsis cleaveri. The sequence continues at coordinate 21,701 of VXBB01022095.1, read as the reverse complement.
TCAGCTGTCCTTCTTGCTTGAGGACTTGTGTCTTTTTGGTCCCTTGGAAAATACCTAATAAATGGTTCCTGAATCTGATTGACAGTTTTGGTTCATATTTATTCTTCTCAGTCAATCGGTAGTAATAACTCCCAAATTTATGAAGTTAACTCTCTCTGGAATGTCCCTCTTGTATTAGTAGAGATTGTTTTTGGACAGCTCATGTGGTATTTGATTTGATCACAGTTATTACAGGTAACTATTAAATAATTGTTTTGTAGAATAAAATTGGAGTGGTGATCCAAAAATGTTGTTCTGCTGCTTAAAAGTTATTGAGTTGGAATGCTGTTTGCAAGTTTTGAAAGAACTGAAGAAATACTGGCAGGCATATGAGCTCTTCAGCATTTCTCTGTTTAACTGTCTTTATATGAGTAATGCTGTCTTCTATGATGAGCAGATTTCAACTAAATACAGTATGAAATACATTATGTGCATCTATATGTCTGTTTCAGCTGGGAATAAAGCTTCAAGTCTAATCTAGATTTAAAAAAAGTTAAACTAAGAAATCTCTGGTGGATAATTTCATGAAAAGATGCAAATGTGATTTACTTGGTGCATCATGAACAGCTGAGACATCTCTTTCACCGGGCTTTCAAAACAGATTTCTTTCTGTCCTTTTAAGCTATTTTTCCCATTATGAACGTTGAATAATTGAATAATTACACTTCAAAATAACAAAATGTTGAGTACCTACAGATCTTAGCAGCCTTTCCCTTCTTGTGTAGTGTGGCTAGAGGATCAGGTTAGATGATAAGAAGTCCTCAGCATGGAATTCTTTTGACTGATGCTGATTGAACTTACTAAGCCCCGTGTTATGTCCTGGATTCATGTCCTGCAGTTGTGGAAAGTGGCAAGGAATTGGAGCGCAGCACTGGTATGCTGCCTCTCTGATAGCTAAATGTGGGCATCCTAAAAACGAAAGGGAGTGCTGACAACTAATGGTTGTGACTTTGTTTATGTTCCCTCTGGCATACTGCTCTCGAGTGCATGCTCATGCTTTTGTCAGACGAGTTGGGGTGGGATTCGTACAAAACTGTGTGGGAGGTGGGTCCATGCATTCTACATGGAAGCATATGCTGAAAGAGGTTCAGTTCATGGAAACTCTGTGCTGAGAGAAAATTAAATTGGGGCAGTGTCAGGTATGAATAAATATTGCCTGCTTTGTTTGCAGGATTTAGTTTTGATGGCCACACTTAAATTTGTAAAAATCTTAAAATTGCTGGACAGGGTGCATGGGATAGGAACTGTGTTAAAGGAATTAAAAATCCTGATTTTGTTACCTTTCGGATTGCCTGCATCTGGGGAGCCGGAGCATTAAAAAATATAAGGAAGGTATGGTGTTTCAACTGTTTTGTACTGACCTCAATTTCCTGATGCTCTTCCTTGTAGTTGAACATAGAGTATAAATGGAAAGTAAATTGGACTGGGATGTCTTGTCTGATGAAGGATAAGAAGAGGTGTCTTGTTCAAAATAATCTCTAGCCTAAAACTGGTGGTGAGTTTGAAAAGAACTTTGGCTTCAAGCCTTGACAGTGTCCCTTTAAGGAATACTGGTTTTAACCGTATTACTTAAAGCTCTTGTGACTTAACTCTCTTAAATCTTTACAACCTAAATGCTCTGCTAAACAGACTCCAACATTTCCACCATGGAGACCTAATTATTAGGTATAAAATAACTGCAGAATTATGGTTCTGAGTATTGGCACACTTTCGTTTTCTCTGCTCAGGCCAATGTAGTAATACTCAGCTTTAAAAACATCATTAAAAAAATAAAAATAACATGCTTTTTCCCTTCACTTTTGGGTTGCTGCTCTATTCAGACAAAATCCGCGTCATATAACTAACCTGCTATTGTTTTTGTTGGCATCTGCTGAAAGGATTTTGGATCTGCAGCTTAGTGTGGTTGCCCATGAAAGCCTTCACTTTCCTGAGCTGTTGTGGCAGCACAGTGTTGCAGTCCATGTGCCAGGAATTCAGGCATGCTTGGATAAGGCAAAGGGAACTGTGAAGGAACTGCATCACCTGGAATCTGTTCTGAAGGATATGTAGGGCTTTTGTCCAGCGTCATTACCAAACTCCATTCTTCCCAATCCTTAAGTACTGGAAGGGCAAGGAGTACAACTTTCGTAATAGCTTCTCCAATCTAAGGAAAGGCACACCAACTTCTACTGTTCTGATGCTAAAGATAGTAAACCACTTCAGCATAAAAGGCAGAAATTTGTCACATATGATAACATAAAGCTGATGAATATATTAATACTGAATTTCTAGATGAAACCTATAACAGACATTTTCCTTTCCTAAAGACTTGTATAAACTTCAGAATAGGTTTTCAGAAAATGTCCAGGAACTTCAGATTTTCGCTACCTGTGATTATTCACTTGTAGTTATCACACACTCTTCTGTTCCAACAACCTCAGTCCTTTGCAAGCAAAGTCCTTGTGGAGTGTTACAGCTCAGACACATGGTGCGCTAAGGTAGTTTGTCAGCTTTGTGTGAGGAAGGAATTTGACTGCTGCGTAAACTGTTACACACATTGTAGAAAATCATTGTTCCTCTTTTGTTCCCATTCCAAATTTCATGTGTTACCCTTCTGCAAGATTTCTTTAAAGGCAAGCAGGGGTTCTTCAGGAGATTGTTTGGCCTCTTCATGCTTCATGTGGCTCATCTTTGAGAGTCAGAGAGGTCATAAATTACAAGAAAACTGTGATTGCTTTGTTTTTGGATTTGGGATTTCTAACCTTACCAAAATCATAATGCCACTTCGTAGATTAATCAAGTCATGGTTTTAAATGAAATTCTCCATATTTTGTGGTTCAGATATGCACCAACCTTGAGCTCCTTATCTGAACCTAAACTTATAGTGTGTGACTTGAATTTGGCATGCAGCATGGATATGGATTGGTAGGGAGGGAAAAATGGACATGAAACTGTAGTTTATCTCAGTCTTTCCTACCTGGTATAACTTGCTGCATGTGCAGAATTTTATTAGATTTTGACCTATCAAATTAAGTAAGTGGAGTCTGTGTATGCTCCATTTTAGCAGGAGATTTTTTGAGATTAACTGCTTAGAAACTCCATAGTTATAAGGCCAGAATGGATTGTTGTAATCATCTAATATGACCCTCTGTAGTACATAGTATTTTTTAAATATAACGACCTAGAGTCTAACAGAAAAAGATCAGATTCTGAACTAAAATTGATGAAGGATTTTCTATGGTTCTTGGCAACTTTATGTTGATTATCATATGTGATGAATTTCTGCTTTTTATGCTGAAGTGGTTTACTAGCTTCAGCATCAGAACAGCAGAATCTGGTGTGCCTTTCCTTAAGTTGGAGAAGCTATTATGAAATTTGTACTCCTTGCCCTTTTAAGGGTTGGGGAAAAGAGTTTGGTAGTGTCTGTTACTTGAGTAGAGGCAAGTGGGTGTCATATTATGAGTAATCTGACTACAATGACAAATGTTTACCTATTTTTCCGTGGTTAAAAAGAGATTAAGACTTGCCATGACCTATTTAATCACTTTAATAACTTTTTTTTTTTTTGTCATCACACAGATGTTACACTTTTGCTAGGCGGGAAGAGTGTGGTTTAGCAGAGCTTGACCGACAGTGCTTTTACCTAAAAAACTTGAGTTTGAAGTTACTGTTCTGTATAAACCTGACACTTTAGTCAAAGATGTAGAAACGTGTTCAGACTGTATTGGAGGAGAGTAGCACGTGACAGAAGTTTGAATATTTATGAATTAACCTTGTGCACGCTCCTGGGGGCCTGCATTGTACATTTCTTTTTCTTCATTGAATGTCAGGGAAGAGCTGGTGCTGCAGATGAAATGAGGGTTAGCCGATTCAGAAATTACAAGTTCTAAAGTTATATGAAGCAAACAATGTAAAACATTTGAATTAGTAGTGTTGAGTTAGTTTTCCTAGAAGGTGCAAACGCATTCATGTTATAAAGCAAAATGGGAAGCTTGTGGCTAAAGTGGTGGGAAGGGGGCTGTTAGTTTAGGACTCAGAACTAGCCCCCAGAAGTTTAGCAGGAGTCATGATGAGTGGGGGTTATGAGGGAAACAGAGATGTCGGAAGGGCTGTCCTACTCTAGAAAGAGAGGAATAGAGGTGACTGGGAAAATTCCACTGTGGTTTGGTGATGCAAAATTGTAAAGCAGCATTAGTGTGGATAAAAGAGAACCAGCTGGGCTGAAATTGCTTTGGGAAGAGCTGATAAGAGATTTTGCTGCGATAGCACAAGAGATCTACTGCACGTAGTCCAGGATTTAAATGTGGGTAGAAATCTCGTAACATGGTTAGAACAAAGTATTTCTGGGTGTTCTCACTGTGAAAGACTGACTCCCCACACCAGAGAATATATGCTGTTGGTCATGGCTGGGGTACAGGGAGCTGTGTTATCTGACAGTTTCGCTGTCAGGCAGTGACTAAAGCCATAAAATTGATGGAGTGAACTGTAGATGTGATTTTGAGAGGCACAGAAGATGCTTCAGGGAAGTTGGACATGGAAGTGAACTTGGTTTGAATGATCGCAACTGAAACTAAGTTAAGGTAAACAGATGAACGTGTAGGTTAGCAATTGTCAAGCCTCCAGGGAAGTTGAAGAAGCTTTTTGGTGAAATGAGGAGGTTGGATACAGAGGAGGGCATGAAATTCAGGGAAGCTACAGGGGTAAATATTAGCATCTCAAATAACAGAAAAAGCTCCACCTAGGAAATTACCCCAGAGCTGATGATTCATCTGTTCATTACGTCAGGATATGCTGAGCAAACAGAGAAACTCTGTGAGGTGTGGGCAAAAAACCGGTTCATAAAGGAAGATGTATGTTGAGGATCAGGAAGTCCAATGCTGAGGCAGGGGCTTCCACCTCAGCAGACAAGGTGGCGTCTTGAAAATGGTAATAAAACAGGTAACAGAAGGTGCTTTGGTCACACAGAAAGAAGAAACAGCCAGCCTCCACAGCGGGAGGAATCAGACTTCTGTGTATGGGAACAGAGAGTTGTGTAAAGATGGGCTGGATATGGTCCCTGGACTATAGGAATTGTTTCTTATGAAACTGAAAACAATGCACAAGGGTGGGAGGAAAAAAAATTAATATCCTGCATTTGAGTCTGGTAGTCTGTATCCCAGAGTGCTGAAACATGCAACATTTAAAATCTGAACTCAGATTTTAGAAGAAGTAGTTTAACTATGGCTGCAAACAAGCAGTGGCATTGCCTAACTGAAGAGGAAAAGACATTGTTTCTGTGGATAGGCAGGAAGATGAAGGAGTTGAGTGATAAATGTGGGTAAATATGGATCTTGGCTTCAAAAGCAGGCAGGACTGTGAAAAAATTTAAAATAAAGTGTTAGGAGAGAATAATAAAAAAATTATAGACAGGTAGAAGCAATGTGGAAGGGTATGAAATGTGTATGGTATGAAATGTGACATGGGTTTGCGAGAGGAAGATTATTCTGGGCTAGCTTCTTGTTTCTAGATGAAAGCATGCATCTATTTGTACTTCTGTAATATCTCTCAAACCTATAGCAGACTTCTTTTTAAAGAGATTAAGAACTGGCAAAAGACTTGTAAAGAGTATAAGAAGCTGGCTGTAGCAGAAGCAGAAGGTGTCTTCTGCTTGTGTCATGGCAAGAAAGAATACAAATGTGTGTCAAAGCCGTTCTTAAGAAGAGTCCTAATTACATAGTAAATTTTGAAGCAAATAAATATAATGCAGGAAGGACTCAGTGACCCCTGAGGAGAGTGAGAATGAAAATGAGTTGATATTCTGAAAAAAACCTATACACTTAGCGGCAAATGACAAGCATTGCTGAGAAATGTGAAACTTACTGAAAGTAGAGGTGTTGGGGAGTCCTTGTGTCTCTGCACCATGCTTGTAAACAGAAACTGATGGGATCTGTGACTTGTGTCCATTAAAAACATCAGGAAATTAAACATGGAGTGAGGAAAAACATGGAGAGGGGGAATAGTGTTGACATAAGATATAGAAGGTATACACATGCCATTAATTAAAGTGTTGGGTGGAAGGTAGGAATGATTTTGAGTGGTGTAAGTGGTCCAGGTGTTGGGAGAAGCAGCATCAGAGTTGGTGACCCCAAAGGATCGATCCTTCCAGTCTTGTGATCCTCACTGCACTAACTTTATTGTGATGTGACTTACTGTTCTGACAAGTAATTGCTATAGACAAACTGTATATTAAGGTAAAAATTTGATGTAGCATCTTCCTTATTTCTAAATGTTAATAATAAGGAAAAGAACCTCCATGTGAAGGAACTTGCTCATACTCGTTTTTTACCTGAGGCTGTTTATTTTGGTTAATGGTTTTGATTCTTATTTAACTTAGTGGATTTTCACCTTATGTTTTATGGAGGTCCAAGTGTAAGCAAGCAGCATGGCTCTCAGGAGAATAGTCTTGGGCACACTCCTTGTCAATAGTAAGACTTTCTTAGGATTCAGTTCTTTGTATACATGCTGTTACAAAACAAAAGTATTGGCAGGTGAGTGTTAATGTGTTTGTGAGGCGCAACTCTTTCAGATGGCAATCTGACTGTCCTGTTTCTGCAATTTGTGGGTGTCCTCCAGGAACCAGTACTGTTTGAGCAGTTTATGAACGTGAAGATTAAAATCAGACTGCCAAAGGTATAGTTTGCCAGCAGTGTTTTGTTGTTAAGGTCTCCTCTTCCTGCCTGGAATCTCATTCAGTTACATCTTAAGTCATACTCTTAACAAGTTCTTTTTTTTTAGTTCTCACAGTCAAACTTATTTCTGTCTCCTAGATACTAATATTTGCTCTGGTTTGTGAAGCCAAATACGTAAATATTAAGTAACATAATAACAAAATTTTATTAATATTTTAGTTAAAAATATTTTTGATGCTACTCTTCCTTCATTATTTGGTGTGGAAAACACAGGTGCTGTTTTTTCTGGAAGCTTCTTATTTACTGTAGCTTGGTGGGATTGCTTAAAAAAATAAATACAAAAATTTACTGAATCCACCAAAATGTGCTGTTGCTTTATTTTTGAGTTTCTCTTTTGGTGAATATGCTAGACCTCTGAAGTCGAACAGTGGTATTTGTTAGTATCATTTTTTTATCTGGGTGCCTTTCAGGACAAGCTTGTGCTCAGTCCTGCTTGACAAGTAGCCATGTTCCAGTTGGCTGAGTGCTTGGAATCCTGTAACTTAAATTGAAACTACCAGAAAATAGACCAAGGCTGTGATTAGGAGGCAATCACTGCTGGTGTGGTTAGTCAGCAACTCTTTTTCCTGGGTGCATCTTGCTTACACTAAGTCTGAACAGGGAGTGTAGAAACCTGAGTCACTGGGGAGACTGTTCAGATGACTTTTGTTGACAGGAGAAAAGCACACGCCAAAGGACAAGCACACAAGTGGTTTTGTTGAGTCATTTCTGCTCTTTCCTCTTTGGTACCACAGTATTTGTGTCTTCTAGCAGCTGTTACCTTGGCTGTGACCAGACTGTGTGATTTGACCTAATAACTCAGGAAAGATTCTAGTAATTTAAGTGGCCTTTACCTCTGCATACAATGTCTGAGCAGAAGCTGCTTGTGCTCTGTATCTTGGAAGAAATCTGCAGAGAGATGTATCTTTTTTCAAAATAAATACACGTACCCACCTCCTCAAACCTGAAGAAACCAATTTCTCCATTCATCTGGTTTCTGAATTACTGTGAAGGGGTTTTCCTTATGTGTGGAGTTTTAAATTGATACTTATATTTGCTCTTTGGTTTTTTTTCCCCCTCCACTGATGCTCTTGTTATAAACTAGTTGAGCTGTTCCTTTGTCATCAAAGTCAGTTTACCAGCTCAGACTGGCTCCTAGCAGACTTGATACATTATCAGTCTGTCTCTTTTCCTGCCTTCTGGTGCAAGGATATGACTTTCATTATACATATTTCCTTAGTCTTTGGCAGCTGGAAGCATATGTGAGTTGCAGTCTGTTTTGTGTAAAATCAAGTAGTATGGGTTTTGTTCCCCTAATCAATTAAGGCATTTCCAGTAACTTAAAATGATATATTTCTGCCACTAACTTAAAATAATGTATTTCTGAACCTTGCAAAATTTCAAAAAAGGGCATGTTATGCCACTGAAAATTGGAAGCCTCCTTTACTGCTCTGTCCAGTAATGTGTATCTCATATGTTTAAAAATTCTGTAAGATTTGGTGGGTGTTTATTTTTTTTTCCATGATGAAGCACAGATTCAGGAGTGGGATGCTGTCTTTTCTGATCGTAAAACAGTTAAAAGTTCAAGACAACTCTGTAACCTGTAGGGAGCCCCTTAAGGCAAAGTGACCAAAGTGCAGTCTTAACAGAAAGCATCTTCTGAGAGAGTTGGACACTCAGTAACTCGGTCTGGTACACTGCACCCACGCTGCTTTTTGACTAATAATATTAAGGCTTCAGGAGAATATTGGAGAGGCGTGGCAGCTTGGATTACTGTTTAGTTCACCTCTTGGTTGGGGAACCAGGTCGCCTGACAGAGCTGTCTGTGTTGCCAGCGTCAGGAGGATTAACCTCTTATAATCTCTGTGATTTGAATAAGAGATTTTGTTCCTGTCCCCAGTGCTCAGTTCAAAGCAGCTACTGAGCAGAAACTTTGATGGATCTTCAGAAATGTGTCTGTGTTCATCAGCCAGAAAAGGAATAAATAGATGTTGCAAGGATTTATCCTAGCTGTGCTTTTTAGCAACTGATTTAATTGTAGGTGACTGATTTAATTGTAGGTAAATGTGTATAGGTGGATTTAGCTGTTCTCTGGAATGAGGGAGGTTGGCTAAATCCTCAGTTTCCTTTTTGTTTGCAAGGTGTCGTGTTACACAAATAGTATCAAATCACACCCTGCTTCCCCAGCCCCTTGGAGAGCAAACTTGGGACAAAAGCAGAGTCTTGGAAGCGCATCATAACAAAACTTCAGTCTGTGCTTGTTTTCCCACTTCTCAAGAGGAGTATTACTGATCCAGACCAATCAGTTAGAGGTGATGCTCACCTGCCTGAGCTAGGTCAGGCCAAAGCTAGGAGGGATTACTCAGTCAGCTAAGGTGTACGTGTTTGCCCTTGAGGACTGGTGGTGGTAGTAATAAGGTACTTAGCTCTCTGCTTAGAGCCCCACAAAATTTGCAGGATTTTCTTTTGTTTATTGTGGTTGGGGGGAAGGCTCTCCAGTTTTAAAAAAGCCAGACTCTGTTTGCTGTGTTAAACAGGTAGCAAAGCATCTTGCCTCGCTTTGATAGTCCCTTTCTTTGTGACACAGAGCGATATGGGTTTGCTTGTGTTGTCTACTTTAAAACATCCGGCACTTCTGTCAAGTGACAACAAATATGTATAGCAAAAAGGCTAAACTATGAAATAAGGTGTCTGAAGCATGTGTTCCCTCTTGCTTTTGAAGAAATACCGAAGTGGAATTCACCTGAAATTGCTGGCACTCTTTCAGCATTGATTATGTTGGTGATGAAGGAGGTTTGCTGGTAGAACAGACTGTATGAAACTACTTTCAAAAATGTCACCTCTGGGTCCTAAGCCTAGGGGCATATTAATTTGTAGAGTAGGTACTGCTGTATCATCATGTCATGCTCTTCTCTGGTAATTGTCTAGATGTTTATATGGATAAGATACAGGCTAATGGGCTTGTTCTGCAGCCCTCACTCTCATGATACGATTTCTCTCAGTACAAACTCCTACTGAAGGTGTGGAAGGAGCCCCTTGTTCTGCAGGACAGAAGACATCTTGTTGGGGACCCAAATGCAAGATGTCATTGACGTCAAAGTGCTTTTTGGGAACTCTAGCATCTAATTTGAGCAGTGAGACTGTCAAACTTGCTGAAACAACTGATGTTTTGGGAGCAATGAATTACAAATCTGACTGGTATTGTCATGGTGCTGGTAGGGGGAGAGGCAGTAACCAGAAGGCAAACATCTCTGAGACGGCAAAAAGGGTCTCTGTGGCACCTTGCTTGTGAATATTCTTGGTTGTGGTTCTTTGTGGAGAAATAGGACTGACACTTCAGAGCCTCTTCTCGGTGAAGAAAACCACCTGAAGATAGTTTGAATGCTCCACTGTGTCTCAGACTGTGGGCCTTTGGCTCAGGCAAGTGGCTGTTGACATGACGGCTAGGAGCAAAGTGAAATTTCAGGTAGATGTTAACGTGTCTGTGGGAATGTTATGAAGGAGCAAAACACAATTCTGAATAAGCATCTGAGGATGCTGACTCTTGCCTTGCTGAAATTAACTTGTCAGTTTGCACTGAGATTGTGATTGTTGCCATATAAGTTGGAAAGGTGAGTAATGAGGTAAAGGGTGCTCTGCAGAGCAGTGTGCAGGCTGGAGGCTCCTTGTACTTCAGCTCTTGGCAGCTGGGGCAAACACTTTCTGCACAGCCTTTAAGGACAATAATGAGATGCATTATGTAGAGGAAAGATTTTTTTCTGGGTGCTGGGAGGCTGTCATTTCAGCAAGTCCCAAAGCAGACAGAAGATGGCTTATGATTCTCAGTTATTGTTGTAATTACCTGAAAGATGACTTGAACTTAGGGGGTTAGTCTGTTTTGTGCTGGCTGGAGAAGTGTCCTGAGACTACCTGCCCGCCAGCTGAACTGGGGGACCGTGCAATCAGGAGAAAGAGAGTTAGATACACTCAGAGCCTGGAAGAGCATCTGCAGTGATGGGAATTTCTGGAAGAGTGTTCTGGTGTTGGGAATTCCACTCCTCAGCTGCCACCTCCTCCTTCTCTCTCCTGCTCAGCGTTTCACCACACAGGCTGCTTGGACATAGAAGCCTCTGTGCTTTTTCTGGTTCCAAGTATATTTCATGTTACAACTGGAAAATATTTAATGGGCTGTTGATGCTCTGGATTCACTGGCAGTGCAGATGTGTTTCAGGAGGTTGTAAAGTTCAAGACCTGCATGTTCCTAGTTTCTGTACTGCTTCCAGCATCTGATTCTAGCTTTCTTGGCTGTATAGCTCATGAATACACTTTTTTTTCTCTTCCTGGACAGAAAAAACAATAATGTCAAGCTGATTTCAACTGCTTTTTATCTGAAATCAATTGAATGCTTCCTACTGCCTTTCAGGAAGCTTTTTCTGGGATCAGCTGTAAGTAAACTTCTTGCAGCTTCTATTACAAAGCAGAAGTTCCACTAAGTGCTAATGTGTAATGTAGTGAAGATTTGAGCTGTGGTTTACCAAATAGCTTATCAATGTTTTGAGCATTTTATTGTTATGATCTCCTGAGGCTTTTCTGGATAAAATGATCTGCATGTTTTAAAATGCTGGATTTCCCTTGCAGTGCTCAGTGGTCACGGTGTATTGTACATATTTTGGCAGTGTAGTTCCTGTTCTGTGCTAGCTTTTTAGTAAAATCAGTGTATTTGCTTAAAAGTTCAGAGATGAGGGTACTTCTGGGTTTTGGGACCTGTTGTATTGTGAATCTCCTCCCTCCCTTCCTCTCCGTGAACTCTGTCCTAGTTGCTCTACTTCAAATATTGTTTTCAAACCAACAAACAACAGCCTGACCTTGCATCCTGATGCCACTTTCCTGAGGAATGCTGTGTAAGAATTTCAAAGAGCAATCTGATGTCTACATAAAGGAAGGGATCAGTTGCAGACCTCTTTAGTTTTTGTTTTGCATTTAGTCCCCTGTCACAGGTGCCTTCTACCAGTTGCTTACATAGTTTAAGTTCTATTTTTCCTGTTCTGTGGTTCCCTAGTAAAATTCAGGTTATGTTTGAGATAAATTTCATTTTTCTGTCCAAAACTGTTCACAACTGCAATCTCCATATCTTCTGCAGCACATATATTTTTTTTTTAATTTTTTTTTTTTTTTTTTAATTTCAGTAGTGTTTTCTTCACTTGTGAATTTCTGTTGGTGAAGTAGTTCAAGGAGTATTTCAGACAGGTGAGTTCTTGAGCTGTGCAACAAAAAGAATACATATGAAACCCTTCAGTTCAGGAAGTTGAAAATTTGTGTGATGTTAAGTCAGTGTGTCAAATCAGATCTGGTAACAGATTAACCTGTAAACAAGACCCAGATGTGTCTCTTAACTGTCTAAATCTGTTTTGTCATTAAAAATGTTTAGAAGTCTACTTGCATTAAATGCCTAGGACATTAAACCAGAGTAGAAAGTAAATTGTCACCCCTTCTGTTGCGTGAAATATCTTTTTGAGAAGTAGAACCTTTTAAAAGAAGGCTTCATTTGCTGATGAGGACTGACTTTCATTATAAAATAACCTCCACAGTTAAACAACTCTTGACAAAGGATTTATAAAGTTTATCTGCTCCTCCTGTGTACTGTGAGAATGTGGGGAGTATGTGCAAATGCCAGAAAGGGTTTCCTACACTATTTTTAAATTTGTTCTGTTTACATTATCTAGTAACTTTGTTAGGGATGGAAGAAGTGGAATACTGTGAAGCTATGATGCAAGCTGAATTGTGCTGTATATATTTACAAAGTTTTATGCAAAAGCTGAGTTGAAAAGTGACAATATTTGCAGGAGGTATGAAATTACCTGCTTCACTGAGGGGATCAGACTGGATGGTTGAACAAAATAGTTTTATGTGTCTTTCATTTTATAACTGGATCAGCACAGTGTATTAACTGTGGGTTTGCTCAGGTTTGTGTAGATTTGCCATCATATTGTCCTGCAAGTTCACCCAAGTTTATGTGCATGAAATACTGGGGAATAGTCTGGATATCCAGTCACTGTGCTTTGTTGCTCTGATATTCATGGGCTGTGGCAGTACTAGAGATTTTGACAAGACTATAATATATAGCTTTTACATATAAAAGCTAGGCATTTTTTGCTTGGGTTTCAGTACTTTGTTCACTAAAGTTCATCCCATACAAAGGAAAATTCTGGCATGAAACAAATGTTGGGGTCAAGTTTAGTAACCAGAAACAGGCAGCAATATCTCCTTGGGACTTGGCTGTGAGCCCCAAGTTGTGCAGTGTCTGGACTATGGAGGGGAGCAAGTGGAATGCTGTCTTCTGCAGCTTGTGACTCTTGTGTGCATGCAAGTCCTGGATCTTAACTGACCAGAGGATTTACAGGGGAGCAGGAGAGCATCTAGTGAGGTTTGGCAGTGTGCGGGAGTCACTGGGATGTGTACCTTATGTAGTGCTTTCCTGGAAATCCTCTATGAAATAGTGGTGAACCTTGAATGGGAATACTGAGTATGTGTTTCCTTAGCACAGAAATTTGGAAAGCCCTGCAAACAGTCACATGTCCCAGCTGCTATCAGTCACTGTCCAGTGGGCAGGAAGGGTAGAGTGGCTGGTAAAAAGCTGTTTGTTGGAAATTGTATTGTAAATCAAATAAACTTAGTAGCTTTGTGTGTCTCTGGACAGGGTAATGAATTTGCAGATCATCTGAGCAGGAAGATGCTAATTCATGTGAATTAGGAAGGATTCTAATTCATTTTCAAGACATCTGGCAATACAGAAATCTCTTGGGTAGATCAATTTGCTATCACAGACTACAGATTAAAAACTCTCTTTTGCCCAACCCCTTCCTGAGAAGAGCCCTTGAGTAATGTGAGTAATGGCTGGTTGCTGAAGGGAATGTATCTTCCCTTTGTTCGATGTGGTTCCCAGGGCCTTGGGGAGGTCAAGTCGATCTGTCCTGTAGGCATTCAGAGTGGTCAAATTGAAGAAAGCTCTTTGCTACAAGATTGGAAAATGCATTATGTAAGTGCTTTGTGGTATGTTGGGCTTTTTTTTTTTTTTTTTTTCATTTCTACGAACTATTAAAAATTGATGAACTCATGTCTATTCCATTTATTCTGGACTACTTATTAAAGCAGATCGATTCCTCAGTTCAGTTGAGGTAAACTTGGCTATCTGGGTTCCCCCACAGTTGTCTCAATCAAAGAGATAATGGATTTTTGAAGGACTGTTTCAAGTACTAAGCCAGAAAAATTCTGTCCTTAGAAGCAACCTTAGTTCTTTGGGCACTGTTGAAAATCTACGCTTTTCCTGCTCTCTGCCAGTTACCAAGCAGAGTGGCATTTTGCAGTGGCTCTTCCTTCTGGCAACAGAGCAGTTCTCTGATCAGCCCAGCCCTCCTTTCACATTAAGCAATAACAGAATGTTATCCCTTGTGTACTGTGGATTCAGTCTCAGCTTTTAAGACTGTTGGTCCATGAAGGACCACTGTGTTTCCATCACATCATTCTCAAAGAGAATACTGAGGCATAAAGTACTCTCTTCCTGCTTGAGTGGAACAGTGTTTATATGTAAACCAGTGGTTTGTTTTGCCTGGCAGAAAAACAAAGTATGAAGTAATGAATGTGACTTAAGTCCTCTGTCTGTCAGTGGTCCCTGAGGCTGTCGGAGCCTTGTCTGCAGCAGCCACCTCAGCTCTGCAGGGCTCTGCTGGGAGAAGCTGGAGACCCTGTTCTGAACTCTGCAGTTACAGCAGAAGCTCTTGAGGTGCTGCTGAGTGCAGGTGGGTCCCTGGGGCCTCCTGTGCAATTATCCTTCCTCCAAGCTGGTTCAGGGAAATCTCTTTCTTCTGAACATAATTTCACTCTAAATGTATGAGAATGCAGTGGAGCCTTTCTTTTTACACCTGTCTCAGGCTGGGAATGTTAAGGTGGCTGTGTCACATTGAATCTTTTTAGCAGACTTGGAAAACTACTTAACTGCTGTTTTAGCCAGCTTTTCTTTTGTTAGAAATTACGAAGGAAAGAGTTTCATGGCACAGTCAGCACTGCTGTTCTGTTTGGAATTGCAGTTAATGGCAAACTGATGCTGCTGGGCTTCAATAGGGATCATGTGAAACACAACAGTGACCGAGTTAAAATCACAGGTGAGGTCACTTCATGGCGTCTGCTTCCTCCAGGCAGGAGCACCTTTTGGGTTTGAGTAGTGGGAAGGAAAAGGGTTCCTCACCCTCAGGTGGAAGATGAGTGTGCAGAGGCTGTGCATGTTTTGATCTCCAGGGCAGGGAAAGAGGTGGTGGAGTCTCCTTCCTTGGAGGTATTTAAAAACCCTCTGGACACAATCATGTGCTTTGTGCTCTGGGATGACCCTGCTTGAGCAGGGAGGTTGGATCAGATGACCCACTATGTTCTCTTCCAACCTGACCCATTTTGTGATTCTGTGAAAGGTCCCTGTGTGTCAGGATTAGATCTCCAGGGACAGGGCAGTCCTTGTTAAAAGTGCCAGTGTTGTGCCACTTGCCAGCCTGTTGTCTATTTTATCAATAACTTCCAAGAAGTGAGTAGGAGGTGTTGCGTTTCTGGCTCTGCGATGGGGTGCATGCACTACAGCTCTTGGTGCAGGATTCAGGCAGCAAAATGGTTTCCAAAGGCTGAGTTACAGAAAGTGAAGGGCTGGAGCATTACCTAACCATTGCATCCCTCACAGTAGGGTTCCCTTCCCTTCTGCATGTCTGCTGGAGGGCGCATGGGTGTGAATTTGGTGTGTTGACTTAGTCTTGGGTAGTATCAGCAGCTTGCTGTGGTCTCTTATTTCTGTTGTTTAAGCAACCTTTGCACCTAGTGCTGCATGCCACTATACACTGAAGTCTGAGCACCTGGAAAAGGTGAGAAAAGCAGAGTGAAATGGAAATACGTATTGATTCTGCTATTCAGCTGGGGAAAGTTACTGTAGAAGTTAGAGTGCTCTTGAAAACACTTTAGTGCTGCATTTGTGTTTCACAGGGACAAGGAAGCTATTTATCAAGTAGCTGATCAGGAAAATGAGTTTTGAATGCTCTGCTTTCAGCATTGCATTTCTTTTTAAAAGTGGTAATTAAAACTGCGCCCTTCCATTCTTTTAATTTCTCCCACACTCCTCCATGGCATTTTATTGTCCCCTGTGAAGGAATGTGGATTTTGTTCTAGTGTGGGGAGTGACCGGGTTGTAAGTCATGTGTTGCATTTAGTTAAAATGTAATCATTTGGCCATCTGCTCAGGCACTCCCCGTGTTGCATTCCTCTCATTTGCAAGCGAGCGTTAAAGGTGATCTGGGATCTGCTGGTGTTCAGAACACTCGGGTTCCCTTTAACTGAATATGACCATGTTCCTGCTTGATTTGAGGAAGTTAGACCAGAGTATCTTCTGAGCCTTGCAGTAATTTGGCATGCTTAATTTTAATTATCTCAGTGGTATATGTAACACCTGCTCAGAAAAAAAAATCATTCAGACTGTTTGAAAAATATGTGGATAACAAGGCTTTCTCCTTAGAACTGAGTTTAAAAATACTCTGATGTATGCTCTGCTATTGTTTTTTCATCCTCCCACAATGATTCTGGACTTTTTTTTTGCAATTTCTGGCTTGTGTTGTCCTTTCCTAGTCTTTAGGAGTTTGTCTGACCCTCCAGTCCTTTGTAAGTGGTGGCTGCAGAGCATCTGAAATCTTGCTATGGCTTTTAAAATAATTTAGTTTAGTTTAGTTAAGTTGCAGGCAGGACTTCCAACTTAATTTCTTTATTGTGTCTATATTAGAGTAATGCCAAAATGGTGAGAGATGCTCAGATGGAAGAAAAAAATCTCTGGATGAATTTAATGTTTACATCAAGTTTTGTCTGCTTTCTGATAACTCCATGGAATAGCTGTATCTCTGATGTGCTCAAGTCTTTTTTGGAGATTAAATGAATCTTTGTGTGCAGGGAGAGCAGGTGCATCTCTGTGCATCTCTTTCATGATGGGCTTGCATGTGGCAGTGCAAAGCACTAGGTCTTGCTTTTCTTTCTAATTTTCTATCATTTTCATTCCCTCTCTTGTGTACTGCTCGTGCTGTGGAGTGGGATAGCATCAGCATAGTTCAGTGTTTGTGTCTGAATGGATGGACTTCGTTTGCTGAGAGAAGCCATTTGAAACTGAACAGAATTTGACATCTCCAGCTGGTTTAAAGATGTTCCTTCCTGAGAGACCAGGAGTACTGTGGGATAACTGGGAGTGACTCAGGAAATACTTGATCTAGACCATTAACTTACATTATGTTTAGGTTTTTGCTTTGTGGCAATGCAGGAGCAACTGTACCTGTAAACCTGGTGTTGCTAGGTGCTCTAGAGAATAGTTTCATTTTCTAGTACAGGTTTTATATTACAAAATCAGATTTTATATTACAAAAATTAGATTTTACATTATAAAACTGTACTGTTACACATGGCTTGATTTCAAAGTACTTTCATGCTGCATCATGTAGCAATGACTTTTCAGCCTTTGCTGTAACTTGAGTAACTAATACATCAGGTTTCTGTAGAGCTTCAGAACTCAACTTTAAGTCCTTCCTTGAGAGCTTGGCATAGAGGAGCTTTAACCAGAGAGAATGAGCAAATGTGGGTACAAAAGTTTTCTTAGTTGTGTTCCTTTGGAAAGCTAGAGTCCTTCATGGCATGGTGCACTGGTGTTCCGTGTAATGCATCTGACCTGCAAATTCCCTGGGCTGACAAACAGTCTGAGCCTTAGCAGTGCCTAGCAGCCCATTCCAGCTCTGAACTCCCAGAAATTCAAGCTGTTATATGGGGAATT
>VXBB01022094.1:68804-87498 GCA_013399915.1 Illadopsis cleaveri | reverse complement strand
TGGAAATTTTTGGAGTGAAGGATGTTTTCTTTAAGTATACTTTTTATCTCTAAAGTGAGTTAAATAATGATTTAAGAAAGAACGGGGGTGCAATATAAAGATGATGCCCAGTATTACACCTTCTCAGAGGTGTTACTCTTAGAAATATAAACCTAAAAAAAAAATAAATCATAAGCAACATGTTTGCAGGCACTCTGTTAAAAAAAAAAAGCGAGAAGAATTTAATAGTATGGACATGGGTCATTTTGTTCTGTAGCTATGCATGGATTAGGATATTGTTTTGACCTCTGTCACTCCATGGGCTCATGAGATAATCGTGTGAGGAACTGTCTTTTACTCACCACCATTTTCCCCCAGCTCAGAACAGCAAAAAAAAAATTACTTTGAATAAACAGTAATAAGCAGCCATTAAGCTTTCTTGAGTTATCATGGGTCTCTCTTCATTCAAAATAGCTCAAATCTGACTACTTTGAGTGATACTGTAAATCTGTTACATATAAGAATTAAAAATGAGGGAGGGGGTGAGTATGTATATTTACAAGGTTTTTAAAGATTTAGAGATGTATTGATGCCTATTTCAGAAACAATTTTTTGGTATAACAACAATATTCATATGCCTCATTGGTTCACATATTATACTTACTGAGGGTTTGTTTTCTAGATTTTGATAGATTTTGCTACAGTAGTCCCTTCTAATAAATGAAAAATTACCTTCCTAGTGCAGAAAGTCGCATAGACCTAGATATCATACTAAAAATAGAATATAAATTATATACTGGCCCTCCATAATAGAACAGATTTTCTATGTGAAATGCTAAAGGAAATCAGTAACATGCTACTGAATTAAAAAAAAAAAATAATAATAAACAAAACAAACTAGGAAAATCAAAGCAAAAGCAAAACCAAAAATACCTAACGGAATGAAGGGCTTTGAGACAATAACTCCTAGTCTTTATTTAAAGGTAAAATGAAGTTGCTTTGGCTTTGAAATTGAATATGCAGTTTCTAACTGTGAGTCAAAGAAATAAAAAATGTTACTAAAAAGGTGGCACTGTTTTTCTGTGACAGATAAGTATAACAAATTTTAAGTGGAGGATATAAAGTTCAAGAAATTTAAAAATGTCAAGCATTTGCATTTGCTATCCATGTTGTTAAGGAAAAATAACTTCAAAATTCATAAAGAATATGTGTTTGTCTACTAGACTTATCCTACTATGTTTGAACCCAGTACCTAATCACAGTAGAAGAAAAAAAGGGGTAAAAGTCTAAAAAATACTATCCCTTTCTACAAGCTGAATGAAAACTGACACGAAAAAGAGACATTTCTGTAATGCTTCTATGTGGGAACTGCTAAATTGTGAGGTCATTTGTAATCCTCATTCATCTGACTGCTCATACAAAGGCAACTAGAATCTATTTACCAGGCCAGGTAAATATATTTATTTACATCAAGGACATGGCACACACTTGACAAGCCATGCAAAGAAGGTCAGAGAGTAGGAAAATAGCTGGGGGGCACTGAAATTCCTGGATTTGTGGAAGAGCCTGGATTTGTGTTTAGGGACCACAAGAAGGTATGTTTTCCAGAAAGCAGGGAAAGACTGGTCTAATACCAATGACATTGCACAGCATCTTTGGCACTTAAGAACATCTGTAGGAAACAAAGCTTCATTAGTTCTGCTGTTTGGGGAGCAATTTTGGTTTGATATTGTTATGAACAGAACTCAGTTAATAAACTGAAATACAGGTGTGCAAAATCAGTTAGTTTTATGGCCATCTGGCTGCAAAAATCCAGACTGTGAGCACCACGACTCCTTCCTAGGGATTTGGGTGAGTTACTACTCCCGGTCCTAATGCTGGGTGCTTGTAAGTAAAACAAATACTGTTGAAAAGTACATTCCAATTGCTTTATCCAATAAAAGAAATTTATAGAAAATATATATAAACCAAAAAACAACAAAATTGACTGACTGGAACTAAACAAGTGGAGTTAGAGATATGGACACATATGCAGGGCAACAATCTTACTGTCATCACTGAGACATAGTGGGATAACTTCTATGGCTGGAGTGTTGAAACAGGATACAGATCCTAGGAAGGTCAGGCAGGGAAGATGAGGAGGAATTGTCTATGACCAGATGGAGTTCATGGAGCTCTGCCTGAGGATGAATGTGGAGCTGAACCAGAGCTAAAGGGTCAGCATTAAAGGGAGGACAGGGACACAGGACATTATAGTGGGGACCTTCTATAGGCTGCCCAGTCTGGACCACTGAGTATATGTGGGCCTCTATACCAGCCTCATGTTCATATGCCCTGACTTCATGTGGAATTTCAACCACACCAATATCTGCTGAAGGAAGAACACAGCAGGACTCAAGTGATACAGCACATCTCTGGAATGCATGGATGACAACTTCCTTCCAAGTGATAGAGAAGCCCATGAGGAGTGATGCTGGAGCTTATCCTCAGCAACCAGGAGGGGTTTATGGGTAATGTGAAGCTTAAGGGCAGCCTTGGCTGAAGTGATAACAAAATGGTGGCATCCATGATTCTTAAGGCAGAAAGGAGGTCTCACAGCAAACTCACTGTCCTGGACTTCAGAAGAGCAGACTTTGGCCTCTTCAGGAATCTCCTTAGTAGAGTACCATGGAATAAAGCCCTGGAGGGAAGAGAGGCTCAAGAAATCCAGTTGATATTCAAGAGTCGCCCCCTCCAACCTCAGAAATTATACATCCTGGCAAAGGGGAAGTCAGGCAAAAACACCAGGAGGCCTGCATATATGAATAAGGAAATTCTGGAAACACCCAAACAAAGGGGAAGCCTATACAGAATGGAAGAAGAGACAGATAGCCTGGTGTTAAGATCTGACTACTGAGAGATACTTCTACCCAAATTAAATTGCAGATGAGACCATATACCAAAGCCAATAGTACAGATTTTATTTCACAGTAAAATATCAGGTAGAGAGATAGAAAGAAATTGAAAGGAGAGGGAGGTGAAGAGAGAGACAGATTAAGCAGAAGACACCCACCACCCATGGATCAAGTGGCATCCTGTTGGTCGTTTCTCATTCTGGGGTTATTGGTGATGCGGGTCCCAAGGTCATTCAAAACTTTTCACTATTTATATATTTTTTCACAAAAAGGAATTAATGCTTGTTGACTACACGCTTCTCTTATTCTCTTGGTTAAATGACTCTGTTGCTTCTAATGCTAATTAGTCCTTTTGAGTCAGGGGGTTTCTTGAGTCAGTGGGCCTCAATCTCCCCCTGACATAATCACCTTTTACCTAAAATAATGATTTCAGTACAGTTGTTGAGTTGATTTTCCTTGTGGATTCTTTGAGTCCATGATCAGTGATACATTTTTCTCTCTCAGCTTTGTTTACCTCCCTATAGGCTTGAGATAACACTTGGACAATAGTACCATCTTTATTTTATCACAGTAGCTTAAAAAAAAACAAAACAGTCCAAGTTTCAGGTGTCCTTAGAGGAATATTCGGCAGGGGGTGAGGGCTTCACTGGTCACAGATGAGCAGTTACTTCTTTTCACAGTTTTCCACAGTGAGAGTTCTTTAGTAGTGACAATGTTTGAGACAGGCAACTGTGATTTGAGACAGAAAACTCTGATCTTTTAAGTCTTTACACCTGGGACGAATAGAGAGAGATTGCTGAACAGCCAGGGATCAGGTAAGCCCTGATAGAATGAAACTTGGCCAGGGATATTAAGGTCAACCAGAAAAAAATCAGTAGGTAACTTGGTGATAAAAGGAAGACTAGAGAAAATGTGGGATCACTTTGAAAATAAATAGGAGACCTGTTTACCTGTGACATGGAGAAGGCTGAGGTATTCTATGACTTTTTCTGTTCCATCTTCACTATCAAGTGCTCCAACCACACTACTCAAGTTGCAGAAGGAAAATGCTGGAAGAATGAAGAACTGCACATTGTTGAAGAAGATCATGTTTGAGACCATTTAAGGCATCCAAAGGTTCACAATTCCATGGGTCCTGGTCATATACACCCATAGATCCTGAGTGAATTGTTGAAAGAGATGGAATGAACCACTATCCATCATATTTGAGACATTTGGCATTCTGGTGAAGTTCCCACTGACTGGAAAAGAGGAAACATAACCCCCATATTTAAAAAGGGAAAAAAGGAAGATGTGGAGAGCTACAAGCCAGTGAATCTCATTTCTGTGCCTGGCATGATCATGGAGCAGATCCTTCTGAAAAGTATGCTAAGGCACATGGAAAACAAGATGGTGGTTGGTCACACCAAGAATGGCTTCACTAAGGGGAAATTTTTCCTGAAGAGCTTATTTGCCTTCTATGATGAGATAACAGCAATGTTGGATGAGAGAAAAGTGACTGACATCATCATCTACCTGGACTTGTGCAAAGCATTTGATACTGTCACACACAACATCCTTATCTCTAAATTGGAGAGACATGAATTTGACAAATGGGCAATTTTGTAGATAGGGAATTTTGTGGACAATCACACTCAAAGAATTGTGGTCAAAGTGGAAACAGTGACAAGAGGAATTCTTCAGGGGTCATTGTTGGGACTCCCACTTTTTAAGATCTTTGTTGGTGACACAGGCAGTGGTATCAAGTGCACTCTCTGCAACATTTCCAACATCATCAAGCTAAGTGGTACAGCTGATGCACTGAAGGGAAGGAATGCCATCCAGAGGGACCTTGACAGGCTTGGGAGGTAGGCCTGTGCAACCCTCATGAAGTTCAACACATTCAAGTGTAGGGTCCTGCACATGGGTCTGGGCAATCCCAAATACAAATACAGGTTGGGAAGAGAATAGAGGAGAAGCGCTCTGAGGAGGGCTTCGGTATGTTGGTAGATGAGAAGCTTGGCATGATCTGGCAGTGCATATTTGCAGCCCAGAAAACCAACCATACCCTGGGCTGCACCAAAAGAGGAGTGGCCAGCAGGTCTGAGGAGGTGATTTTTCTACTCTACTCTACTCTACTCTACTCTACTCTACTCTACTCTGCTCTACTCTCAGGAGGCCCCACCTGGAGTACTGCATCCAGCTCTGGAGTGCCAAGCACAGGAAGAGCATGGACCTGTTAGAGCAGATCCAGGGCAGGACCATCGAGA
Source organism: Illadopsis cleaveri (assembly GCA_013399915.1). Taxonomy (NCBI): domain Eukaryota; kingdom Metazoa; phylum Chordata; class Aves; order Passeriformes; family Timaliidae; genus Illadopsis; species Illadopsis cleaveri. The sequence goes on along the minus strand of VXBB01022094.1, from coordinate 82,376 downwards.
TGGTGAAACACCTGGAACACCTCTTCTGTTGAAGACAGGTTGAGTGAGTTGGGGCTGTTTAGCCTGGAGAAAAGAGAGCTCCTTGAAGAACGTTATAGCAGCTTTCCAGTAGCTAAAGGAGACCTTACAAGAGAGCTGAAGAGGGACTTTTTACAAGGGCATGTAGTGATAGGACAAGGAGCAGTGGCTTCAAATTGAAAGAAGGCATGCTTAAATTAAATATAAGGGAGACATTTTTTACTGTGAGAGTGGTGAGACACTGGAAGAGGTTGCCCAGAGAAAGCCCTGCCTGGAAGTGTTCAAGGCTGATTTGATGGGTGTTTGAACAACCTGGTCCAGTGGAAGGTGTCCCTGTCCATGGTGGAGGGGGTGAAATGAGATGATCTTTGGGGTCCTTTTCAACCCAAACCTTTCTATACTTCTAAGATTGGCATTGTCACTAAAAACTGCTGAAAGTCATCTATCATACCCCGCATTGTGAGAGCATACCATGTTAACAATGGTTCTTTCATGATTTCTCACAAAATGGTTGATATTTGTTTTTAAAAATAACATATACATAATATGCAAGTTTCCAAGTTGCTTCTTAAATGATTCTATGTTTATCACAATAATGTGAATCAAATAAAATTGAATTTCAATTTTTAACCAAGGGATTTTTATCTACTGTTTAGTTTTTCCACATAAACTCAACTCACCTTGTTGAAAGCACAGGGACTCTGTTTACTGTCTCTCTATATAAAGTCTCTGTCAATTTCATATGAATAATCATTTTTTCTAACTCTCATTTGATTAATGGACTCTGTTCAGGCATCAGGAACCTAGACCATGGGTCTAGGAACCAGGAACCTAGGATCAGAGCCCAGTATTTCTCTGCCAGTGTAATCAACAATTCTTCTTATGATATATAAGAAATATTAATGGATATAGGCATATACTGGTGTAGTAAATGAGAGATTTTTCCATGGAACAATTGGCTTGGGTGCTAAATCCCATGATCTTGCTTAGGCACTGTACTTATTGAAATCCTAAAATCAAATTAGATCCTAAACCAAAATTGAAATCCCAGAAACTGATCAGTCATGTTCCACCCACATATAAAGTCTTTATGAGTGGCTCAACACAGCCATACAAGCTTACACAGATTTGTTTTTCAGCAGGTATCCCAAGATTTTGATTGTTCTTTTATTTTGTGTGAATAAATTAGTTACCTCTGTCTACATAAAAGGGTTTTTTTATCAAAAAGAGTACAGAAATCTTTTTCTGTGAACTGTCTTACAAGATTTAAACTCTGAATGTTTTTAGTTAAGATTGTAGTTTCTAGATGCTTTTACCAATTGCACAAAGACAGAAAACAAATTAATTAGTTTATAACAGAAGTAACTGCTGAATGATTAATATAATTTTTCCTCTAGTGTTATGCCATTCTAACAACACTGACTGCAAGACATTTAATTAGCTTTAAGTTGAAATGAAACATTACATTTTGCCAATTAATTATTCATGTATACTACTTATTTGTATTTGTTTATTTAATTACTTTAGAAAGGCATCTATTAATGTGGCAAATGGGAACCTCCTATTCAATTTGAGAACTTGTTTTTCCTACTGAGGATGCATTTAGTACAGGGGGAAGATTGTAATCCAGTGGAATAGAATAAGCTGGATTTCCAGCACAGGACTGGAATGTGAGTAGGGTGTAAGAGAAAAAGAATACGTGGAAGAGACCTGTCATAAACCAGTTTGCCATAAATCCATCTCCTGACAACTGGTGCTGTAACTGATACAAATGGTATCCTGCAGCAGGATAATATAGGAAAACAAATTTTCAGCTTATTTCCAAAACATATGGTTCAGCGTAACAGAGTTTGCTAAAATTTGATTCCCAAACTTTTTTTTTTCCTTAAATCCAAAAAGTATATTTAAACATACAGTTTTGCAGTGTGCTCCAAACAATATCATTCAAGCTCACTCAGCCATTCAGGCTAATCAAGTTCTATAGAAAAGATGGTCACTTAGATAAATGCTAGATGGATGCTCTATATATTTTGCATTTTTTGGAATTCAGCCATCAATTAATGCAGTTAATTGGTACCAGTACCTATCACAATCATTCTCACCTAAAAACAAATTTTATTAGAACTTAGTCATGGTCTAAATAGTCCTCCCCCTTCCAAAATTAATTTGAATTATGTGAAACCTAATTTGCATAAAGTTTCCACAAAAAAAGAGTAGTTTCCAAGTGGATGGAAAAAAAAAAATAACTATCATCCAGGAAACTGGAATCTAAGGAAGTGCTAGGAATGTTTGTAAGCCACTAAATAACTAACAAAAACTTCCCAGAGAATATTACATCATGGGTTCTAGCCATTCTCCTAACAATGCAAAATTCTTAACAGCAAATTCAGGAAGTGATAATGCATATACCAATGGTCCAGAAAACCTATGGAAAAAGATAAAATAATTTATATCCTTAAGACAATAGTTGGAAAAGCAATGAGCTTGAAAACTGTATTGGAATCTGGCCTTAAAACCGGAGATATTATTTAGAATAGGTCTAGTAGCTGAGAACCATTATTTTACTTTTAATTAATATGCTCTTATCACAGTAATTTCTTGAGTTTTCCATTAGAGTTTTAACTTCATTTGTGCCACTGTTTATTAACAGCATAGAAAGACCAAGGGAGAAAATAAAATTCTCTCATGTAATAGTAATTTCTAAGTAACCCTGGGGTAGTTATCGTTCAAAAAATCCTTTTGCACAAAGCAAAGCAAATTGTACAGAGATTTAGTTAACTACTTCATGCAGCACATATAAATACTCTTTAGACATAAGTAGAGACTTTAATGTCTATTATCATTACTACAGAGGCCCAAGAGTATGAGTTTGAAAGAGTTTCGGTCTCACACAGACTGCACATTAGGGATCCCTTCCATGCACCTCTGTAAGCAAAGCAAGAGAGAACTTTGTAGTTTTGATCAAAAATACAAACAGGAAAACAAGCCAATTTTGAACATCACATTGAAATTTCCCTGTGGCACACAGAGAAAACGTTCTGTACAGTATATGCATATATATGCATCTGAAGCAGCAATTAATGCAGAAAGAGAGATGCTCCACAATTTCCACAGCTTGGCACTGCCAGCATGCCTTTCTCTGGCAATTAACAGCAAGAAATGACACCTCAAAAAGTGTCAAGGGGAAACAGAGACTTTGATAAAAGCACCAACTGCTTTTAAAAGAGTTTAATGCTATTCAAATAATCTTTCTCTTTTCCCATTTTCAATACTGTTATATTTTAACACCTTTTTGGTGTGCAACTGTGTCTTGTCACCTTCAAATAACTAAATAAATCTATTATATTTTAAGTACCACAATTCAAATGTAAACATATTTCCATCAGCTAAAAATTAGTTATGGCATTTCCCAAACACCAGGAATGTATGCCAAGGAGGAAACTCATTCATAAATGTTATAGAGAAAAAAAACTTGTAGTTTTGCTCTCTATATTTCAGGAACAGAGTGCTTAACAGTCAAGAACATTTCAGAATCAGTGGTTAGCTCAGAGAACTTTCTCACTATGGCTATTCACCATGAAAGTCTTCCAGATTCCAAAATGTTCATTCTGGGTTTATCTTCTCAACTCACTCTCCAACAAATAATGCTACCTACATGTGGAAATAGCAACTGATGTAAGAATTGGAAATATAAGTAAAATTACTTTTCTGCTCAATCCTTACAATGACCATAGTCACGCTCTAAGAGTCAACTGTATAAGATAAGGATAATATAATTTAGGACAACTGTTCATGGAGATCCTATGGGTATAGGCCATCATAATTATCCTCAAAAACACAGAGCTGCTCTACCTACTCCCTGCTATGAACCACTGTAACTATAGCCCTCTTGACTTCACTGTCTAGTAAAAAAAGGGTGACCCTTTATGTATGTTCAGGAAGGCTAAATTAGAAAGAAAAAGAAGGGAAGTAAACACAAGTGACAGGGAAAGACAAGATAAGGGACAAAAATGACATATGTGGACCTGCTACATAAGTATGGTATCAGGACTCACTCATGTGAAAACTATATTTTCTGTCACATGACGAGTGGGAATCACAAGACTTTAGGAAGAGAGGAGGAGGTCAGGCATTGTTATCTACCAGAATAGTTTATTCAGCTTGCAAACCCATCTGGAGGATCATAAGGCATTAAGAGGTAACCAAAATCTAATTACATTCCTTCAGAAGACAGGATCTAATGCAATACTTAGCTCATCCTATCATACACAATAAGGCATTATTATAAAAAAGAAATGGAAATTTTAAATAAAACTTGCAATAGAGTGTCCCATTCAAATTGCTGTAGATCTTGCAATCACATTCTAAAACTGATGTATCTATGACCCTATAATGATATTTATGTTAATATGCTCCCTTCAGCAGAAAGAGACTGAAGCTTGTAGCCCATATTTCATAGTATGTTTGTTCTGAATGTAATATTGTTAGACTTTGTACAACATTTTATGGTATTTTTTAAAAAAGGAACAGTCTGTAATTTTCCAATCATCATGTGTTCTGAACATTTTCATTCTTCCCTGTTTATAAGGAACTTTTAGCCCTTCACAAAAATAAGTGGACTAAAATATATTGTAACTTTTTATTGAAAACATATGTGTTCTTTTTTCAGTTCTAATCACAGGAAAAAAAATGCAGCAGCTTTTTTATTCATCATCTTTTTGTTTGGGTTTTGGTCTCTTTTTTTTAATAGAAGTAATTCCAATTAACATAATGAAGAACTTAAGAAAGCAATAAATTAGTATGTCTGCTTTTTCCATGAGGGTTTAAAGACACATGGGGATAAATCATGTGCATCAGTAGTAATAGGATAATATTCAATCATTCTTTTATGGGTGAAAATTAAAGACTTTTGAAAGCACAGCAAAGTGGTTTTTTTTTTCTGTTTTCCTTGTTGAATAAATCATGGCTTCAGAATGCCTTCAATGTAAACCTCAATTTTTCAAAAACATTAAAAAGCTGTATAGTTTGTTTCTTTTAATTTAATGATATATGTAGGTTGCCAATGAATAAGAATAGAAGACGTAAATGAGAGTTTAAAAATAAAGAATATTTTTCAGTGAAATTTCTCAGAAGATACCTTTTTTCCTAGACATTGCAGAGAGGACAGTTGAGAAAAAGGAAAACAGGAACTATTCATAATGATAAGAATGAACAGGGGCAACATGCTTGGTGACAAAAAAAAGCAAACAACTTACTAAGTTCTGGCATGTCTCCCTGAAGAGAAAGAAAACTAACAGCTTCTTATCTTGGTCTGTTGGTGAGGCAGACATTGGCAATGGAAGACCAAAATCAAGTCACAGGGGAATAAATCTATTTGCATTTAGATCCTTAAAGTCTAACTAAACAAATTCTATGGGCCAGCCTTATTGTCAAAATATTAAATCTGCTGTCTGTTAAGAGATGGCAAATGTATTCTTGTGCATATGGCAGCTACAGTAGACAATGAGAAGGAGTACAAAGAGCCAAGAAGGTGCTAAACTTCAAGTGAGTATGGGAGGGACAGATCTGTTTCAATTTTTCACCTAACAACAGAAATCTACATTAAAAAAATAAAATGGATAATATGGCAAGTGTAATCAATATTTCTCAGTCTGTACACCAGTGAGATAAGTCACATCTCAAGACTGATTCTATCATTAGAATGGTAAAATATTCTGCAGTCAAGAAAAAATTCTTGACATTTTCATTCAGTCTGCTGCTCAGTCTATGGGAGGATTGAGAGTCCAAGCATAGTCAAGTATTATTTTCCCATTTCTCCATGTAGCAGGATAAGAAACTAAATATTCCTATACAAGTAGTTTCAATATCACACAGCATGAAAACATTTTCTGATTTTGCAGCCAGTGGCTCTGTGGGTTTTGTTTTCTAGGTTTTTAATCATCCATGCATAAATCTTGCTGTATTTCAGATGAAATTTTTCCAGCATTCATGAGTTGAAGATATCATATCTTTCATTTGTACCTTATGGGGAAAATAATGAACATGGGTTCCTCCTATGCACACTACCACTAAACCACTAAACTCAGGACTTTTAACAGATTATTTCTATTCATTAGCTATAGTCTCCCACTCTGTTTTCTCTTGGGAGTTGCTGGAAACTCCCTCTGCATCAATTTTTTATCATCCTTTATGACTTGTTTTCGCTCTCCATTGCATATCAACAAGTCTAGTCATAATGAAGGAATGGGGTGTACAGACAGGATCCAGGAAGGAAACTGATTTTCCTCTGAGTCTCCAATTTGCTTCTGTACTCTTCTACCTTCCAGACATTAGTAGAAGTTGTCTTTGTCTCCTCTCACCTTTTCTTCCCTTCTGGCAGCTAATCTGGATCATTGCAGCCCAAAAAAATAACTTCTCCGTCATATTCATTTGTGATAAAATTGTAAGCTTCTCCTCCCCATGATGCTTTAAAATGTTAGCCGTACCTTTGAAAGTACCTTCCTAAGAAGTAGGAAGCTGTGACTCCTCTATATACATTTTTCTGGGTAAAAAAACATGCTGGATTTTTTAAAGGTGCCATCACCATGCTAGCAAGTAAAAAAATTGTCAGTTTACAGTGCAATGTGAGAGAGAGAAAAACATGAAAGGAGAATGAGAGACACACAGAGAACAAGCTGGTGTAGAAAAACAGGGGCAGGATGGAGTGTTGAATATACAGTGAATTATATAGGAGCATCTATATAGATAGAGAACTAGTGCATAAGAACCATTTGTCTCTTCAAATCTGGGAAATGATTATTTTTTTCAAATTTGGATTTGGTCTGCTGTGTCTAATTTTGGGTAAATAACTTGCTTTCAGAAATTTGGAAGTAAAAATAAGATTTTGCACATTCATTTTTATTTCAGAACAGTGTAAGGAAAATCCTGGAGGTTTTTTGAAATTTGTTTTGAGACTCCAGATTTTGTTGGGTTCATGTTCAGCAGGCAAAATGCAAGAAAATGCCAAAAATTAGTGCAAATAGATTTTGCTATTTCTCTAAGGGATGGACTCATATCTTCCCAGTGTTCTCTTTTCTTTTTTTTTTTTTTTTCAGAGTACATTTGCAATTTCTAAACTTATTTTCATCTACTATATCAAAGTAGATATTCTCTGCTCTTTCCAATGGAGCCCTATAAAAACACACAAGGGGAATATGAGACCACAAAACACGTGCCTCACACGCCTCACAAAATGTGTATGGGGTGAATATAGAGAAGATAGAGAAGTGACAGCTTTGTGACAGCTTGAAATGTGGCAGCATGGAAATTAGTTACACTGATAATTTCCAGAAACAAAAAAAGTATCTGGTATACATAGTCTAAGCAATAGGAAGTGCTGCCTCACTCCCCTCTAGCCCTACTACATTCAGATACCTCAGTAACAATCAAATGGATTTTTATCAAATCACCACCAGAGGCACTTCACCTCTGGATTGGACACCAGTGTGAGAAATTTCCTTCAAAGAGTAAATGGCTTGGAAAGACATAAACAGCAGAAATCAAGCACTTAAAATGGATATAACATCTTAACCACAACTGCTAAACTTGTACCTCTGTCACCTCAAGCTGTGAGTTCACATCTCAAAAGATATGTGCCAACGGGCTGACTCAGTGCTCAGATGAGAGCCATTTAGGAAACACCCAAGTAGAAATTCAGCAGATAGCAGCATTCCCACTGGGCTGCTAATGAAGTAGTAGCCATGGCAGGTGTTTAACACTATCCAAAGCAAAACATAAAATTATTCTCTTATCTGTCTAATGACATAGTTATTCTGACTGTACAGATGTGAAACCTAGTGTCCTGGTCTGAGGCCAACTTGTAGAGTTTCTATCATATCTCGACCTCATTTGGTTATGCAGTTCTCTGTTTCTTGCTCTGGAAGAGTCACAGTTTAGCCATCAGCGGACAGACATTCCGTGGTCTTCACTTTCATTTTGTAACCATACAGCAGGACACTGCTCACCACAGAAGGCACTTCTCAGCCCTTGTCTGTGTCCCTACACAAGCCATATCAAATGGAGCTTTTAGTTTCATAGGTTTTTAAACAAGACACTTCACCCTAATTGTATAACCTCTTTGACTGAAACAGGAAGGCAAATCTGCCTCCTTTTACAACTTGATTGTCCAATGAGGAATCATCTTTGCATACTAGTAGGTGAATGGTAGAGCTGAGCTTCAGTCAACCTGCCTAATAACCTTCAGCCTACTAAGATGACATAAAATCATTTTCCATTTCCAATGAATGTTTTGATTTAACACCCATGCACATCTTTAAAGATGTCAGATTGTGACAATTATTATATATGTTGCATATGCAGAAAAACTGTTAAAACATGGAAGAGATCTTGGGATCTATTGGCCTGTAATTTATTTTGTACATGAGGATATGTCATTCTAGCAAATAAAAAGTAAAGGATGTTCATAGATTCGGATTTCCCCAATACACAACAACTTCATCTGAAATTAGTGATTTCTCTCTCTGAAAATTCAAGCTTTGAATATTTAATCCTGCTGTTGTACTGCTCCAAAACAGTCATTAGTAAATTCAATTTATGTTCAGGTAAGAGCCTTAAGGCTCTTCCCACATGTGTTGTCATTTGTTCAAGCACTGGGCTTTTTCTCTATTTTTTTTTTTTTTCTTTTTTCTGTATACATTTTCTGTGTCCTCTGGATGACACCAGTTCAGAATAATATTTCATAGAAATTTAATGGCCCTCGTCATGTAGGTGGTTCTACAAACACACATACTCTCTTAACGTGAACAAATGCTCATGCTACTACTAAAACTATTGGTTAGTATGCTCCTTAAATATCTGTAGACATTCTTTAACTTCGGTTTTCTGAGGAAATTAAACTTATACATTTGCATGGTTTATTCATCTATCTATCTATCACCCTATCCATGACCCCTACTCTTTGTTTAATTTATTGATCAGAGTTCAACCACAGTTGGCAACTGGAAAAGCCATTTTGAACATAAATAGAATTCTGAGCTCATAAACATTAGTCAGAGAATAGACCTGCAGTTACTGCAGGGAGAGATGAAGTCATTGTTTTACTCTTCTGTTAGAGAGAGAAAGGAATGCAATTTATGCACCCCACAATGGACATACCTCACCTTCACTTTCTGTGGGTCCAGCAGTGGGAAGGAAATTGGATTCAACAGGTCCTACATTTCTTCCTACCTCTTATTGGAGTAAGTCATATTCTGCTCTGCTGTGGCTCTGTCTGTATTTTGCTCATCATCTTCACTATGTTCTGAACAGAACTGCACAGTGCTAAACAGTATCTGGGACCAGGGTGGTCTTTGGAAACCGGAAGTTGGACAGGGAAACATAGAGTAAGACTAATGCCCCAGAGAAATTACACCTCCAGTCAATATTAACAGGACAACCATAACTAACCAACCACCTCCTCCTCTTATATAAAGGATGGAGAATGAATTTTTATGTGTCTCATTAACTGTGCCACTTAAACAAGTGTAAGATGTGAGAATTCTCAACAGCGAAAAGCAGGACCATCTAGGATTCACAGTCACACTTCTCTTACCAGGGAAGCTTCTATGGCAATAATGATGTGTGTTCACCCATTTTTCAGAGCAGGCTGAAACCCATATTTCAATAACTACAGCTGCAATAAAGCACTTAAAAAAATACAAAACAAATCAAATAAAAACAAATCCACCAGAGAAATTTTAAAAGGTAATCATCACAAATTATTTGGCAGGCTCAGCCAAAGCACTGTGGTGCACAGCCTGCATGTCAGAGCCATATGACTTATTTTTTATGTTCTGATAAAAAAAGCAGTGTAGCATTCAAACCGCAGAGCTTTTGTTACAAGGACTTTATCTCACCAAGTGGTCTTAGCATTTCAATTTCATCTTCTAAAACCTGAAGTGGAATTTGATCAAACACCAAATTGATTTTAAAATCACTTTTATGACTTTTGAAAGCATTGCTCAATTTGGGATCCTCTGTTTATATTTATCTTCAGTTCCATTTCTGCACTCAAATTCACGTTGCTGTTCGAGAATAGTTGGCCATTCTAAATAAAGGCACAAACACTTGTCTTTGCAGCGTGTACTGACAAAAGGAGTGATTTCTGGCTTCAGGCTGAAATGCTCACTAAAACACAACCTAAATCTAATCATATTTTGCTTTTTGATGTCAGTTATTTAATATCATAGCAGAGTTTCCTTGGGTTTGTATTTAACTTTGCTAATGATGCTAAATGATAGATATTGTGGAAAAACATTTCATTACATATGTTCAAAAAAGAAGGTTTTAAAATGAAAGAAAAGACAAGAGTGGGGAAGGAGGGAAGGAGGGAAGGAGGGAAGGAAGGAAGGAAGGATCTCCTTCCACTGATGTTAGTGACATTAATGCAGTACAAGGAAAATTATAACAATGTGGAATCTTTGTGGAAACATCACTCGAAGACAATACAGTCCCAGGATCATCCCAGTTAGTAAGAGCAAACTTTCAGACAGAGACATTCCAAGGTATCATAAAAACAACAAACCCAAGAAATCTGATTTTCATGGGCCTGGTTTATACTGTTATGATAATGGTCCGTTGCATACATGCTATGCAGGAATATTTTTCATGTTGATAGAAAGGTTCATGGTAATTATAATTTACTCTTGAAATCTCAGCATTTTCTGAAAATCTTCCAGAAAGCAGGCATGCCAGATGGAGAAAATAGTCAGGTGCAAACATCAAAGTCTTAATTTGTAAAGAGAAAAAAAATAAACAACCACTTCAATCTGTATCCCAAGCTATTATTTTCTTTCTAATACTTGAGTCAAATAAGTGAAATTCAAGGTATTCTCAGGAGAAATAGTAAGGCAATTAGAATGCACCTGGAAATAGCTATATAGGTACCAAAGACACAACTCCTGTAAGTAAAATCTGATTTGAAGAAATCTAAAAAATTTACAAAAAATTTCAACATCACAAACGTATTTTCTTAGGCAAATAAAGGACATAGGGATTTGCACACATCCTGGAGCAAGAGTAAATTACAGGCTCTGAAACAGTATCTAAACTCCTCTCTTTCACAATTGCTGCACAGAGTTTTTCACCCTTTCTTATATGTTTTAAGATCCAGGTGCCACCAGGCTTGCTGATGGTCTCAGGCTACCAACAGGTCAGTTTTGGAGTCAGGTGGAACTGGCTCTGTACAACACAGGGGCAGCTGCCTCCTGCCACAGAATCCACCTCTGCAGCCTCTTGCTACTAAAAGCTTTCTTCATAAACCCAATAAAAATATCTATCATTCAAGTTTGAAATAACCTTTTATTAAAACCGTGTACCAAACAATCCTTGGCAATGTCCTGTCTCAAGAAAGGAAACATTTCACACACAAACTTTCAGAAACAGAAACATAACCTCATTTTCTCATGAACAACCTAAATAGAGTAGGAGGAGAGACAGCTGTTGTATTGCATCTGCAAAGTCCCTCAAGACTGAGAAGACATCAAAGAAGAGCAGTAATGAGAAGTATTTATTCAGCCTGGTAATTCTTCCTGTCTTCTTGGGGGCCAAGGTGGCTAAAGGTGGCTAAATGCAGTTCTTCCCTCTACATGTCTCCAGCAACTTCCCTGGAGATGTGGACAACTCTGTAGGTTTCACAAAAACATCTTTCTTTATTTACTGTTTCAAAATTTAGGGGATAATATATGCATCAGTTCTTTTCACTAAAGTTTCCTGCTAACTGCCTAAATTATACTGTCTGGAAGACAAGAGCAACTATAAAAGGGATTATGCTTTTTTTGTCTATTATAGTGGAGGGCCAAATAATGCAGTGATTTAATGCAGTGTAACTTTGCTCGCTGTTAGGGCAGTTATAGCAGAACCCTGCTTATACAGCTTTAATTGCAACCAAATGTAACAGCAGCCCTCAGAAAGATATTACCCACATCTATTTTTACAGATGTGAAGGATGATTATGAAAAATAAGTCAGAAATAGAATAGCATGTGAGAGTAAAACAACAGAGTGTTACTGCTGAGATGGCTTGTAGCCAGAAACAGTACACACTTTCAAATTATTCCTAAAACTATACGAGGCTATTTAGCACATTTAAATATAGATGTATATTATATTCAATATTAGGAAAGCAATACATATTAATATAATGCAGAGTCTACTATACTAAAACATCTGTTCAGTGTATTATATTAGTCCCATAAAGTTAGTTATAAGCCCATGAAATTCTCAGGCTTTTCCTATCACCTGAAAATGTCTTATAAGAAAACTAGGGCCCAGGTTTCACATTATTGAAGCAAATAGAAAAATGTCTGTTGAATTTGAAAGCATTTGTATGAATACTTCAAAATACTTGTTTGAAGCTCCAGAAGTTAAACTTTTTTGAATGACACCAACATTAGGGTTAATATATTTTATTTCAGAGGAAAGGGCTTATTTTGGATTAGCCTTGAAAAAAATCAATCCTTATGATCTCTTACAGCTGAGCATACTTCAGTGTTGTTAATTACATTTTGAATTACTATTTTCAGAACTCAGATTCTGTTTCTTTCTTATGATGTAAGTTTGATTATTGATTATCAAGTGGGTCTATTAAGAAGCCTTTTTGATACTGTTCATCCACAATTCTTAGCTAAATATCATTGTCTAGATATGATGTATTTTTAATATTCCATTAATGTATTTGGAACAGAAGAGGGAGTCATATTTACAAAAAACATTGAGGATTTCTTGCATTTTTAAATAGACATTTGTAGTAGGATGCCACACAGAAGGAACAAGGCAGGCAGCAGCAGGTGAAGGGAAAGCTAATGTATCTTTATTCTCAATTTTTCTTTATCAAAAATCTGACTCCAATACATACAGTTTGTACAGAGCTCAAGAGACTGGTCACTCAAGTCACCACCTCTTCAACCTGGATGGTGAATACCACCATCAATCACATTTCTCCTCCCAGAGCAGAAATATGAAAAACAATTTAAAAATATACATTGTTTTTTTGAAGCTGCGTGAGAACCCTGGCCTGCAACGTCCAAACGTTCACGAGCTAGAAAACTGAGGGCAACAGACATTAATATTTCATATCTGAAGGTAGTCCTAGTGGTGAAAATAGGTATAATATTAATAATTCACAATACTATTTGCAATTGTCAGTTCCATTTTCAGTGGTGCAGGGAGTAGGGGGAAAGGAGAAAGAAGAGCTGTGTAACTGCTTTTCTTTACTTTTGTCATGCAATGCAGTAATAGTGCATGAAGTAAGATTGCCATTGCTTCCTCAATACAATTCACCCTACCTTTCAGTTGTACTTCTAGAAAATCAATCTTGCTGAGTTACATAACACATAATAAGCGCTAGGCTTTTTACACAAGTAGAAAGGATGGTGATTGTCTCAGAGAATTTACTTCCTACTGTGTTTATTTCCACTGAAGCTAAAACAAAATTGATTGAAAAAAAATAGAAGCTGGGATAATAGAAAAAAGGAAAGGAAACATGAATACCAAAAAAAAAAAAAAAAAAAGTTAAAAA
>VXBB01022094.1:40631-68794 GCA_013399915.1 Illadopsis cleaveri | reverse complement strand
AAAAAAAAAAAAAGTTAACAAGTTATGTGGTGGGAAGAAATAAAAGTGTAAAAGAAAGACACAGTCTCTATGTAAAGGATAATCATGGTACTGTCTCTAATAATCAAAAATTAGACAAATCTCTTTGTCTATCAAAATAAGAGGGGAGGCTGGAGAACTGCCACAGAAGCAGTGTCCTTTTTGTAGCTTCTGCTCCTAATAAGTGCTGTTCTGAGGCTCCACCTCTTTGGTGTTCATTCAACATCACTGGACAAGTTACATCTCCCACAGCATCTAGAAGCTTTGTGGCATTATATATACTTATATCTTCACAAGGCTATCTCACCATCTTACAGATGTTGCAAAAAAACAACTGGTGCTAACATAAAAAATTTGAAGCAATTTTACCATTGAGAGTGGTTGTTCTCATCATTTAGGGTCAGGGGAGCCAGGAAGGAAATGTATTTTCAGTTATCGACTACACAGAGTAAAGAGAGTGAGAGAGTGGGGTGCATGGAGGAAGGGCAGGCACAGACAAGATGTTGGCAGCAGGTTATACAGTAATGGTCCACCCTTTCTATTAGCTCCTACTGCCCACATGGGTATCTTATGCTGAATTGAAGATTCCTGGATTTTGGCATTGATAGTGAAAATAGATGAAGGGCACACCCTTGTTTTCAAGTCAGAGAGAAATTTGCATAAAGTGATTAGTTCTCTTGAAACAATAATCACAGAAGATATATTAACTTCTAATGATGCAAGTTTCTGAGGGTAATTTGAACTGGGAGCTTTTAGGAGTGAGGTAGGGTTCCTCCTGTTGGGGCAGAATGGGAAAATAATGTTTGGTGAAGTATATTTCATTTAATTTTTATGATTTAACCTGGAATAGAAAAACACAATTACATCAATTATAAAGCTCAGGAAAGCTAGAAAAGCAAAGTATCTCTGCAATTTTTCATCTCTCTGTGAACTGTTATTGTGCTAGGAAGAGATACCACACAATAATCCACAAAGTAATAACAGTTTCATTTCCCTCTTCCAAATTCTTCCCTCTTTGGAAACAGAAGTTATTTCTGAACAACATCCATTCTGTGATCTTAATAACATATGCTTCTGTGCCAGCATGATATTATGAAAATTGCTTTCAGTTTCAGTAGGAGCTGCAATCCTGCAACACCTCTAAAAATCCATCTGTTTTTTAACCCTAAAAGGAGAAACAAAATGCCCACTTCTGAGTTATTGCAAATCAAATATAGGGCAGTGAATGAAATAGAAATCATTATTCTTTAAAGAAAAAATTAAGGTCTCTATATGCTGTAAAAACCCCAACCAAATTCACTTCATTTTCACTATACAAGAATAGTAACACGGATTAAAAACTGTTATGAGGGAGGTTTGCATTCAGAATTGGCAGGCCTCCTAATACTCCAGTCATAGAGGAGCATGAGAGGAGGAAAATGACTAATATTTTTATTTTAGAGAGAAGGCAAAGACTATGGTGGCCAATCTACTTTCAGTGGAGAGGAGATATTCATTATGCAGTCATGTTAGAATATCATTCAGGGCATAAAGGTTATGATTTTAAGTTGTCAGCAGAAACACATGCTCCCAGGAAAGATAAGGAGCAAACATGTTAGAAGCCTGAAGTTGACCCTATGAGTACAGGCTCACTTCCCACAATACTCTTCGACCGCATCCAAGAAAGAAACAACTAAAAAACTAAAACAATTATCTGGGATAGTAGCATTTCAGTCATCCTTGCTTGCTGCTGTGTAATTCATACTATTCTTCCAAATATGTCCTGAAATATCAGGAATATCCATCAAAAAGTCTTCTGAAATAGCAATGCAATTGTTGGGAACTGTCTTTAAAGGTTGCAACACTGTCATGTCGTGAAAAAATGGCTGTGCTATGCAGAACCAATCAAATAGAAATTCTTTGTTAATGCTAACAAAAAGGTACTCTGTCTATGGGGTTATTTCAGATAATTAAGGCACAGTTTGAACTAAAAAGTATAAAAATAATCAGCCAAGCTACACATCCATTCCAGTCTAAGATTCCCATAGCCCAGTCACACAACAAGGTTTCAATACCTTAATTGTTGCTTAGAACAGGATATATTGCCCTAAAAGATTCAGAAAACATCTGCCCCAGTCACTCATACACTTAGTCACTCATACACAGTTCAGCAAGTACCCAGGCCTCAGAAATCAAAAGAAACGGTTCAATCCCTTGAAATCCCAAAACTAAATCAAATTGCATTAGCCCATATTGTGTCATGGTCTAAAATAGTATTGATTTTACTTCCAGAGACAAAATTAATGTTGGAGAAAAGAGACTTTATAACTTAGGAGAAAAAATACTCCAGTCTCTGAACCTGATCCTCATTTTCAATACTCAAGCAATAATTCAAGTAACATTTTCCTTCCATATACTTTCATAATTGGATTTGTGTGTCAAGGTTTTGGTATCTGGTGCAGGGGCTGTGGGAGTGACTTCTGTAAGAAGATGATAGAAGCTTTCTCCATGTCCAACAGAGCCAATGCCAGACATCTCTAAGATGGACCCACTGCTGCTCAAGACTAAGCCCTTCAGTCACAGTGATAGTGCCTCTGGGATAACATATTTAAGTGGAGTGAAAAACAGTTGCATAACTTCAGGACTTCAACAGGCTAGAGAGGTGGGCAGAGAAGAATTATCTGGAATCCAACAAAGGCAAATGCAGGGTCCTGCACCTAGTGAAGAATATCCCCATGCACCAGGACTGACCTGCTGGAAAGCAGCTCTGCAGAGAAGGACCTGGGTGCCATGAGCCAGAAGCGTGGCCAAGAAGGCCAACAGTATCCCGGGGTATATTAGGAAGAGCATTGCCAGCACACTGAGGAGGGTTATCCAGTCCATCTGCTCAGCCCTGGTGAGGCCTTGTTTGGAGTCTTGTGGGCAGCTCTGGGCTCCTCAGCACAGGAGAGAGATTAATTTCCTGGAGTGGGTTCAGCAGCAAGTGACAAAGACAATTAAAGGATCTCTGCAGCATCTCTTTTAGAAGGACAGGCTGGTAGAGTTGGTCCTATTCAGTCTCTTACAACCTGCATGTCTGAACAGTTATTTTCATGAAGTTCAAGGATAAGCATTCTTTTAAACTTAAACTTTGCATACAGACCATTCAAAAGAAGGCTTTCAGACATTTTGTTATGCAATATATCATTTCACTGGAAAATAGTCTAATTTGAGGAAAGGTTTTCTTGTTTCTTTCAGTTATGACTTTGTCATAGCACCCCCTTGTTCACTGATTTGTTTGTTGGTTTTCTGTAAAACAACAGTGAATGTCTATACATGAGAAAGCTGCTCTTCTCCAGTAAATTTGATTTATAACTGCTATCATTTTAAACAAAGAAGGCATACTCTGGATTTTTCTCATAAATATGAAAGTATTCTCTACTAAGGCATCTCACTTATATTCTAACTAAAGTATGGGAAAAATGAGAATTATTAGCACAGTTTTCTACTGACTAAATTATTACATTGTACCAGTGTGAGTAGGCTTTCATATTGAAATCTATGGTCTGAATTTGTCTTTTTAAATTTAAACAAACTAGTGCTAGTGCTATCATTCATACAGCATTCATGGTTTCAAATGCACTACTTGTATTTTGTTTTGTGTAGAAGTCTAACACTAGAGGAACCCTTTGGATGCAGTCCTGATATATCACTGATTACAGCATTCTGCAGGTCACATTTATTAGAGGACACCTAACAGCTTAATGAACATTAAAGGTGACTGAAAACATTTAAGCTGCAGAAGTTATTGCTGTCTTTAAGAATGGATTTCAAGCCCACTGAACATCTCTCAGCAGGGAAAGGAGAATGCTCAGATTTATTTTCCTCAAACTGAAATAAAAATTACATTACAAAATATTTTGTTTGTTGGTCTTGACCTGTACAAACATTATCTGGTATCCTCCAAGAAAATCTAAACCACTAATATGGCTTTCTAATTTCGGCTAGAGATTGAAAATTTTTTTAAATAATTATTTACTAATTAAAAGATTTTGCAAGACTTCTTTAGACAATTTAATTTTGCCTGTTTTTCGGTCAAGTTCTGAGCTCAAAACATCCAGAATATTTGTGAAAGGTTAATTTTAAAGTTTTGATAAACATTCAATTTCAAACATATTAAAAAAAAAACAAACAACAAACCTCTTCCATATGGTGTACAAATCAGTGATTATTTCAGTAGACCAATCATATCTGACCAATACAACTTACATCACTGGAATAAATACTTAAACAGCATTTTAATTATCTGTGGTACACAGAAACCTTTCACAGAACTGGAAAGAAAGATAGACATTTTAATTTTTAATTCCTTAACTTATCTAAACTTATTTAATAAATAAAAATAGGACGTTGTCCTTGTTCTAGGTTAAGAGCTAATCTTTGCAGTCCTCAAGAGGGAGTATGGACAGGACCCTGATGTTATTCTATACTTGCTTACCTCATTTGATGGTGATGGGGTCAACGAGTCCCTTCTGGGCCATGGAGTGTTGTGAAGGGAGTGGCTGGGGATTGCTGGGGGGTTCTGTGTGAATCATTTGCCTCCTTCTTGTACCCTCTGTCATTCATACCATTGCTGGTAATGGCAGTTTTATATCTCTTACACTTTTGTGTTACTCTTACTTATCACTTGTGCAGTAAATCGTTCTTACCTCAGTGTGTGATCTTTTCCTTTTGTGCCTCCAGTTCTCCTCTTGATCTGCCCACAGGGAGGAGAAGGGGAGAGTGGGTGAACAGATCATGGTTTGGAGTGTTTGGAATGTTTCAGTGGGAAGACTAACTTGGAGAACACCATTCCCAAACCATGACAACAATGAAATAAATAAAATTCTTCATGTACAATGCTTTTTTTGGAGAGAGAAGGAGAGATGTGGGACTGCTGAAAATATCTGCCAGTATGAGAATTTACTTGTTTTTCCAGTAGAGTGAGGGAGGCAATTTTCTGTCCTGCAATCACACAGTAACCATCACTAAGAGGTAATACAGCTGTTGATTTGCTAAGAAAACATGAATTAAAAGAATTAAAGGAAATTAACAACTAATGCAACCTGTCTACTAAATTATCAAGATTCATATTTAAATTGTATTTAATTATTAAATGGTAACAAAATGTACCAAAACAATTTTTAAATAAAAGACTAAACAAGTTAAACTGGATCAACAATAAAACCAACTCAAAACACCACTTGACAAAAATCAAATATTAGATTGCTTATTTGTACAGTACATTAAAAATAATTGGTAAAAATTATTCTGATTTCAAAACATTTGCAAATATAGAAAGTTACAAACAGTAAGTTCAACACCAATATAGAGCACGATAATGGTATTTTATAAAATGCAGAGTTATTTGAAAATTGATGATCAGAAAAAGAACTGTTGCATTTCAGCAATATATTCATATGTCTTTTTAAAAAAAACAAGTCTGAAAAAGATACCGAACATCTATTACAAGAGAAAAGAAAACAAATAGTCATCAGCTCTCAAAGTTTCATCTACAGTTTTCTCGTCCATAACCATCCTTTACAGTACCCTCCGTAGTCAAACAGTTGTTCTCAGCCTTGACAATCATCAGATCTGAGCTCTTCCAGGGCTGGAGTGAGCACGTATCCCAAGAACTTTTGCAGACATCATTTTACTTCCTGTCTGCCTTTAAACAAGATAATTGTTTAGCTTGGACACCCCATCTACTATGTCAACAGCATCATGATGCCAGATTTCCCGCGATTTGGAAAACAAACTTAAGGTGCAGTAATTATTATTTTCCTGTAAGTTCATCCAAACATTTTGGTGGTGAAATCAATAGCTCGCCTGAAGTGCATCTGCACCAATGCAGGAGGAAGTTACTAGTGACCTGCTAATACTCACCAGTCTGCGGGACTGGATGGGATTGACTTGAGGGTACCGAGGGAGCTGCCAGAAGAGCTCCGTCATTTATAATAGTCCTGGTTAAGCAGGGAAGTCATAAACATACGGTCATGAACATAAGCTAGCTGTGCCCAGGTGGCCAATGGCATCCTGGCCTGTATCAGCAATAGTGTGGCCAGCAGGACCGGGAAAGTGATTCCCCCCTGTATTTGGCACTGTTGAGGCCACATCTCAAATCCTATGTTCAGTTTTGGGACTCTCAGTTCAAGGAAAACACTAAAGTGCCGCAGTATGTACAGAGAAGGGCAACAAAACTGGTGAAGGACCTAGAAAATGAGTTATATGAAGAATGGCTGAGGGAGCTGGGATTGTTTAGCTTGGAAAAAAGGAGGCTCAAGAGTGACTTTGTCACTCTCTACAACTACCTGAAAGGAGGTTGTAGCAGGGTAGGGGTCAATCTCCCAGGCAATCAGCAACAGGACAAGAGTATATATCATCAGGCTACATCAGAGGAGTTTCAGGTTGGAGATCAGGAAGAATTATTTTTATGGAAAGGGTTGTTAAGCATTGGAATGAGCTGCCCAGGGTGATGATGGAGTCACCATCCCTGGAATTTTCAAGACACAACTGGACTTAGCAGTTGGTACTATGATTTTGTTGGTGTGACGGTGTTCACTCAAAAGTTCAACTTGATCTTGGAAGTTTTTTACATCCTTCATTCTATGTGCTGTGTCAAAGAAGTAACTTATAGCCTATAAAAAAACCCCATGAATAGCAAATCTGACATCATTAGCTTGCTTTAGTTATAGCTCCATTTTTTATGTGCTTTCACAACACAAAGGAGAAGACAAAGAAAGAAAGGAGGCCTAAATACAAATCATGGTTGCATTTTGCTTGTATATCTATTTATGTTCTTTGGGGGAAAGTGAGGAAAAGGAGAAGGAATGATGACAGGCAAAGCAGGTGCCATTACTCTAGACTGAGATCTTTGTCAATTCCAGAAACCAGTGCATTTGGTCACCAAAATCCCCAAACAGTCCTGGCAATCCTTACAAAATCTAAATGAGAAAAATATACCACTGTAGAACTTCTGAAATTCTGGAGTTAAAACATGCTCATTTATATGCCAAAAAAAGGCAAATATCACTAGCTAGAAAAAGAAAATGGAAATATAGACTATAATAATTATTTGCTTTAAAATTTACACAGATTAAATAGTCCCTGAATTTACATGATATTTATTTTGATTAGCACTATATATTTAAGTGCAATAATTCTGTGATAAAGAGAAAACTTTTGACTTCAATATCATGGTGGAAATTAATTCTGTCCTGAGCATGACATGTCATATCATCTATATTACTCTGTTCTTTGCTTTTAAAATTGTTCATGTTCATTTGATCCAAATGAAGAAATGCAATTGGATATGTAACTTTTAAAAGAAAGAAAGGGGAAGCCTTTGTCCTATTACTAAATTACTTGCAATAGGCCAAGGAAACTTAGAAAACCCCAATTCTCATCATTTTTAGCATGCAAACATAGCAAGATGAATATAGTAACAGAAAAAATAAAGCACATTCTGGTTATGCCAGATTTAAGAAAGAAAGATTTGTCTCAGCTAAATTTAATAAAGCTATCTTGGGTCTCCCTAACACGGCAGACAAAGTAGTATTAGAATATAGCATAGCCTCCTGAGAGTTTAAGCAGGACACTGGACAGATTTTACATATTACTTGGAATCCTCTACGGCTAAAAACTATTTTTAAAATTCCTTCATGTGATTAGCTTAACATTAAATCCCATATACCCATACAACCTTCATCTATACCTTTAGATTTCATTGTACTCATATCTAAAGTATGATTATTTCAGACATTTCTATTATTTCCCAAAAGACCTTTCATAAAGCTATCTGATTGCAAGTATATATGGTTTTATCATGTCTGTTCTTAGGCTGATCATTTTTCTTTGCCTAACCTTGTAGGTTATTACTGATCTGAAAAAACAAGTTCCAGTCTGGCAGATTCCTCCCCTTGGGGTGACACACATCAGACTTAGTCATAAAACAGTGATCCTTGTTGCCACCTCCCAAATGAAAATAGCACAATCTCTTAACCAGTAGGTTGCCCCATTGCAGACCCCTCGAGTAGTTAAAGATCATCTGCTTGACTAAGCTCTGAAACACAGTCAATAAATACCATACCCTTCAAAAGTTGCAGCTACCCACATCCTTTTTCAGTTTTCCAGTCTGAGTCATCTCACACCTTGTTCTGCAAGAGCTTTAGATGCTTTTGGGGGTACTAGAGCAGAAGTCAGGGTTTAATTTGGGTGTGCACAACAAATCTGACCTCATATCCTACTTTGTGCAAGAGCATGCCTAGAAATACAAGCCCCATTAGATGTTGTTTAATATACATAATGGTTTCATGTCAGATATTTCATTGCTGATTTATGCTATAGCTCAACTACTGAGACTCCTTTTGCGGAGTACTTTAAATGCCAACAAACTCCCTCCTTTTTCATAGCACCATTTTTACACATGCTTAGAAATACAAAAGTTTTCTTTCTAGAAACTAGGCTAGAAGTTCACTCAGTCACAAAAAACTTCTTTTTCAGATTTTCCCTCCCTTTACAGTGAAATATTAAACGTATTCTCACTGTTTCCCACCTGTTCTCATTAATGAGTCTAGCAATACTGTGAGCTTCAGGCTTTGGTTTCAAAACAGAGACACTAAACAAATGACTTGACTTGACTCACATTCCTCTCTCAGATTAAAGCTACGTTGTTTTCAACATCTGCATAAAAAGCAGTAAATATCAAATAGTTTGTTCTCTGAGCTTCAAACCTGTTTTAACAAAACTTCAGTACAAAACCTCAGTCCTTTTTACTAGGGCTCCAATAGATTGTTGAAAATCTCAGTTATGACTCCTGTTCAATGCAAAATTGTTCATGACTCAGTGACCTTTTGAAAGAACCCAGAATCAAATGAAATCCTATTTATATATTATCATCAAAACCACTGGCAAATTTCAACTTTGCAAGCCTTAAACATGCAACAAAAAGAACACTTTTTTTAAGGGGATTGTTTTGCCTGTAAGCCTATTATTATATTCCAGTCAAAGCAGAACTCTCAGTCTACAAATTCATGTAGATAAAAATTGACAAAGGATTTGCATGGAGTCTTATGATGTAGGACTGCAGGATTTTGCATATCAGGTCCACAGGGTGTCACAGTGTGACTCATCAGGATTATGTGAAGACAACAGGCTCCCTCAGCTGCTGCAGCCCCTCTTTAGAAGTGACAGCCTGACTGAGTCATGGAAGCTACTGAAACCACAGCCTGCTTGAAGGAGGGACCCAATACTTGGTAGTAACTGGCAGGGTGAGTTGTTAGGGTGTTTTTGTTATGCTTTTGTGGACAGCACTGCCTCTTTATATAAGCCAAAGACACTCTACTGCTTCCCTTTCTTTGGGGCCTTTGACAGAAGAGACCCTTCATCAAACCAGGAAGTCATCTGGCACTCAACAAAAACCCATTTTGAGCTTTTCTACCTAGACTAATAGCTGGACATAAAACGTTAGTTTGAACTTAAATCATCTAATCATGTAGTACCTTCTACCTGAAGAAAAATTCCTTGTCTGAAGGCAAGAATAATTTACTTTAAACAAAACTAATACTTCTCTGTAGTGCAGCATTGGCTAGGTTGGATGAGGCATATTTTATTTGCAAAAACTTGACAGATTAGAGGAACTAAATCCTAACTTAAAAGCAATCTGAGAAGTGCTTTTCCTTTTTTTAAAACAGAGCTGAGTGAACTATTAATTTGAGGCATTTTGTAATTTAACCAGATATGACTTAAGAAGAATTCATCATTGCTAGTAAACCATAGTAATTATATGGAAACTTGACGTCTCACCCTCCTAGAAGGGACCATATCATGAAGTGACTCTTACTATGTCTGCATTATGAAGTAATATGGAGGAATATATGTAGATCTGTGACCTGAGCAACTGGATTTTAGGACTTGACATTGCCCATGCTTTAAATGATTTAAACCTACCTCAGATCAACCTAGGTCTGGGGACAAAATGCCCTGCGGACAAAATGCCTGGGGACAAAACCAGGTGCATTCCTGTGTTTCATCTGCCAGTTTATTTTTCCAGATGAGAAATAAATCCATGTTCTTGAAGTCTATTTCATTACTGTGTCCAGTGTATGGTTCACAGGCGTAACTGGAATATTGATTTCTCCCAGTCCTAACTGTAGGTGCAGACACTACTTACTAAAATGATTCAGTGTTTCAGGTGTTTTCTGAGTTTTCCGGTTCACATAATCCACTAGCTTTTCCACACCACTCCCATGAACACTCACTTCTAAAGCAAAAAAACATCACAGACCTCAGGTGGGATATAAATGTTCAGCAAGGGAGAATGACAGAGATAGCAGCTACATCTTTAATTCAGGCTTTCTTTGCTGGAAAACCTGGCCTTACTGCTGGCAGTTGGGTCTTGAATGCCATTTTTGAAACCATTACTGTGTCGTTCTTTCCTGCCTGCTCAGTGGTAGACTGTGCTGTACATAAATATCTGTGTATGCATTTCTGTTTCATCTTCCATGTGCATAAATCTTGGCTGATGAGTTTTAGTGTAACCCTCCTTTTCACTGAAATCTCCTCCTTTCTGCCTCAAAGCAGCATTTCAGCTCCTGTGCTCTTTTGTGTCACATGCCTTGGAGAGGTGAAGAGAAGTGCAAGTGGTAAGGCAGAGAGAAGCACTGCTTCTACAGGGAAGTGGGAAATGAGGCTACACTCTCCTTGTAGCTGTAGCTCCAGGCAGATAGACCTTTCCTTTCTTAACACTGGTTTCTGGTATAAATCACATACTGCATTGAATATGGCAAAAATAATAATAATTTTTAAAAAAAGGATTTGAATTCTTTCTCAGACATGTTGGCATGTATTGACAGCCACAGAGCTGAGTGAAACAAATTCCTAGATGACGTAGATGGGAATATCATCATAAATCTAATATTCAGCAGAGTGTTCCTTAATGCACAAAAGAATAGGACAAAATAAACTGTGATGACATGGAAATAATTGTCTGCCTGCAGGCAGTTAATAAACTAATTCAGTTCTTATTAGGGCCTTAAACTTACAGTAAGTTTTTACTTAATTTAATTAATACTCAACAAATAGCCTACAGCTAGGCAAATCACATCCCAGAGCAGCAATGCCAGCTGGCATTTATTAATCTATTTGTTGATGCTTATTTAACATTTTTAAAATAATTTTGGTAGAAAAAACCATAGTAAACATAACCATGTCTTGTGGCTATTCTGATTTATCAGGAATTTTGATTCAGTGGTCCTATGCAAAGACTTCTTTAAATGACATGTCTTCAAATTGGAGACTTCTTGATTCTGCTCTTATACCTGTCCACTGCCAGATATGGTAAGAACCTTATAAAATTATAGAAAGCATTAAATTTTATATCAGATATATTATATTTATATGATTATTTATTATAATTTCCTAGAAAAACTAGTTTTAAGTTGCCAAAATATTCTTAGAGTAGGGAGCTTGGTTGTCTTTATTTTACATTATTTTCCACTACGAAGAAAATCATACAATTATAAAAACTTTTTTTTTTTCTGTTCTTAACACTACTTTCCTGTAATGAATTATTACTCAATGCATATATTTACATGTTGCAACCAACTATATCTTCAATCTTTCCAAAATTTTCTGCAGCATCGTGGTTAGCAAGACATATTTATGACCAAGAAATCACAGTGCCAGAGATGATGAAAACTTGAAAGAAGGAACAGCTAGTGCTTGTATTACAAACTGGCTCTAGTTTAAAAACATTTTTTAAGTTTGTGGCAACCAGGGATGCGGCTCTACTTAAACCAAAAGCAAGTTCAACACTTCAGCAAGTGTTTTATTTTTTTTTTCCTTCCTTAACTGATGTATGGCTTATCTTCACTGAGATAAGAGATGAAAAATTGTGTTCTTGACTCAGCATATACATAGAAGTATGTTAAAGAGGGAAGAAAACTGAAATATATTTGGTAGATTTCTCTCCTTTAGCCTATCTCTTGCAGTTACAAGCAGTGTGCTGCATTAAATGATTTGGTGAGGAAATGATGGTCTGGATTTTGAGACAGCATATACAAGGTACAGTGCAAAGTACAAAAACTGAAGTTTTGGAGACAATATGTAATATATTAAAAACCAGTATCCATAGGCTGAATATTTAAATAGATCAATTTTTTTTTTAATATGTTATTGATATTTGTCTCCAGAAACCATCACATTTCTACACATTTCCAATAGCCCAGTCAGGTGAAGTAAGAAATTTTGTGCTCTCATACTCTGCTTGTATGTGCATATATATATCTCCATGTGAATTCAATGCTTGAAATACTTGACAGAAAAGAGTGGGACCATAATTCAAGAATATTCTGTGTCCTAGTTATGAAAAAACATACACAAGTGTGTTACAATCATAATCCTCTCTTTGCAGTGAGCATACTATTTGTTGAATAAAGTTTTGCCAGCCTTCTTGTGATTTTCTTCAATCATCATAGAATTATATGGATCCATTTAAACATCTGTTGCACTTACTTTTGTAGGGTTATATTATACATACAGCTTTAGGTATCTTATACCATAGTTAAGACTTATTTCCTGAGGCTCTTTTGGCAGAATATAGTGTTTACAACAGCAGCAGCTTAGGCAGCTGCACTGTGATTGTTCTGTTGAATAGGATTCCTTCAGTGTGAAGGTAGAGTTTTTCTTTTTCTTGCCTCCCTCCCACCCAGGCCCACACTTGCTCTTTCTAACTGTTAGCATACTTTTGGTGCAGATTTTATCTAGCATGGTGAGAATAGAAAAGGCTGAAGCTACAGGATATAGAAGCTCCACTAATCTCCAGTGCCTGTTAGTAGTATGATGAATGTTCAAGAGACATATCTGTTCAAATGCTATGATTTATCTGCTATGATTTATCCTTTATTACTTTTCATTGCCTTCATGCAATACAATCCTGTGATTTCTGAGTGTGTTCCTATCCAATAGAGCCAAACCAGAAATGTAGCAGGGACATCTGCACTTTGCATAGTCCCAGGATTTGATCAGGAGGTTCCAACAGGTTTTGCAAGAGCCCAGATGGATTTATGGCATATTTAATCTCATCAGAAGTCTGATTTGGCATCGTGGTTTAATCCCAGCCAGCTGCCAAGCACCACACAGTCACTCACTCACTCCCCCATCAGTGGGAGAGGACTGGAAAGGTAAAAAGCAGAAAGCTCAAAAACAGTTTCACAGGGAAAACAAAAGCCATGCAGGCAAACAAAGCAAAACGGAAAGTTAATTCACCCCTTCCCATGGGCAGGCAGGTTTTCAGCCATCTCCTGGAGAGCAGGGTCCCATCAATGCATTTAAAAATTACCCTCGATTTTTGTTTGTTTGCTTTCTTGTCACTTAAAAAAATGAAGTAAGAGCATCTCAGGATCTCTCTTGGCTAAAAAGACACGTGAATCAACAATCTCTTTTTTCTCTCACTCCCTTTTGTTGTCATGGAACTCTTTCTTTTGAAAGCACACATTTGCTGCTCGACCTTAAAGACAAGCAAGCGTGAAAAGAAAGTAATCACAGTTGGTTTGGTGTTTACATTATCTGTAATAAATTATCTCCACATTTCAAAATATCCATGGCAACACATTAAATACTAAACATTCAAACCACTGGTCCTTTATATGTTCTGCATGCATAATAACACACAGGTTTACCAAGACACTACTTCAGTTACTTTAATTAAGAGCAACGATACACGGTATCTATAAAACTGAATATTTCAAGACAGGAGCAAAGCAGCTGGGACACATCTGAAACTGTCTAATTGCAGGAATGAAAATGGAGAAAGAAACAACTTTTTTTTTTTTTTTTTAGAAATAGAAATAGAAATGTTAGTTATGAACATTTTACTGATATAAAAGGTACAGACTGGAACAGATATCTCATAGGTTGTTATGTTCTTAAGGGAAGCTGAGAAGAATATACTTAATTGCTACTTTTTAAGTAATAGATGATGGTAAAAAGAAACACTGCACGTATTATGCCTCTGTTTAATGAGAAGATTTCAGTAGAGGTCTTGCAAAGCCTTTGTGAAAGTTCAGCAGACTGAACTAAGAGCACTTGCAACAACATTATACCATCAGACACCCTAACTGGATATTCAATCAATTATGTGGAGATTTCAAGACTATTTTAAAGGAAAAGGGAATAAGATTGCCTATTGTTTCATCTCCTCTATCATGCCTTTTCAATACAGCACTTATTGTAAGAAGCCAGAAAAAAAGACAAAAAAAAAACCCAAAAACCCAAACAACCAACTAAACAAAAAAAAACATGAAAAGAGAGAGGAAGAGAGGATGCTATCAAACAGACATCAAATAGTGCAACTTAATAAGATGAAATATGTCTTAGAAGAGGACTAATAAAGTGAAAAGCAATGGAAAATGAAACAGATTGGAAAAGTGTACCAGGCTTATTTTTAATGGAAAGTTTAGTTTTCAACTAAACAAGATTTTCCAAAAAAATCTATTTTCTGATAAAAGTTTAGCTTTTCTACTGCAAAGTCAAGTCTTTTCAATTGAAAATACTCCTTGGACACCTTATTGTTGCAATTTATCCTCTCAGAGACAAAAAAACATTGTGTCATGACTGCCATAACAAACTCTTCTCTCAAGGAGAGAGATGATGCTCCTTTGGTCTGATTTCAACAAAATCTCATCCCAAAGAAGGAAAATGGGAGCATATCTGCTTGAAAATTCCTTCAACACATCGAGGCAGGACTTCCAAATCATAACATTCAATTTTCCTTCTAAGGTTTTATTGAAGAGAACTTGGCTTTGAGAGAAGAAAGTTTTGTTGAATAAGACTATTTGCTTTATAGAAAGGTTATCAAGAAAGGATGCACAAAGTAGGAAACACTGTAAGTAAAACTACAGTCCTCAAAACTTTAACCATACTGTTAATACGTTTTATTTTTATTTAGTTTTACACAATTGGCTACAACGAACTACAATCACAACTACAAGGAAACTACTAAAGGCAGAATGTTGTATCCTTACCGATGATTTTATTATAGACCTCAACTAGAGAAAGGAAGAAATTTCTGTGAAAGATGGGAAGCAGAGAAGGAGAAAGCGAATATATTTTGAAGGTCAAATCTGGAAGAATTTTAAGATAAAGATAAATTATTGTGCATCAGAACAGTATTGGAATTATTTCAAAGAAAGAAATTTCAGGACCTTGCAACATGATATGTCATCTAGGACTTCTTGAATTTTTGTTTAAAGACTTACACAGTCTTGATAGCATTGTTATAGCGACTGAAATTCTAGTCATTTAGAAACATTGTCAAGGTGAAAGCTTGAAAAGCAAAATGTATACTTCTTCTAATGTTGGTAGAAAACCCCTCAGATTTATAATTTGAATTTCATGGTAAACTTCAAAAAATGTTTCATGAAGTAGAAGATCTTTTCACTTCTCTTTTTCTCTGCAAAAAGAGAGCACATAACCTGGTTGCGGCTACTGAGCATTCTGACTGTAAATAGAGAGTTCACACAGTGAAGCTGAGAAGACAATGCATTAATTTCCACTCCATTTATGATGTGTGGGTAATAATTGTTTACAAAGGACCTCCATCCCCTTCTTCTATCTTGCTGTCACAAAGATTAAATAACTAGAAGTCTGTTGAAGTCTAACTCTCCAGATTTCAATGTTTACCTGTGTGTGAAGGAAGGAATGACTGACTGAGCACTAAATCTACAACTGCAAGTTCTGCTTCACCCACAGTGCTATCAGAAAACTGTATTTTCTGGCCTCACCCAGGCCACTGCCTCTCACCTCTTATGGCTGTTCATAAAAGGAAGTCTGAATAGATCATGAAGCGGAGTCATCACAGCTTTCTTCTAGATTATGAAGTCTAAATAATGATTCATCACTCGTGGTGAACAGAGATGAAAACGGTGTTCATTCAGGAATTATTAAATATTTCCCTTGGTCAATGCCTCAAAGCAGAGAAGAAAGTATATATGAGCAGCAGCTATTTAAACAGGAGGATTTTTTATCCATGTTTGCATCCTTAGGAGACCTTTCAAAAAGCTACTTCAATAAATATTCTCACTTCCTAGTCCAGTCAGACACAACATTTTGTGCCTTGCTGTCATGTCAGCCAACTTAGCCACCGTTAAACTGACTGGCAATTTTCCTTGTACCTTCCAGATGATTTATTGACTCAAACACTTAGGGTGTTTCTTAGAAATAAATGCCAGTCTAGGCTGTCGGTATTTCTGACTTTGTTAAGAATACCAAAAGATCTTTTCCCTCCAGTGTACAATACTCATGTGTTTTTGTGCATGGTTTCAAGTGGAATACAGGATGCAGAACAGAAAAGGAATACACAAACTGATGTCCCGGGTTTTCAGTGTACGATGTCCACAAAATATTTATTTTATCACCATCTTCATAGGCTGTTGAAACCAGGTGGGGCAGTGTTTTTCTCAGGCTCCTCCCTCTGGTCTATCTTCTGTTAATGGCCCATCAATGCCTTGCCTGTGATTCACAGGTAACTCCCTCTGGGAGCTATCTCTCGTTAATGGGCCATCAAGGACCCACTTCATGACTCATCATCCCATTGTGAGATGCTCCGTCCAGGGGGAGGAGCCAAGCATTCCCATCTAGATATAATTTGGGACAGTACAGGGAGCCCTTACCCACTGGATTCCCAGAGGACAAGAGCTATCAAACCTTTCTATGGGATCACTGCTTCAGGAAGACCACCTCATCTGTATTGCTTCCATCACCCTGCTCAGGTTGTATTCTGACTCTGTCAGTAGTCTTTTGTATTATTGAAGTTATTTTATTTTACTTTTTTTTTCTTTCTTCCTATTAAATTGCATTTCTGACTTGGAGTCTCTCACTGGTTTTGCTTTCAAACTGCTACAACTGAGTAGAGAACTCAGGCTGAATTGGGGACATCAGGGCAAGATTTTTCTGTCTGCTTTTATTACAAGAAAGTCAAGTTCAAAAGTGCTTTTATTGCTAACAGCTCCAGGAAAATGTACAATTAATATTTCATATTATCGAATATTATTCATAAAATGCTTTCAAGTTTAACATCATATTGTCATGTCAGTGCTCTATTTGGTTTTCTACAGCTACTAAATTTATAAAAAAACACGACTTGATTGATACTAAAATGTGGTGTCATACCATCAAGCCCCACTATGTAACAATTTGGAAAAAAACCTAAAAACAACAAAACCCCCTGCAATTTATCTTCCACTTCCTTTCATCCCCTTCTCTTCCCTACTTCTCTTTCTCTGCTTCACTCCTTATGCAGTGTACTTTTCCAGATTCTGAAGATCCTGAAAACGAGAGTTAGTTGTGGAAACCTGCCTCCTGTTGACATAGGCAGGATTGATCAGTAGCTGGCTCTCCCAGTTGTAATCATCTCATAAATGCACCTGTTCATGAGAAAATACATCCGTCAAAAAGCAAAGTTTTTCCTATTTTCCTGGAAGTATGCAAGGGAAAAATAAAAACCAAGAGTTTTTTTTACCAGTAATTAACATAATTAGATTACACACTCAGTGCTTTTAATTCAACCCCAAAGAATATAATTGTTTGTGTGACCAGCAAATCTTCCTCAGAGCACTTAGATCCAGATTGTAAACTTAACAAAGACCTTCAAAGAGACTGTTTTTTAGTTCAAAGTTTAGCACAATAGTATCTCAAAATTATGCACATTTAACAGTTTCATATCATCAGTTCTGTAGCTGAATGAATGACCTCACTAGGGGCAATGGTATAGCTGTGCCTGATAAGGCCCCTGCAGTGCCAGCCCAGGGGACACATTGTCGCAGCTAGCCTCTAAGAAACACCCTGCCCTGACACTAAAATATTAACTGCTGTTAAATTAACTTCCAGGGATTTTTTTTTTCTCCGCTATCAATGTTATAAATTTTTTCACCCTTTTCAGGTACAGTTTAGCAGTAGTCCAATGTAATTTTCTTGCTCTTTTCAAGGAAAATCAGCAGCAGTCACAGAAATTTGGCACTAAGTTCTTGGCATCTTCTTGAGCAGTCAAACATAACAGCTAAGAGATAACATTTCAGAGATGTTTAAGAGGATTTAGCTTAGCAGTTACTACTGGCTTTATCTGCAAGGTGCATGCATTAACACCTGTTCTGAGTTCTGAACATTTGTCCTTATTAATATTTAGGTTATGTTTTACACTAAGAGCTCCCAGGGTAACTGTTTACATAAAATTTCTGTGAGAAGGCTATACTCCATTTATTTCATTAGACATAACTGGATATGGAGTGCGCATATTTGGAAATGGGATATGTTTTATATATTTGCAATAGAATTGGAAGAATGTGCGAGAGTGATATCAACATTGACATAGACTTCTCTGTTGTATTTTCATTGAGGAGTGGATCTTCAAATTTCTGAGAATATTACCTTATTTTTTTCTTCTGTTTTTCAAAACCTCAAGTCAGCATAAGCTCAATCCACAGAAGTGTATGTGTACTCTGAAGGAATTGAAGCACTAGCAACAAGGCAGGTAGAGTTTTCCTGGCTAAGGAAAACAGCAATTGTTTCTCTTAATTCTAGTGCTTGGGAAAACTTTCTGTTATCCGGGAGCCAGACATGCTGGCAGACACATTCATACCACCTGAGCTGGGAGCAATCCTTTCACAGCCACACTCAGAGGCACACCAGGTTTCCTTAATGGCTAGACCCCAGGTTTCCAACAGCAGAGTCTCAGTCATCCAGATCCTTTAGATGATTTCATCTTGGCCCAATAACAAAAACACCAGCTCAAACTGAATGACTCCAAGCAGGGAATCCGAACAAAGTCCTACTGGGATTTTATTCTCTTACAATCTAAGATTGAGAAATTCTGAGGGTTATTGGCTCCTGCCTGCCTTTGAGGTCTGTGGGATGAAGTTCATCGCCCCTTGTCTGGGGTTCCCATTCAGAGCTCAGTCTGCAGCTCCACTGCAGCTGCTCCCCAAGCTACCTGCATTGTATGTATTCCTCAGCACTTGTCTGTATAGGAATTAAGTAGTTAATAATTCATTCTGGTTTTTCTAAAACACATGACCCTTTAAAACCCTCATGTACCATGGTACCACGGTTAGGAAAATATGTTTAAATCCACAGAACTTACTGTGTTGCAGAGTGTAGAGCTGCCAGAGGAAAGCACTTAAGTGGGCATTATGCTATCTTATCATTAGAAATGGAATTATTTTGAATTTTTTAAGCAATTAACATCATGTTAATCACCCAAGAGAAACATACAGGGGCAGCATGATAAAAGTTAAAACAAATATTTGAAGTCAGTGTTGAGGAAGTAAATCAGTGTGTTTCAGAGGTAATTATCACTGTCTTCTAAAGCAAGCAGTTACCTCAAATTCAGAGCCCTACATGTTTTCTACAGAGAAAATGAAACAATGTGGTTTATCCTATATAAATCTCCTTTCTTACAAATGGAGTATCTAAAATCCTAGAACCTAAACAGAGGAAAATACATCTTTGCTACTAAGTCCAAGCTCCTTTCAAGTTACAGTTTTTCATGTCTACCATTTTTCCTTTCTCAGTCATGCTGTTGGCAACTCAGACATTTCCCTGGTATATTCCAAGGTGTTTGTCTTTCAATTACATAGAATAGTTACAAAAACATGGGTCAACAAAAGTGTTGTTGTCAGGTTTTTTTTTCTTTTGGATTTCTTCTGTTAGATGATGATCTGCACTTCTCTTTGGAACAGGATCATCAGGCTCTGTTAGCTTGTTACAGCTGTCATAAATAAAGAAGAATAACCCTACTTATCTGTAAGCAGTAGTCTTAAATCAAGACCATTTTCACAGGCCATTAAGAAGAAAAACTTGCAATAGAGAAAAGAGAATGGTGTTGGTGGCAGTTTCCCAGACCTAATTTTTGAGAAGTATTATCATTGAAGAAAGCTTAAAATAAGCACTGACTTTCACAGTGATTTTCCCTCATAATGTACCTACATCTCACTTCTTTTGGCTGGTTGGAGGCACACTGTGCATATGTAATTATTTACATGATGGAGAGTCTGACACAATATTAGAATTACCAACATTGTATAAATTATTCAATAAGAATGCAGGCAGGAATATTTTACCTGACATGCTGATGTTGTGGAGTCCTTCAAGGAGATTATGCAGAGGAAAAGAAAAGCCACAGATCAATGTACAGAAGCAAAGATAGGACTGATTAATACCAGATTAATTCAGTAGGAAACAAAGACAAGCTTTCTGTACAAGAATGAAGAAAAAGCCTATTAATTTTATCTTCACAGTTATTTTGGTGTCTTACCATCAGAGCATCTTGATGACTCAGACACCAATGTATTTATCCTCACAAAACCCCAGAGACAGGCAGACAATGCTTTGAAAGCCATACCTCAGATATAATGCAGAACATCTATGGCAAAAGCAGAACTGAACTGATATCATAGTGCCTTCCTTAAAAAGTCCACCTCTTCCCATCCGTGTCTACTTCCACACGTGTATTAAAACACATGGAAGTGACTATTTGTTTCCTAACTGATAGACATTAAACTCATTAATTGTTTTCCTTGTACAGGTACATAAGTGACACGTGAACAAGTGAAATAGTGTTGAATTCTGGAAAATTTTCTTTTTTCTTCTATGTCTTTAGAGACAGCTATGGCAATCATTACATAAAAAGCCTTTTTACAGATTTTTTTCTCTAAAGATCACTTAAAATGAGAAATCTGATGCGCTGTTCTAGCCTTGAGAAAATAAATAACTGCAAACCTTCATGGGTACCAACTTCACTGTCAGACTTGTTATTGGAAAAAAGAGTATTTGAATATCCTTGTAATGTGGAATGATTTGTTTCTTCCTAGTGAAATTGTTCAGAATTGGCAAACTTATCACAAATCCTGCGTCTCATTTGCTGGAGATGGATCAGTTAATCCATGGTGTTCAGATTGTTTAGTGTGAATGTTCTCATTCTCTAGCTAGGTTAGTCCAAGGTACCTATAGCTATGGAGTTAAACACTATGGAAACAAAATACACCTGCTGTTTCTTTCTTTCACTGTAGCACCAGGACCTGGTACAACCATGGCAACATACCTGAAAACTGAGTGAATCTAAGCCAGCACCCCCTAATTGTTTAATTTTTTTCTAAAAAAACCCCTGCATTAATGTACACCAATGACTGTATGAATAACTCTATGAGAGTACAGTAATGATTCAGTTGGTAGAACATAGAACAGCTACATCGTGGGCAATGGCAGTGTTGGTAAACAAGGAGAAGGGCAGCATGGATATCAAGCAAGTTACTTTCTAACAGAAAATTTTTGGAGTAAAATGCTATTAGATAAAAAGAAGAGAATGCTACAACCCGTTGAATACAGTCTTCCTTTTTAATAATCTAAACTTTTGTAATTGTAGGGGATACTTGTTCCACAGTGAAAAGAAAAACCATAAACGCCACTGATTCATTTAAAAAATATCAATATCCATCTAATACTGATATCCAACTGAGATGGAAAAAAAATTCTCTAACAGTTTAAAGTTAGAAAGTGTATGCTTATTACAGCGCCGGGCAGCATGTGGGATAGCTCCCAAATACACACCACAATTTACAGACAATCACGGAGTCCTTTTATTTACAAAGATATTGAATACACAAAACACAAATGCATATTCATAGCTCAGGTACATCCCATTCTCTGCTTCATATGGTAATTAGCTAAAAAAACCCAAT
The DNA here is from genome assembly GCA_013399915.1 of Illadopsis cleaveri. NCBI lineage: Eukaryota > Metazoa > Chordata > Aves > Passeriformes > Timaliidae > Illadopsis > Illadopsis cleaveri. The sequence continues at coordinate 47,048 of VXBB01022094.1, read as the reverse complement.
TAAGGGTGCATAGTTTGCCCTTTGAAATGGGTCGGTGGTCTTTTTCAAGGAGAGGGAGCTTCAAATGAGGAAGTAAGAGAACTCTTCCTCGCTCTGAACTTTCTACCTTTTCAATGTAAATGTGACAAATGAGCTCTGGTAGGACTCCCATTTCCCCAGGTGCATGACTTTCAATGGGTTTCGGAATAGGGGAGTTTCTGTAATCGTCTTGTGTTCCTAAATCTATTTATCAGGTTCTCTGTTCTTCAATACAAACCCAGCTACGCAAAACAAAGTTGACAAGCAATCAATTATTGAGGCCTGGGAAAGTTAACCCAGATCTGGTTTCCCTTAACTAACCACAAACTTTTAATTTTTAACAAACTTTAATGAATTTCAGCAAAGCTTATCTCTAACTAAAATCTTAACTTCTTTAAAATTCCTAATTCTTTAAATTCTATGTCTCACCACAAAAACAACAAATCAGTATTTACTGCACTATTGCTAAAAAACAAGTAAATCAGAAAATTTGACTCTCCAAGCACTATCTTGTATTCAAAACTCCTTTGGTTTGGAATAAACAGGAACCAGAAGAAATATCAAAGATACCATAATCAGGGAAAAAGGCACCATCTGAAACCAAATCAGCTCTCCAATTTATATTTTCATTCATGGTCACATATGCACAAAATAAAGTTTGGACACATTCATATCCTTTCAACATTGGCAGAAGCACTTCAGTCACTTGATGCATCATTTTAAGCTCACAGTTCTCTCAAGGCATGTGGTGTGATTTCAGCCCATCTTTACAAATATTTTCCAAGGCACGTCATGCTGAACTGCATTGCCCACTGTATGAACTTCCTCGTCTAAGAGTTTCGCAGACTAAAAGTGTATGGTTTTATTATGCTCTGATGAAATAATGCTTTCTCTTTGAGGTAAAACACTTCACATTCTAGCTTCAGTTCTGGTTTAAAACCCTAATGCATACAAGTAGATCCTTTTGATGGCTTCTAGTTTCATAGTTCTTTTTGCTTTTCAAATACCCAGAAATACTGCTGTTTAGCAGAAATTCTTATATATCTGGAGCTTGCATGTAGGAAAAGATATGGTTGTAAATTAGACAAAGTATTAGGACTAATTTCTGTTTTCAAGTAGAAAATCCAGTTCTAGCACGATGCATGTCTGTCCAGTAAAAGTTACAGCTTTGTTTCAAATATTAACAGAGCTGGGACCATAGCTGAATATATTTACTATAATGATTTTTTTCGAAATAAAACCCCTATGTACAGGAAAGAACACTGTAACAAGAGCTAAAGCCAGGTAAGTTACACAAAGTGCAATTAGATTAAGATCCATATGTGTATAAAGATTTTTTTTAAAACTTTTTCATTACAGAGTGACTAAAATGTGATCACATCTGCTCATCAGATTTACTGACATGACAGTTATATTATGTCATTCAGAACTAGAAAAAACATAAATCCAGGGCAGTAAATCTAGATACTCAGAACTTTAGGTGGAGGTTAAATTCAAATTTCTCAATGTGTATTCTTTTTGTGCTTTCAGCTATGTGTCAGAGCTAAAATCAGAAGTCCAAACATCACACAGATTGAAATGTCAATGCTTCAGTTCATCTTTACTTACAACAGAATAAATGAATTTGATATTCAAAGATATGAGATGTTTTAAATACCATATTTCACATTAATATGCACTCCCCACATTTACATGAAAGTATATTTTCTCTCTTGTTTACAAATCAGTGGAAATATGGGTAATTCATAGAACAGAAACAGAAAAAAAAAAAAAAAAAACCAGCAAAAACCACCTCAGTGACAATGGAGATCATCAGTTGTCAATTGAAAATTTTATCAGCAATCTCAATTTTTGCTTTGACTCACTCATCCCACCAAAATAATTTGATCAAGACTCCACAGATCTTTCAAAAAGGCATTTTACTTCAACTTATTCAAGTGCACAGAAGAAATTTAGAACAAAATTATTTTCTAGTCCTGACTGTTCATGCATAGGGTTAGATTTAACAAAGTCTTAATGTCATGAAAAAATATCATGAATTTCTTTCAGTAAGCACAATGATGATCATTGGGTTAGACAGGAGCTTTTGCATTTCTTCACACTTCTTGTGAGGTACAAATATCTGTAAACATTCTCTCTGCTACAAATCTTAAAAATTCAAATGATTGTAATGTTGTATCACATAAAACTGAAGTGATTTAATACATTTGGTCTTATAAAAGACAAAAATACACCAAAAGCAATGAAAGTAAAATTTATACATCTTGCAGTAGAGACTATATTTTCCATATATTTATGCACAGACAATGTAACTTATTTATGTATCAAATTATATGCACATAAGAAAACCAGATCATTGGAAGTATGAAGTTCATATTAACTGTGTAATTGCTGCAAGGTTCCAATTATAGAACAAAGACTTCTCTACAAACCAAAGAGGCTGAAGCATTTGAATCAAAAGATTGCCATAACCCTGTAAGAAGAATTGAGAGGATATAATTGCTTATTATTATATAAATCCATTGGTTAAGAAGAATGCTGTGTGGCTTCAGTGATTCTGAGAGGATAAAAGTAAAAGTAGACTGGATTACAAGTCCACATTTGGACAGAAAAAATTTGGAGGCATCCAATAATATATATATGTGTGTGTGTGTGACAGTGTATTGTATTCATACATATCTACATTAATTCAAAAATGAAAATCACACTTGCTTTCTAATGTTGAAGAAAATCCATCTCACCTTCCCCAACAGACCCCTGTTCCTTTACATATCTGTCCTGGAATGGACTTTTTTCCACTGAACATGAGGAGGAAGTGTTCAATACCCGTGAGAAATATTCAGAGGACAACATGAAACACAAACAAATCATCAGCTTCCACAATCTCAGCCACTGCTCTCTGTTCATTCCAGGTGGACTCTAGTGACATCTTGACTTGCTACCACCAGAAATTGTCAACCTGCTCTAGTTCTGAGGGAGTTCCTAACTGCCTTCTGGTTCCCTTTATATTTTCAATATCTGAATGTGATTTTAAGAATAGCACGAGAGTGATGTTTAAGATTCACAGAAATATTTAATATTTCCTGGCTGCTGTGGAAATTATATCATACAATTAAAAAAGGTCACTGAAAATTAAATTAATAATAAAGACAAAAACCCCTTACCTTTGAAAGCTTTGTTTGAATTTTATAACACATAGGGAATGTTTAATTAAAAGATTCACAGACTATTTAACTAGCTCATCAGCTCTGTAAATAAAAAAATAACAGAAATCCATTAAAAAGAAGTAGCAAAAAAAACCAAAAAAACAAACCAAACAAACAAAACAAAACAAAACAAAACAAAACAAAACAAAACAAAACAAAAAAAANAACAAACAAACAAAAAAACAAACAAAAAAAACCCCCAACAAAATCCCCAATTTTATCAGTTTTAATCTCAGCACTCCAAACCTTGAGAATATTTTGAAGACATTCAGACCGTTCACCTTTGTGCTATGTGGTTCAGGGGACTTCTGACCTGAAAGGTTATGAAGTGAATGCTTGTCTTTTTCACATGGCTCTCCTTGTAATTCTGTACTTCACCTTTCACATTCAGGCTTTTAGTACATCTGGAGAAAAGATTAATAGAGAAAGCTGTGAAAACAGTAGTCAGAGGATGAAATACCTCTTACTGGATTTAGTCTTGTTCAGTATTTTCTAATTAATATTTTGCTATCCTTGTTGCCATCATAAACATCCGTCCTCACCACTCCTTAGCTAAGTGGTTTCTGATTCTACTGTTTCCAGAAACAAATCAACACAATTAAATATGAGAGGTTGCTATTAAATTAGACATATAAGTTGGAGATAGGAGCAATCTGACAGATGGAGCAAGTGACTCACTGAGAGTCCCTGCCCCAGTTTCCTCAGTAACACAAAGTTCAGAGTTTTCCTCTGAATTTCTCAACCCTATTTTTGTCCTAAACTCAATTTATCTTTCAGGTTTCTACCAAATAACTTCCAAATCTCCATCAGTCTCCTCAGTTGCTCAGAACATACTCACAGCACATAATAATGTAGCCTATTAGGGGATGGAAACTTTTTCTATTTATAAGTAGCTGAGAAAAATTTCTGAGGAACTCCAGTCATGCCCCCTATCTAGAAAAGGCCAGATGCCCACAGCAGGTGCTGGATGATTACCTTGTTTCAAAGGCCTAACCTCTACACAGACTTCCCTGGACTTTTAAAATAGAACATTGTAATAGTCAGGTTGACTTTCTATTTGCATCATTAACAAGTTTTCTTACAGGTTTTATTCTTTCCTTGTCATTTCCATGCTTCACCTTGAGAATCTTACTTTTAAAATGTAAAGTCACAAATATAATGCTGCATCAATGGATGTCATTTTAGGGAAAATGCTGGAATAGCACAAAAAAACTGTACTCCCACTAAAGTTTTATGTTTGGATTTCTTTTTTTTGTTAAACTACTGTGTTGAAATGTATCTAGAAACAAAGGAGATGTAATCAAAGGCTGCTGCCCAACATTGCAAAATAAGTTTGATTCATTGATTTGACTGTCTTTTTGTTTATTTGATACAAAACAAAAAAAATAATTTAAAATAAGGAGTTAGTTGCTACTTGTCAAGAGTTATTTATTTATTACTCTTCAATGATCGTTTACATAAAACAATAGAATTTTAAACACAATCATTTGGATCTGCTGTTATATCTTAATACCTTTCATACAGAACTTGTGAACTTAAAACCTGAATAGGCCAAGCATTTAATTATAAGACAAGCAAAATAATTTTTAGCTAACAAGACATAGAATATTTGACAGAAAAAAACCACTAATTCAGTTAAAAATTATCAATTTACCAGATGAAGGAGACCAATTCTGCATCACTGTGTTCCAAGTTACAGCAAAGAATAACTTATAAGGAAGCAGGTTACTAGAAAAATTAATACTGTTTGATATATGGATTCAGTTGTCTGCAAAGATATCACTGGCTAGCAAGTGTTTACATCCATATTTGTTGTCTTAATATTCTTTTTAAGGTTGAGCTTGCTGGGCACATAAATTATATTCAAAATTCTTTAATAATTTAGAATTTTTACCGCACAATTACTATCTTAGTGTTCTGAGCATCAAGTTAACTAAATGGCATGATACTATTTTCAAAGGGCAGTTTTGGCCAACCACTTCTCCTATTTATTAAAAAAAACCCCTAACATTCCTACCTGCTAAGCAAGTTATTGTCCCCAGTTCCAGTTTTCTATTTAGATTAAATATTAGAAAGACATTCTTTACTGTGAGGGTGCTGAGGCCCTGGAACAGGTTGCCCAGAGATTCTGTGGATGCCCTGTTCCTGGAAGCATTCAGGCTGAATGGGTCTTAGAACTACTTGGTCTGGGAGAAGGTGTCTATACCCACAGCAGGAAAGTGGGAAATAGGTGATCTTTAGAGTCCTTTCTAATACAAACCATTCCATTGTTCTTTGTAGTATGGATGGTAGCAATCTGTTGTCACTACAAATCATGCCAAGCAGGGTACAGTTAAGTATCTTCTTATTCCTCTAATTGCTATAATAATAAATTATGTTCAAAAAAAGAGGAAAGTAGTCACAAAATATTTCAAAGTAGCTTTAGTGACTTATGAAAATCAGTGTAACATAACCAATCTAAAAGCTTCAATTTTTTGGTTGTATATTTTTGGTTTTTTTTTTCTTTAATATGACTGCTTAGAGATATATAGGACTCTGCCAACAGTAATTCAACAAAATTTAAAAGAATTGGTAGTTCAAATGCTAGCTCCCCAGCTGCTTGTTAAAAAAGGCATTTGCTCAACTAAATTCTCATCCTGCTCTCCTACCTTTGTTCTCCATGACAGATCCTCCTTGGCCTCAAGATGATCCCACAACAGGTATGATCAGAATGGTTTTTCCCCTGATCTAACTCTCACATGCCTGTGATAGACCCCTATGACTGGCCCTTCAAGTCTGCATTTCACAAGGTGACTTTAAAGGCAATGGCTATGCAAGGTTTTAACTTTGTTATTGGTAAATACTTCACAGTTAAATCTATTAAATTTATGATGACTTGGTTCATTTTTGGGTGTAATTCATGTGAGAGTTATCATAAATGCCATATGAAGAGAATTTCACAGGTTTCTAAACACACATATCTGAGAGTAGATTTATACATCCATTTAAAAAAAATTGCCAGCTTAACAAAGAGAAATTTTGCATTGGCTGACACTTTACTAATGGACTGAAATGAAAGGAAAAAGTCTCCAAAGAGCAAGCTCATTTTTGAGGAAATGGTTAGAGGTAGGAGAGTTCAGATTAAGTAGGGATCAAAACCAAATTCAGAAAAGCTGACAGAAAAGAAATGATGTTTTTGTAGTGTCTTAATGGC
>VXBB01022094.1:3132-40595 GCA_013399915.1 Illadopsis cleaveri | reverse complement strand
TGCCTTTTTTTTTTTTTTTAACATAACAGCAATGATCACTTGAAATGTGAGTCAAATACAGAGTCAAACTATGTGGATAGTGCAAATGGAGTTATTTGCACTTGTCTGTAAGAAAAAAGTATTTTTTTAGGATTCCCAAATATGTCCAAAAGTGGCTGCTGATATCTGAGAATCTTTATATTGGTCAGAAATATTTTGTTTGTATAAGCAGAAAAATAAAACAAATATGCAGATAAGAAAATGGGAGTCGAAAACTCTCAATTAGTTTTGTGACAAAGAGAATATAAAATCTCAATAATTATGTCAATGTAGTCATCTAAGTTGAACACAAAGTAGAGGTACATAAAATATTCCATATACTTTTTACTATTATGGTCATTAGTGTTTCAAGCTTAATGCATACTTCATTGTCTAGAAATTAATGTCATTTGCATTTTAATAGGATTTTATCTGGGTTTGCTGCATCCTTTCTTTGTCTATAATATTCAACAGCTAAACCAAGACAGTGAATAAGGATTATAGAATTCAAATATATTCACTTGAGTAACTTATATTTCTTACTTTTTGTTAGTTAAAACATATTCTGACACACCAAAATCGACATCACATGATGCTGATACAGGCAATTGATCTGCAAAATTACTTTTCCAAATTTTAAGGCAATTTACATCATTTATATAAGTGATTTAAAATTTGTTTTCCTGGGAGTACATCCTACAGAAAAGAAATTTCTTTTTCTCATTTATACACTATCTGTGTACAAAGAGTACATAACAATCACACAATATCTTAAAGAATTTGCATGTTTTTTAATAAACCTCAAGTACACCATCAAATGCATTCATTAATAGCTGCTTTGTAAAAAAAGGATATAGTGCAACCTTGCATTTGTTAATATCAACATTCACTTTTCTGCTGAGAAGAAACCTATTTGAAGGAAATGAGCACTTTAAACAGAACTTTTTTTTTCTACACTCTGATCCATTTCAAGATCTTTCCTATAACTCTTCAACCAGTATTTACTCTTCTATAACTTCTAAATCTACAACACCCATTACTGATAATACCAGTAATTTGAGTTACAAAAGAAATACAAAATCTGCACTTTATACCTCTGGGCACCAAATTCTATGATTACAAGAGCTCTCTCTGTATGTGATTATTTTTATCTTAAAAAAAAAAAAAACCTGAAGAGAATGTACACTGCTACATCAAAAATATGTTTCATTAATAAAAGATTCTTATCTTAAAAGTACCACCTTTATTTTAATCTGACATCTCCTCTAAAATTACACAGCAGCTCATTGTGATATAACTTCATAACAATGCTGAAGATTGAGCAAAGATATCTGTTGGAAATATTTAAAATTAATGGTCTTTCTTATCTAGCTATGGCTCTTCATGGTAAAGAGGCATCAAGGATTACACATAAGGGGAGTTATTGTACTCTTTAAAAGGTTACATTATTGCAGCACTGTGCTATATTATCTACAGTCAACATCAGTTATTGCCACCATGAACTTGTCAGACACAATTTTTAACTAAAAAATCCTGAATATATATGACAAAGATTTATCAGACCAACCATTGAAAATTAAGAAGTATACAAAAGGTACCTCATTGTTTTCTATTTTTTTCACCTGTGTTGAGTGAACATTAGAAAGATTTTTCATTTTCTCTTATATCCAAGCAATGTTTTGACAACTCATTTCACATATTTCTTGGTGGGTTCTCAAATATTTTCCACTCTTCCTTGGGGAAGCACACTAGTGTCTTACATATAAAATGAAAGCCTGCATTTGGGTGAATAATTTGGAAGTGAAGGAATATCTCACTTCTTTAAGTAACTGTAGCTTTCAGACTTGTGTCAGCTTCCTATCTATTTTGTAAATCTGTTTCTTAATCAAACACAATATCATATAAAAACAGCATCTTTGTAATTCTGTAAAACTAATGATCTTCCTGTACTCGTCGTTAACACATTGATAACTGTGAAAATAGCAAAACCTAAGTCACAGAAGAATGTAAAATAAATAATGCAGTACATTTTGGACTCTTATTCTCTGCAATGCTCCTAGACAGCTTTCGTAATATGCTTACTTCTAGGTTTTCTAGCTCAAACATCTCTAACATAAAGAAAAATGTTAATGCTGCAAAAAAAAAATCTATAGATAAATTATACATAACCTCTTTATCTGTTTGTCTATTCTGCTTTTAAAAAGCAGGTATATTTATATTATTCAAGGTTTTTGTTTTTAAACCTTGGCACAGGATGCAGACATTTTCTCTGTTTACATTGCTGGTTTCATAGCCAGCAGGATAGCAACACTATCTCCCTTCTAATGACCCAATGGGTTATAATTGGTATTCAAATCTGTGGTATTAACACTTATTCAGTACTAGAGGTTCAATTATTTTCTTATGGGACGTGGACAGAACACGAAAGCGGAGCTTTTTTTATTGCACAACAGCAGAAGAGATTCCTAATATAAAAAGAAACAAATTATTATTCTTAATCATGATTATTATCATACCAGAACCTTTAAAAGCAGATGAAAAAAGGAGCAGGAAAAGCCTCTCTTTTATCTGAATATTAGCCTTTGTTAAAGCACACCATGAAATATGTCAGGTTGTTACCCTTTTTCAAAAGAAAGATTTGTCTAAAAATCAATTCTATCACCTGAAATGGCTAATATCAGAAATAGCTTATTTTGCAAAGAATTTTGAATGATAGAATGACCTTTATTCTAAAATGTTCTTAGATAAAATTTGAAAAACTTAAGACCATAAAGTATCTGAGAGTTACCCAGAATGAGGAAAAAAGGAAATATTTGGACAAATTTTGACTCTCAAATATTACACCACTTTTCAGTTCTGTTTATGCTGAGTATTTGTAATACTAAGCTACAGTAATATTTTATTAATTTGAAAGTGAGTTTTGCATTTCACCTACTGCTTCTAGCTGGTTTTGAACGGCAGAACTCTTCATTGGAGAAACCCAAAAATAAGAATGAAGAAAAATCATGCAGAAAGGCATGTTGGACTAGATCATGGGGATTTTTGGCTGGAACTCCTAATTGAAATGCTACATTTGGAAATTTATTATAGTGCTTCTTGACAGCAGTGAACATCATTAGAACAATCCTCAACATTCAACCTGTTAGTTTCAGAAAATAATTGCCTGAGAAATCTCAGTTTGACAACACATGCTGCATGGTGTTTTATGTCAAACCTTGTTCTTCACAGAACTTAAATGTGAAGAATATTGCCAGTTAACTCAAAACAGCTCACAGATAACTTTATTAAAACATCTTTCTTAATATGTATATTTAATAAGAAGTAAGAAGCATGACTCTTCTGAGGAACATTCTGTTTCTGCAATAAATGGGTTTTTAGAAGACATGAGGTACTTAGATCCAATTTTTTTTTCAAGTCATAATATGAAAATCTTGCCCATGGGCAAGTCTAAATATGTTCACATAAATTTAATTCTGAACTTTAGACATGATCTTTCTATGTTATATAATGTTTTAACTGTTTATGATACATCAATTCATTTATATATAATGCTTCTATTTAATAATGATTGGGAGTTCTCTATCTCATCACTAAGGGGACATGACTGGAAAAGGAATTGACAATGCTATGATGTCTGACTTTGGAAATTTACTTTATCTGTACTCTTACTCACAGCATTTCCTTTTAAAAATAGCAACATTAAAGCAAATAAAATCATAGACAATGGGATAAGCCATTTGTAAAGTTTTACACATGAAAGTTTTCCAAATTTAGGTGGAAACAGGTCAGATTAATAAAAAAACATTCTTAACTAACTACAGCCACAGTAAATCACTTAAAAGTAGTTAATGGAGGACAGTCAACTCAATACAATGCTCTGTGATAGCAATTCTCCTGTTTCTAGAGTTGCAAAACCTGATCTTACAAAGTAGGTTAGGAAAACATTAAGATCCCTTCCAGAATGAGAGAACAGCTGACAATTACAACTGTGGATTGCTTTGCTTTCCTGGGGCCTCATTCAGATTTTATGGTTCTCTTGCTTTCTTAGTTGCTTTCCTTTCCTGTTGACTGAAACTGACTGAAGCAGTTGGTGTGTTAAAGAAACTATTCATGCATGAGAACATATGCTGTGTGCATGAACTAAACCTGTGTAGAGCCCCACACTCTGCTCTAGCTCCTTGTAATCCCCCAGTATAACTGTGGCAGGGGGAGCACTGACCTGTGCAGACAGCTGCAATTCCAGAGAATAACCAAAATGTGGCTGAAAGGGAGCTCTGAAGTTGTTCTGAAATAATGCCAGGACAAGGGAGCATCCCTGGGCAGCACAGCACTTGGGAGCCCTCTCAGGGGAAACAATTATATTTTCGGCTGCCTGACCCACCTTCTCCTCTACTACTTGTGAAATACGTCATCATTTATGTTTGAGTGTGATCACTAGCAAAAGACTTCTTTATGAAGTTTTGAGTTTCTTCTCAGCACCTTTTTCACTGCTTTGTCAGCACAGCTTCTTTCCACTTTTGCATTCTTTTCCCTTTCCTCTTTGAGGTGTGCAATCAAAGCAACAACTCCGTATTTTCTTCTGCAGGCAGCCGTAGGGATAAAGAGAGCCCCAGTCTCCAACTGTGAGCCCTCCCTTAAGATTTGTGACCCAGAGGTTCACAGTAGGGATTTAAATCTTGATCTTCCTATAACCCTGAAAATAAGACAGACAACGCTATAGCAATGTTGGCTTTTTTTTGTTTATTTGTACTTTTCTTCTTGTGGTTCTTCTCAATGTCAAGAGAAATTGACTGCTTACAGATCATAGTCTCCTAGGTTTATGAACTTGCACCATGTTGTGCCAAGATAAATTTATTTGATTTAACCATAGTTTTTCTTCTCTTTTTCTAGGAGTATTCCTGTCAGAAATAGATTTGGATGCTGCATTTGAAGGTCACTGAAGATTATAATTTATTTTTTTAAAGCCTATACATACTGAATAAATAAAAAAGAACTGCTTAAATTAATACAGTCATATGCAGAAATCTAATACAAAAGTAAAATGAGATTTAGAGTTTTGTTCCAAATATAGTTAATAAAATTTGATTATCATTGCTTTAGAAAGAAAAGACAACACTGTCATATATAAGACATATGCCAGAAAGCATGCATTTTAGTTTTAAATATAAATCATCTAGTAAGAATTTTAGTAGGTGTAGTTCAGCTAATAATTTATCAGATTTTTTGGATTTTTTTCCTGAAGGAACTAGAAATATATTCCTTATAAATGACTTTCTGTGCTACTCAAATAGTAAATTTAAGATATCCTGACAACAACTCAGACCCATGAATATTGCAAATACTCTGATATCTGATAAAAATACAGAAATTGCTGAAGAGAAAGCAAAACTTTCTCTACAGTTTATCTAATTGTTTCTTCAGTCTTTATCTATTCTATGGGAAAGCTGATAATATTCAGAAGAGCTTAGGTTTACCAAAAAAACTCCATAAATGATCATGCATATGATTTCTCCTCTCTTTAATTCCTAAGAATTTAGTTCAATGTGAAGAGATGATGCACATAAATTAGGCTGCACCACATATCTATGAGAGTCAAGCTCTTGGAAGTCTTGCAGTATTTGTTTTTGAGGATATTCTCCCGTGAACTAAAGCTTTTAAAAAAGATGTGTTACTATTTTCTTTCTATCCATACTTCTTTCTGAAGGTGATAACATTTCAGCCTCATGATAAAGTACTGCCATAGCAATTCACCACATTTTATATCCCTTTTGATCAGCAAGAGAGGATGCAGAGGGCAGAATTGTCTGGTTCTTTCTGGATCATGTCAGCAGAGTCAAAAGTTCACAAAAGCACCTAGCAACCTTCACAAAATCAAGTACCTTATCAACAAGCAATAACATATTAAGCCAGTACACATGCATCTTTTTGGTAATGAAAAGCAGAATATTTACCTTGAAGACCACTAGATGGATATATCAGACTTTGGGTAAGAGTAAAAAGGACCTTATATGTTAAAATTAATCATTTATTTCTATGAATTATGTAAATACAGTTAGCACTTAAGTCACTTATTGTCTCTTTCTGGACTTTTACTAACACCTGGATTAAAATCTAAAATCCTTCAATTATTGCAGTCTTGTATTCACATATAAACTTTCTGTGGCATTTTCTTGAAATGCATATGCAGGGGTTTTTTTTGTAAAAAAGGGCTCTGTGAAATTGCACTTGCCCTTGCTACTAACATATCAAGTGTCTTCAAATGTTTCTCACTGGTACTACTGATCTTCATGAATAAAATAAACATTAAAAACCAACAACATTGCCTTGTTTCAGTTCTGCCTTAAAACTCATCTCATGTCACACCAGCCAAATACGGTAGTAAGTGCTCTATTGATTTAAAAAGCATTTTTCTAATAACCCACCCACTTAACTTATGTATTTACTGCATTAAACTCTCTATGTTATTCTGTGGTGTTCATTTAACAATGAGTATTGCTCTTAAGTAATTTGTTGTCCATCTCAGAATTATTTATTTTTATGCACATTTCCTAGCACAATGGAAACCTCATTCCTAAAGTCCTGGTGAGTATATTTTAGGATTACCACAGATCCAATAATGATCATAAATCAATTTATTAAAATTAATGATTTATACAAGGGACACAGTGGTATACAGCTACTGTATTCTCCAGAGTTTAAATTTCAAATATTACCCTCATCTGCAAAAGGAATTAGTTCCTTACTTGCATTAAAAAAAAAGGAGAAAAAAGCCAAACATATTAGTGCTCTGTGCTAATCCTATAAAAAATAGGTAATAAATCTCCTTTTCTCAGGCACCAAGAAGTCCAGGATTTTACTTTCTTTTGTATGCTTTAAGTTTCATTACAGTACACACATCTGTGATCTGCAGCTTTGGCATTAATAATTTTTATTAGTAGATTTATGCTTTTAGCCTCTTAATCAATATCAAAAACTCTGTGTACAAATAAATATCACCCCACATATCAATCTGTGGATTTGTAATCATATTTGTTTTCTGTAAGATTCACTTATGAAGATGTCATTGTAAATCCTTTTTCCAGCTATACTATAAATGTTCCCTTCCAATAGTTTAGATTAAGCATATAATATCTGCCTGCAAAAATTATTTTTATTTATATATATGTTTATGTATGTATATATATGAATGTGCATGCAACCCCACTCCCCAAATAACCCAATAGTATAATAAATATAAAAAAAGTAATTCAAATAACTGTGATATTATTTTCTTCAGTTAGGCCATGACATTTTTGAACATTCAGACACCTGATAGAATTATGCAGTCTCACAGAAAATAAAGATACCACCATGTTACATGAGGAATTGATATATATGCTTTGCTCTTTTCTGTAACCGTAGCTGCTATTTGGATTTTTAGACCAAAATGGACTCTAAAAAATAAATGCTGCTGTGGCAGTGGGAGACAAGGGTAGTGATGTTGTGGTGCAATCACTGGTGATCTATTGGACAAGGAAGGAGAAGAAGAAGAAAGGAGATGTTAGAACTATAGACATCCTCCCTTATAAATTCCAACACAGTATCAATAGCTCCATATATAATAGTCCAGATGATCTGTTTTATACAGATTCTGAATTCAGTTTGGCCTTAGATGGAGATTCCAACTTGTATTTCCCTGGGTCAAACTTTAACTGTTCAGAACAGTTAACCAGGACTTTTACAAAAGAAACCTAGAATACCATAAGAATGTCATAAGCCATCTAGAAGTAACAGATGAAAGAAAAAAAAAGGCATCACTTTTCATAAGTCTTTTCAATGTTGGAGATCTGACAAGTAACATGTCCAGAATTCTCAACGCCCTGTTACTTCAATTCCATTTTTTAAAGACACTTTTCATTACACAGAAATCATGACACATTTTTGTCTTTTATCTCTTTAGCAGAAGAAAAAATATCAGCTCTAACTGCTGTGAAGAAATAGATAGAAGCTCCTTTACTGGAGGCCAAGACATCCAGATCAAGATCTATTTCTAAAACCTGAGTCACTTGTTTGTCAGATCAGTAATAGAATTCTCTGAGACTTATTCTTTTTCCTTCCTTTTTCTCATATAATTTTCACAGTATGAGTTAAAAGAGTTTAATAAATCTAAGGTACAAAAAGGCTTATAATGAACCTGTCAAGGGGCTTGCTTGTAATTTGCCTGAAAGTATATTATTTCCTGAGAATGTAATTCTGTCTTCATATAATTCTTCCTGAAATGCCCAATGCAGTACCCTGAAAATGGATGTTGACAATTTTGAATACTATCCACTGGTAGTTGTTATCAGAATATGCTGCCTGAAATGCCTTAGAATAAAGATCAAGTGTAAATCAACTTCATCTTGCAAAGAAAAGTAATTTGATTTTTTTTTCTGAAAAAATTCCTTTCTTCTGAAATGGTTGAACCTAGCAATGTCTAAATGTATCTTTCTAATTGTTAGCAAGCTTTTAACACCATTTAAGTACTACTGTCCAGGTTAATGCCATCAGTGTTAAATTTTTTTTTGTTGGAATATTCCTCATGATAGTAGCAGTGGTATAAGAGTGGAGTTGAACAAATACTGTATTCTACAATTCATTTTACATAGACAATATCCAGCTGGTGTATGGATCTGTAATTATTCTTCACTACCTCTTTCAGTGCAGCACTTTGTTCAGCACACTTTGTTCGGAGAGTTTCTGGGGCAAAGTAAGGCTGGTGCTTCTCTCCCTAATATACTCTGTAGGGAGTAGAATAATGGGGAGATGATCTGGTTTAGTGCAGCAGTCCTTACATTTTCTAAATCCCAAATTATACTCAGCAAGAAAGGGAACATGGCTGTTTGCCCTTGAAAGCAGCAGAGGAGTGATCAGTCTGGTTTCCTCTTGTTTCAAAAAGAGTAAAATAAGACAATACTTACTGTGCAGAAGTTCTCTCTTCGCAGGATGCAGTGGAATTTAAGTTATATTTAACCCAAATGACAGAGTCACCAGATCTAGTCCATAATTAAATGTCTTCAATTTAAGATGTTTTCAAATGTGTTCTCAGCAATATGAATATATTTTATTCATGCAATATGTTTCCTTCTATTCTGAGTTTTTCTTGATTTCATGAAGAGACACTTCTTGAAATATTTTTGATGGTTAAACAGCCTTTTTGAAATCACTACTATTGAAAAAATTATTGCCTCATTTTCTGTAGTGTAGACTAAGGAGTTCAAAACAATCCAATGACTAGAGTGTAACTATCCCTTTCTATTACTAATACAACTGAGAGCTCCATATGAGATTTAATATCTCATATGGAATAGCAGAATTTAGGATTAGGACTAATAATACACTAATAAAAAACCCCTCACATTAGAAATCAAAATTAGATAGTTTATCTGAACTGATCTGATCTAGAGCAAGTCTTTTCAATATTTGGAGAACATTTTTAGCTCATGTCCTTATTCATAAACATGTACGAAGAATCACAGAAACACAAAATACATGGATTTCTGCAACTACATTTACTCTGGTATTCATATATCCATGTTGCTTGCTGGGCTCCTGGAAAGTGATCAAGCATTAATTATAAAGTATCTGTACTAACAGATGAAATATTTCTAAAGGATATATACTCGTTGCCTACTTTTTTAACTGTGATGTCAAAAGTTTGCCAACCAGTAATACAAACCACACAAAATCTGTCTGGACATTAATGGTTGAGCCTCTTGCAAGGTTATATTCTTTCGTTATAAGAGGCTGGATGGATCTCTCAATTCAGACAAAATATCAAACACTATTCCTGAACATTGAACCAACTCTGCTGGGGTCAGAACGTGCCTGATAATATTTGGAAAAAGATTTAGAATTTCTACTGTTTTAAGAAAATAAATTATTGTAAGAGACCACAGTAGGTCTTTCCAAAAATAGTTCAGTATTTTTTTTATTTATTTACTAGAAGATAAGTAGTCCTGAAAGTTTATTTCTCAGGCACCTTCTTGCAAATTAAATAAGTCTCACTACAAATATGACAACTCTAAAAGACACTTGTGAGGACCCAATTCAGTTTTGTTGTGCCTCAACAATGGTTGTCTGAGGCACGTGGGGGAGGGGTTGCACATGTGCCATGTCCAGGAGGCAGCCAAGAGAAGATGGAGAAAAGCCTTGTCTCTGGGGAGACTTTGCCTGGCCACCAGCCCACATCTGACATGGGCAGGCAGTCAGCAGGGAAGCACTGAAGACACTGCACCACAGAGACACTCTCCAGTCAGATGGTGGAAGGTCTCCAGCAATGGACTGCACTGGGACATTGGACTGGGCCAATGGTCTCCTGTCAGTGAGCAGACTTTGGGAGGAGCTGGGGGCATAAAAAGTAACTGCACCCCAAGCTTCGGGGACTGTTCTGTCCCTTGTGTTTTGACTTTCTGGGGGTCTTTGAACTTGCTGTTGGAGTCCTGCCTTTTGCCTCTCCTGCCCTTGCTGGCTCTTGCTCGCCATTATGTCTGCCCTGCCTCCTTGTGTCCCTGACCAACGTCCTACCTGCCTCATCTCTCTGTCCCTGACTGAGGCACCTGCATCCAACCCAGCCTGCCTCCAAGTCTGCCCACCACTCGTATGACCCTGTCCAGGCTTCTGGACCTCCTGCCCGAGCACCCCTCACCTCATGTCACCTCATGTCACCCCATGTCACCTCATGTCACCTTGTGTCTGGCCACCTGTCACCGTGGATGCTGACCCCAGGCAGGCAGCATGCACAGCCCCTGCCTTGGGGACATTGATGGTGCTCCCTGACCTCTGGTGGTAATGTCTTTTTCTCCCTCTGTCTCCTCTCTCCCCCTCTCCCTCTCTCCCTCCTATTTTTCTTCCTTTTGCTGGTCTTCTCTAGCCCTCTTTAGTATAGTCACTCCTTTCATTTTGTCTTTTCATTACCAATAAATGCTTCTCAGATACGTTTGCCTTGTTTGGTTTAATTTTGTTCCCGACCATCCATTATTAAAAGAACTTCTTACAGTTCCCAACACTGGAACAGGACAACACTATACTGTGCATTGATGCAATTTTTCAACTGGGATTTTTGTCTCTTGCATTGAAGGATATTTTAAAAAATGCAGTGAAACAATAGAAAAAAAAGGCCTTAAACCCTGTTACTCAGCCAAAAGAAGGCAGCCATACTTGTGTTCCCAGCTATTCCTCTGCTGATCAGAAGGGCCTGCCAGCCACTTCTGCACACAGATCTTTTTGTTAATTATGATCTTTCCTGAGATAGTATCACTGCTTCCTGTTCCTGATCCAAATAAAAATGACTGGGAAGACTTTCTCACCTATAATCTCGACTTAAAAAGGACAGTTAGACAAGTACCAATTCAAGGGACTGGCCTGTCTTCTTCCTTCCACCAATTGATCAAAGATTTATATCCATTTAACCCAGCTGTTAGACTTTTTTTTTCTTTTTTTTTTTTGTTTGGTGAGCCCCACTATTATTGCCAAAAGCTACTATCACCATCTCTTTTAATATTTTATGAAGTATACCTGAATAATTTGTAGCTAAGTAGTTTACCAAACTACTAATTATAGGAGACTGAAATGATAACACAAAAAAGCTTATAGTTTTGGGGTATTTTTAAGATAGTTGTACCAAGATAATTTGTTTCATGTTTTCTGACATTGTACTGGAACTAACAAACTGCATTATTTACAAGTCTTTCCAGTTATCAAAGGCAAGGGAATTTTTTTTAGATTCCAACATCTTTGCCTAATTTGGAAGATCAATGAACTCTCTTGTATCCCATCCATCTTCAGAAGATTAAAATTTTCTTAAAGTCCATAGTTCTTTTCAACCATTCAGAATACATGTAATCATCTTCTAGTTTATTTTGAAAGCTCAAATTTTGTAAGTCTTTTCAGAAGGTATATTTCCTCTTTCCATGACAGCTNCTTCTAGTTTATTTTGAAAGCTCAGATTTTGTAAGTCTTTTCAGAATGTCTTTCCATGACAGCAGTTTCAAAATTTTTATTGTCCCAAAAGAAACAAAATTTCCTGGATTTTCAGTCCTAAACATTTCACTTTGGGG
Organism: Illadopsis cleaveri; assembly: GCA_013399915.1. Classification (NCBI taxonomy): domain Eukaryota; kingdom Metazoa; phylum Chordata; class Aves; order Passeriformes; family Timaliidae; genus Illadopsis; species Illadopsis cleaveri. The sequence goes on along the minus strand of VXBB01022094.1, from coordinate 28,500 downwards.
CATGTGGAACAATCTGTTCTTTATTGTTCAGCACTAGCTAGTGTGATTTAGAAAGAATTGGAAAGATCTGTAAAGATGTTCACACAATCAAACTGATGGATTACTTGCACAAATATTGCAATGCTACAGTTCTTTATTCACAGGCAGATTAAACAAACACCAAGTAAATCAATATCACTTGGTGTCCAGTTTTGGGCTTCCCAGTTTGGGAAAGATGTTGAGATGCTCAGACATATCCAGAGAAGGGCAACAAGGGTGATTGAAGGGCTTGGAACCCAAGCCCTATGAAAAACAGCTGAAGGAGCTGGAGTTGTTTAGCCTGGAGAAGAAGAGGGTCAGGGGAGACCTTATCACTCTCTAAAACTATCTGAAAGGAGGTTGTAGCCTGGGTGGCCTGTACAGGTTGTAGCCTGTACCTCTTCTCCCAGGTAACCAGTGACAGAACAAGAGATGACAAACTTAAACTGCACCAGGAGAGGATTAGGCTGGAGATTAGGAAAAAAAAATCTTCACAGTAAGAGTGATTGGACACTGGAATGGGCTGCCCAGGGAGGTGGTGGAGTCCCCACCCACAGAGGTGGTTTAAAAAAGACTGGATGTGGCACTCAGTGCCATGGTTTAGATGATAAGATGGTGTTAGGTTATAGGTTGGACTTGATGATCTCAAAGGTCTTTTCCAATCTAGTTAATTCTGTGATTCTGTGATCACAACTTAGCCCCATCAAAAATATAGACTTTACCTGACTGAATGTTGCTTTTTAATTAATAGTTGTTTTCCATTTCTCCTCTTTCTCTTTGTAATGTGAGAAGCACCAAGAACAGCAGCAGCAGAACCCTACTGACAAGGGCCACTGCACAAGTCACATCCTCAGGTGTGTCAGTATGAGAACTAAAATTCTCACAGAGGCTTCTTACCTTTTAGCACATGCATGATTTGAAAACTGGAATATAGAAGTGTGTCATCATCATATGGAAGCTGTGGATAGTGAAGTGATTATTGATAGCATTGGTTCTGCAGCAATGGTTACTTTTCAAATGGACCTTTTTATGAACAGACCTGTTTAACTTCAAAAGGAGGAGTGGTGGAAACATTGTTACTGATCAGGCATCATGCAAGTTGTAGAAGAATAGATAAGAAGTTCCTAGTCAGAATTCCTGTAAAAAGGTCACCACTTTCTGTGAAGAACACTGTGCCAGAAAAGACTGATAATTTCATTTGAGACAAAAAGCTAAATGTACCTTGGGCAGATAAGATAGCAAACGCTTTCATCACTTTTTCTGTGGTGAGCCCACAGGAGAAAAAATGTAAATTAAGACACAGTGAAGCACATTTTATTTAAACAAACACAGATGAGACCACTGCCTCGACTAGAAATCTAGAAAAAAATGCATTCACACAAAAGAGAATTATGTAAATAAAGACAAAACTGCTGTGCATTTTTAACATCTAGTGTCTATATTTTCTTTATATTTTTGATATGACTATGGGTTGAGAATGAAAAATGGGAGATATCTGCTAATGCAAATATCAAACATCACCACAAATAGTTTACTTTTAAACTGTATTTGACCAAAGAGGGAGGGAGAAGAATCATCATCTTCAAGGAAGATAAACCTTGTCTCAGTCCAAGGCATGAGAGAAGTGAGGCTGCTGCCGCTCCATGCCCACAGGTTCAACTAGTCGCAAGGCTTGCATGAATACCATAAACAACGGTTTCACTCTTCTCTCATCTCTGTCTAAATGTGAAAAAAGTTCACTGGTGAAAATATATATATGTGCATATGTACAATGAGGATCTCTCCAGCAGCTCGGCTTTCTGAGTCTGTTCATGTCCTGGGTCCTGGACCCCAGTCTCCCAAGCTGTGCTGGCCCTGGGCATAAAAAGTCCCACTTTTCTTGCTGGTATGGATTCTTGTACTCACAGAGGCACACATAAACCCTCTCCTTGACCTGCCAGGGACTCCTCTGGTACCACACCAGAGCCCCTCTGCTCTCAGCCTTAGAGACACACAGGTGCTCACACACACGCAGATGAGCTCTTATGTAACCTAAAACACTGTATCATGCAAATATTTTTTTAAGCAGCTGGGAATATGAAAATAACACTTTTGGTTGGTAGGCTTGTTGGTTTTCTTTTAATTTGGAGTAAAGCATGAAAGAAGATTCCCAGGAAATCAGATAAAGCATTACATTAAAGAAATGGGAGACAGAAGTAAAGTGCCTTCTGTAAAAATAAAGAAGTTTTAAGAAACAGAAAAATGTTAAGACTTCCATTTAAAATAACACATGCACAATGAATTTGCATGTTAAAATAGTTTATGCAAATCTGGACTAGCTATCATGTTCCTGACAGGTTTTTAATGTGAGATTAGCTCAACAGCAATTCTTTGTACTGTTACATTATTTTTGCTATTTGTTCAGTTCTTTTATAAAAACTTGTCAGTTCCATTTCTTTAATATTTATGATTTCTAATTAGGTCACAGAAATCATTGGTTCTTTTCAATAATGCATTTTCTCTAGAGTTTTCAGTAAGAAGATAAAAACTTTACTTTCAAGGTTCCAACAATACCCAATTATACAATTCAAACTCTAAATTATAAATTGTTTTCAAAGTCAGGAGAACTTTGATTTAGTCATTTCTGCTCTATCTCACTCTTGATTCTTTAGGCTACTAAATAGCTACAAAGTCTCCAGAGAAGACATTATGCAAGTCATATCTTTTTCTTTCACTTTTGTAGGACGGTCGTTCACTGATTGTTCATATGTCTGCTAATTGTGGCATTCCTAAGACGCAAAAGGGTGACATCTGATTTGTGTTGGGTTGTGAACACAAGTAAATCTTGCATGAGCACTGTCTTCTTGTTGCTTTCTCAGAAATTCAAGTATCTTCCACAGAAAAATATGCATTCACTATAATACAGGGTAAATCCTCATCAGTTGTCTAGCATTAATTAAAGGTTTACTCTTTTAATTAGACCTGAAAGTTTGGGTTTTTTTGGTTTTTTTTTTTAAGTTTTAGTGATCATCCCAGAATAGGCTATCTTACATTTAATTTACCTTGCATTGTAAATAGACCTAGAAATTTAGAAAAACTTCATGCATTTGACTCACACTTTAGGCCATTTAATCTGGATTTGCCATACAAAAGACAGCATAAACAGTAGGGTTCATGTGATGAAAATGTCCAAAGCATGCCACAACCTTCATCATAGACTTCTCTCAAGGACTTCTATTTCTCAGAGTGCATCTTTGACTGTCGGTCGTGCTAGGGTCTTCGAAGAAAACTAGAGCAGCTGGGTTGTTGTAAAAGTTATTTATTGCATGGCTAGAAGATCAGTCTTGAAGGCAAAGAGTTCAAAAGATAACAGTTCGTGCTATTATGCAAAGCTGTTTGGCATAAATTCCCCATCTCCCAAGCTCTAACTGCAGCCCCATCCGCTGCAGCCTCGATGCAGTGCATAATATTCATAAATCATCCAATCAGCTACAAACACGATGCTATTACTGTCTTTTTGCACCTATCCTGGTCTAATACAGTTGTGCAACAATGGTCATCATTTCTTACACAAGGCCTATGCAAATAGCCTATCTATTCTGTCTAGCAATGTTAGCAATGCTATGTTATGTCTGTGTTACATTGTGGAGGCCTATGGGCCTGCTAGGGGACTTCCTGGGGCTATGCCTTGGAATAATGTCCCCTAGACCCTCACCTCTCCTATGGACCCCAGTTTAATTGACAGGTTGTCAGTCAATCCCAGTGCCACACCCCCCCGTTGGCCCTTTGGATCGTAGCAGTTTCTCTGTTCTTTGTAACCCCATTGGTTTGTGCCCCTGTCTGTTTACCCTTGTGTTTTTCTATTGGTCATTGTACTCCTTTCTCCCACCCACACCTCTTGGTGATTGGTTGTTTACCATTGGCTCCACCCCCTTCTAACCACATAAGCCTGGGCCCTCTAACCGTTGGGGTCTTTGTCCTTGGGCTCTTCTGGTGTGTAGGTGAAATAAACTACCACTAGGAATCCCCGCAAACACCCTTCCTGCTTCTGCTGTTATCGTTAATCAGCTGCTGCCTGTGAGGGTGGTGTTTGTTGTGTGCCTGGTGGAGTGCTCTCCTTGTGGAGACACTTCAGGAAGGTTGCAGCAATCCACCAACTGCCTGCACTGCAACATCGTGTCTAGAACTTAGTTAACTTTGCAAAAGGTAATGCTACTGAACTTTAAACTCGACTTTAGGGCTTTTCTATTAACTAATGCAGACTCTTATTTGCTTAAGGCACTTCAGGCTTATTTTTACTTACTTAAAACTAAAACTTACATTCTCACTTCATGTCTGTGTGACTTTATGTATCTCAGTTTCTCTGAGGGTTTCAAACCAACCCCTGCATTCCTTTCTGCCTCTAAGCCTGTGTACATGGAGTCCTTCGAGATTTCTATTTGGTCTTCAGCATTTCCCCTTCCTCTTTGAACCATGTGGATTCTCTTGATAGCTTTATTAATCATCTGTCATATGCATTGGAACAAACAAGGCACCATTTTTAGCACAGCTGTTATGATGACCAGTATGTACAGACCTGCTTTTAAAAGCTCTTTCACCCATGATCTTAAATTCCATCTATCAAAAATCATAACCTCAGTAAACATAAAAAAAGACTTTTGAAATTGTGAACTTAATTTTTCTTCTCAGTCTTGGGCCTACTTAAACTCAGAGACTAGGTTTATTTATTTTTAATGTCATTTTGAGCTGATGCTACAGTTTGTGGTACTTCCAGGATGCATATCTGAGAGCAGGCATCCATCTGTCCTGTGTTACTGAGGATAACTTTGGAGGCTAAAGCAGAACAAATGCAGTATTATAGAGGTGAGAAGCAGAGAAATATGAATTAGGTTTGGATGTTGGTATGGGCTTGAAGGGCAAGGAAGGACAAGAGTGTTTCATGGGGACATGATCTCTTTGTAAAACATGCTTTATCTCGCTCAGGGAATTCCAGAGGAGCTGACTGCCAGAAACAGAGAAAATAAGAAGGATCACCTTAATAAGCTCATCTGTTGTACTCTTTCTAAATATCCAGCACTGGCTATTCTTCAGCAACTACAGGAGTGAGTTAAGGGTTTGTTGGTAGGGCTTTATTAGGGTCTTACTGATCTGACCAGTGGCCATCCCTGTGGCTCACACACTGGGCCCTGGGTTTGGCCTCAGCCCTGCTTGTGGGTTAGAGAAGCCAAGAAAAGGACACGTACCCCTTACATATGGGTTTCTAACAGCCTTTCCCAGCCCCTCAGACAAAATGGGATCATACTTGAAGAGATAGGGAAGAAACATTTGTGTCTAGCAGAGTATAGTTCTGTCCAGAAAGTGCCCTACTTCAAACTCTGCTCTTCTTCTGATCAAATTCCGTGAAACCTACCAGCAAAGCGTTGCTTTTCATGCTGCTCTTGTTCTGATCTCCATAAAAGCTAAGCACTTTTTATCGTGTTCCTTATTAGGCCAAGTAGCAACATTCTGCATGGAGCCAAAAACTATAGCGTTGCTGTTAAGTATCAATGTAGTGTTACAAGAAGAAAACTAAGAAGTGTTTTCTCAGTGAGTTTCTAGAACAAAGCTTAGGAAATGGCACACAAATTCTTCGTGCTGGAACATTCACCACCCAGGGGGAAAGAAATGCAAGATTTAAGCTCCTATATGTTCTTAATTCAGGGGCTTATTAGATTTGCATCTTGATTCAGTCTTAATTATATGATTGCAATGGTCTTTTCCCCTGTGTTTAGGTTTGTGCACTGGCAGGATAATCGTTAGTTAGCAAACAGCTGTTCAATATTTTGTTTTAGTCTTGTGCATTTTGTTGATCTATACTGTATTTATTGCACAGTTTTCAACCTCTTTATATACTCAAAAATATTTATTGACCTCTGGGGTTTTGTATAGAACTAATCATTGTACTATATTTAAGTGTTTCACAGGTATGAAACATTTTCACAATATCCCTGTGAGATGAAGGGTTGATATATATTGTGTCATTGTTACAGATGGAGACAGGCAATTTAAAATAAAAATCTCTGCTTGTTCCTGGAGATCTGCCTGAGACACTTTGCATGGTCTTCCAAAGTATTCTTCCTTTTTACTGCACTTTACACGTCCAAAGCATAACCCCTGTGACCTGTCCATATGTCAGACAGCCTGCTGATCCCTTCAGTGAATGACTTCAACAGGAGCTTGCTATCCCTAGCTCTCAGGCTTCAGTTTGTTGTGGTTTTTTTATTTTATTTTATTAATATATGCAAATCTCATGTAGTCATATATCTTTCCCTCCCACCTTTGTGTCATTTTTGTTGCCCTTCTCCTTAATTTCTATATTAGTATTCTTGAGTTAGGGAACTCTAAAATCATCTGATATTTCTTGTGTTTACATCTATGAGGAAGTGCAATTGGTTTCATCCATTAAAACCTCTCAGTATGTATATTAGATGGTTTTATTTCTCTAGTCAATCTATCAATGGAATAAATATATATCTACTCTGCTGTCTTTTGCTAAATTATTTTTTCCCGAGCAAGCTTTCTAGATCACTTCCTTCTCAGTTTCCGCTTATGCCATATATTTCCATACCCACCAAAATACAATGTAAATTGAATTATGTCTGTTGCACTGTTGCATACTCATTGCCTTTTTAATCTTACTGTAAAAATACCTAATTGATCGATTAAGGCAAACAGTCATAAACAATTCACAAAATTCCATATGCATTTGTCATTTGTGTGGAAGAAAACAACAATAGCAATAGGGTTTTGAGGTTATGCAAACTATTTAAAAATCTTTATTTTACTTTGTTACACAAGATTTGGCAAACTTCAGGTGGATAAACATCTATAGCTAGATATTTACTGTTTTTAAATGCTGACAATATGGCAAGCACCTGAGTTAAACCCTTGAAGTCATTGAATGTTAGACTAACATTCTAATTGTAATAATGACATTAGTAGAATATTACCAGTAATTCAAGTTGAACACAAGAAAAAGTGCATTTAGATCTGGTCCATTTTTTGAAGAATCATTGTCATAAATAAGCCTGCTGTCTCAAGTCAAAATCTAAACAACTTTTCCTGTCGTAAATATTGGGCAAGATGGATTTTTAGGTATAATATAAGATGCCAGAATGTTTCATGGGGCTTATAGGATGTATAAAACTGGTTCTGTTGCATTCCAGGCAGGATTTTTTTCTAGTAGTTCTTTACAGACCAGAAAAAGTTTTAAATTTTGATGTTCTAGTCTCCATAAGTTTACTACTGTGTGTGACACTTACTCGTGTGCTCATTGTCAAAAGACAATGATGGAGTTTTATTCACCCTTTTCACAAGTGTATATGACTACAGAATGTGTATCCCATGATGAAACATTCCTAGTGTGTTTGATGTGACAGTGTGATCCCATATCCTTTCTCTCGGTATGCCCTGTAGTCGTATAACTCTGTGTTTTCCACCTATCAACAGCAGACACTTCAGTGAAACTGTGTGCATACCAAATGCACTTGGCAACAGTGGAGTCTCAGCACAATCCTGACACTGGCAAATGAAAGAAGAGTAACACTTGATTCATGGCAGGCATTGCATTTTTAGACAATATTCATTGTCAAATTTTGGAAAATATGTTAACTTTCAAAACTTTCTTGGCATTTTCTAAATATTTTATTAGCTCAAGTTAAGATAAAGATAATTGCTTTGAACCCAGTTGCCTTAAAAATGTTAAAAGTTTCAGAGAAGACAATAATATGGGCAATTAGGAGAACATGAAACACCCCCGTCATACGGAAACAGACTGATTTAAAAAGGAAAGAAAAATAATAAAATCAAAAGTGGTAATTTATTCAACATTCTTGAAATATTTTTCCTTGTGAGAACAGTTATTTGATAACAAATAACTGTCTTGTATCCCTTTATGACAACTACTTGTACTCAGATGTATAGTGACCTATTTAGTAGGTCTGTACACATATTACTAAAGAGTTCAACATCTTTACCCACAGATTACAGATGAATAATGAGACACAATAACTTCCCTTCTTTAAGACCCATATCCTAGCCTTTAAATATACTTGTGAAAGAAATTGTTCAACTAGCAATATTTGTATAAAACACGTTCCCCATGCAAATTACCTCAAAAGCAGATGTCTGGCTTCCAGTGAATTTTGCTGTAAGGGCACTTATATTCATGGCAGCATCAAATAGTCATTTTAGTGAGCACTAAAGACAAATATATATTTGTAACCTTTAAAGAATACTTTCCATTTCACATCACAACTACTGTAGCTGACATGTTAATTACCTATTTCTATGAAAACTGGGTTATCTTTCAGTTTCTGGCATATCTTAAGTTCTTTAATTTTTCTTGCCTCATCTTCGTCTTATGTCTTCTTTTATATTGAGAAACTAAATATAGTGGGATCACAAAAAATCAGCCCAAAAAAGAGGTAAAGAGTAACATTTCCTGAAATGGGATGGAATATTTTATATTACATACATATATTCATTGTTCAGCCATTCAATTATTTTCCTTTTTTTCAGCCACCTGTCTGCCATTTGGGAATGGCAGACACTACTGTGATTTGATACTTCTCAACTGATAAAAGGTAGAGATTATAAAAATAAAATATTAAATACACATGTATTATTCATTAAAGAAAAATAATAATACTTTGAAATATAAAGGTATCATATTTAAATAATCTAACATGCAAAAATTCAGCCAACCAACAAAGTTATACAACAAAAGCCTCATTCATGCCCCTTTTCATGGCCTTTGCTGGTGACCAAGTTTAGAGTGAATCAGAATTTGCCAATTTTAATGGATACCTTAGAATCATTCCACATTGATGTTAATTATTGCATCCATTTTGAAGCATTTTCATTCCCTGGAAATTTCTGAGTTGGAGAGGTTTGTAATCCCCTTTTTTACTCTTCAACTACAATTCCCTTTTACAGAAAGTTGTACTATGACTTGCTGAGAAGCCGGGGTGACTCTAATGGTGAGGAGTTTATACACATTGATAGAATGAGTTCTGAGGTCTCCTGCCTGGTAACTATGATCCATCTGCAGAACAACACCTGAACAGGGAGTGTACTGGTGGTCACAATAGAGAAGAGCACTTTTTTTGAGTTAGCAAACCCATTGGATGTGTTTCTGCACACAGTGCCTGTGGGTGTTAATGTGATCAAGTTTATTGTGAGTTCTGTTAAGTTCACAAAATGGCTTCCTTGTTGTTTCATGTAAGTTGTTCTTTGCTCTCCATGTTTGCTGTTCTCCCCTCACAGTTCTTTTTAGCCTCACTTGATACATGTTATGTACTTCTCCCCTACCCTTGCCCAGAGGCTGTCCCTGATTGGATATCCCTTCCCGCCTTTGTTATAAGTCAGTCTTGTTATGTTGCTTTCCCGCCCTGCCAGTCACCCTCCAGCCTCCCCCCTCAGATCTCAGAGAGACCACCCCCAATGCCTCTGACTGGCTGGGTCCTAAGTCCTCCCCTCCTACTGAGTTATGATTTGTTGTTGTTTATGTATATCATCTGTACAGCCACTCCCCAGTTTGCTGTTATTGGTTGTAAGCTGTACCTCCCCTGAGTTAGCCTGGAAAATAAAAACCTCTTTCTCCCCAGGCTCCGGGTCTCTTTGAGGCACCGGGTCTGGAGGTGAAGGTCCCCTGTGACCTAATAAACTCCTTCCCAGTTCCACCCTCAAAGAGTCCCATCTCTCCTTCTTTCCTCGCCTTCGCAAAGCGGCAGGGGACCACCAGTAGCAGAAGACCCCATACATTGGGTCTTGTCAAGTGCGTCGGGGCTGGCTGCGTAGGGACGCACCGCGACAAGTGCCCTGCATGAGCTGAGAGGTATTTACAGGCTGTACCTGGAGCTGTGCTCAGTCCCTAGGCTTAGAGGGCTGATCAGCTGGACAGTTTCAGAATATAAACATCCTAGCAGAGTAGGCAAGGGCATGCTCTTGAACAGAGGCATAGCTTGGTCTTTGCCTCTGGAGACTAAAGAAGGCAGCTATAAAATAAAAGTATGATGAAATATGTTCAGCAGCTGGCAAGGACTAAAGCCTACTCAGTGCCAAGAATATTTCTGTTATTAATAGTGCATGTCAGTGATGTGTGCATTTACCAATGTCCTGACAAATTCTACTACCAGTGTTGACAAATGGAAAACATACTTAATATTTTCAGGAAAAAAAAAAGATATTTTAAAGTTTGGAAATGTGTAGGAAATACCAAGTAAGTGTTGCTATTAGTTATTGTTTGATTTGTCTTTTTTAATACTTTCATACAGCTGACTTTGGCCTCACTACATATACTGATAACAGCTGGTTTTCTGGTTGCAAGCTCAGCAGCTGGAATATAAACCCTACCCATAGTGTGTGCTTTTATAGGAAGGCTTCAGAGCTAATAAATTGGCAAGAAGGTGAGAACAAACATGACACTGCCAAAAGATGTAATGTTCACTATCATACCCCTAGACAATCTACCAAGCAGTAACATGTCTGACATTAAATCACCGTTAATGTCAGTATTATTAGGTTTAAATCTGTTCCCTTGAAAGATCTCCCAGTTAAATTAAGTGGAGTCTCTCCCTCCAGAGACTGAGTCTGAATTTCTATCTTTTTGTTGATAGGATCTGATGATCCTGTCCTTGTAACAGTTTAGCTGCAGCTCAGTATTAAGGTAGGCCATCACATCCTACACTCTTTTTTCTCTCTCTTTTGGGAATAAAACTGACTTGTTTCACCCAAAGGTTTAACTACTTTTGTACATTTGTTTGTATGCATAACTTGGTGCTTCACAGAAGACTTAAAATTTAAAGCAATAGTAGATCCCAAGAAAACATGTCCCACTGTCCAATATATATTGTTCATGTGTTCTATATATTATACTCAGATATTTGCAATAAAATACTTGATATTTAACCATTTTCAGAAAAATAATGTTACGTGTACCAGAGAGACAGAAAGAATAAAAGAACCTACCATAATGTTCCGTAATGTTTCCATGTATTTTGTTGCTACCCTAACATTTAAGAGAAATGAGGTCAAATAATATTTGCAGTGGAGCACATGTAGCAGAAGGAAGAAACCTTAAAAAATTTAATTTTACATTACTTAGAAGAACTATTATCAGTTAGACTTCACAATTGCTAGAGAGATTAGGAACCCCTAATGCAGATGCAACACACGATCTTACTGACTTAAGCGGGTCTGCACCAATGTATTAAATAAAATAATTTAACACCATTAAAAAGAAATTATGTAGTGATTAAAACATGACAGGTTGCAAGACTTTTCTGCACGCTTCCTCAATTGCATTGAGCAAGTCATCTGGCCTACCTGTAAAAAGAAAAGTGCTGTGAACTTTTAGAAATTATAACATCTCCAAAGGTTAGGAAGATTTGTATATAGACAACTGTTTAGAAAAAAAAAAAAAATTAAAAAAAAAATCCTACTGCTGAATTAATGAGCCATTAAGATGTGCCATTTTAGTCCAGAAGAATATTCCTTCTCAATCTATTTACCCAATAAACTTACAAATTAAAGAAAATGAAAAATGCTAAACCTTCGAAAAGACATAAAATTTAGTTTATTTTCAAGTGTTATGGTCTGTCACATTACTGGTGAAGAAGCTAAGTTGGTGTCCTGTTTAAATGGGCTCTGAATGTTTAATTTCTTAGTAAATGTACTTTTTATTAATTATTAATTTACACAGACACTTTCAATTTGATTAATTACAATAATAGTATTAATGATTAGTATTCACATGAAGGTGATGTGATTTTGATGTTATTTGAAGTTTTCTTTTGTTTTTGTTAAAATTAATTGATTTTGGAGAGAACCTGACATAGCTTCTATGATTTCCCCATTTTTAGCATTCAATGGAAGATTATTTGTTCACACTTCTTAGAGATATATGGCATAGTTTAATAGTATCAGCATTCCTGATGTTTCCAGTGTGTGAATGCTACATTGATGTTTATGAAAAAACCTGCACGGTATTTGCTTGACAGCATGGGTCTACCTTCTGTGACACTTTTGACAAAATAGCCTTTCTAAGGCTTTTGTTTTGGAAATATCACCAGAGTGTATCCAATGTAATTCAATATAACTGAAATAGCACACACATTGCTCCATGCGTTCTCTAAGCCAATGAGAAATCTGCTGACAAAGTAAGATTGGCATTAACAAAGTCAATTCACTACATTGTCCTCAGGGAGTAGTATTGACCCAAGCATAGGCAAGTGGATTGAGAGAGAAAGTAGTTACAGCAGTAGGCAAAGACTTCCTGAGGTCTCAAGACAATGAATGTTCTTGCAGTAATGCTTGTCTGACATAAAGTTCTTCACTTCTGCTCACATTTCAATCATTATTCTTCTGACTGATTCTTTTTCTCTGCCTATGTGTTCTACTGGCTCCAATATTGTGTAGATATTACATTAGTGTGAATCTGGGCAAGTGTCACACTTCACACAAGGACTGTCCACTGTAGACCCATTACTGTATGGAGCAGAAGCACAGTTTGTGTAGGAAGAGATTAGAGTTGGTATAGGACCAATTCCTCACTGAGTGATCTGCAGCAGTCCCACAGTACATGAACAGGGTGGGCAGAACCAGTCTGCTCATAGTAGTCAGGTTTATCCAAGAGTCTAAGTCACATGGCATGTCCGTCCCAATGGGACAGCTTTGAGGTAAAGCCAGGAACCTGAGTCAGCAAGTCTTTTTTTGTTGGTAGTGCTGAAGCATTACTCTGCAACTTTGTTTTTCTTTGCTCCTTTTGAACATCAAGACCATAACTCTGGACTGAAAGTAGAAGGAAGAGCCATGGGAAATAAAATGGACTAGGACTTGCATCTATGTTACCTTTTGACAGCCTTCTGTAAGAGTGCACTTGCACTGTCTTCTGCCCAGATACAAACTCTTTATTTTCAAGACCCTGAGCAGCAATCCTGAAAAGCTGCTGTTAAAAAGTAGAAAAAAAACCCTTGTGGATACCCATCTGGTGAGATAGTCTCCAGTCTGTCATCTTCACAGAACCTATGGTACAGTCTTGTATTATCCTGCTCTTAAGCCCACAGGATGGCAGAAACATGTTTTGGCCATGCAGTGAGTGCATAAAAAACCCTCTGCATCTCTGTCTTGGTCTGGGAAGACAGGTATCTGCCAGGGAAAGCCGGAGCCTTCCTTGGAACGGAGNTGCCCCCAGCTCTGTCCTTTTTCCTACCCTGAAAACTCGGTTATCTCCCCCTCCGAGTTTGGCCACTTCTTGTTTCGGTTAAGTACTGTTAAGTACCCAACATTTGGTCTCCTTGGTAACTTATGGGGAAAAAATTCTTTAGAGAGAAAAAAAAACAACAACAAACCTAACTCCCAACAATCTCCTGTTGTCAGCTTACACTTGATAGAACTGAGCTCTTTGCTTATTAGTGGGAAATCTGTCTTCAGCTTCTATTATTAGGGAAACCTGAAACCTGAGCCACCTGAACCACTACTGCCTTGCCGCCATGAACACATGAATGAGCAGCATACATGATATCTAGATGGCCAGTTTTTACACATGCACATGCCTGACATAGTTTTATGCTTCAGCACTCACTGCTCACAGCTCTTGCTCTGCATGACGTCCTTCTCCCTGCCTCCATGATCCCCATAACCCCTTCAATCAGAGAGACTTGTCTCAACTAGCTGTGCTGGTTTTGGACAGGAAAATGTACAACTAACATATATACAAACAAGTAGAGAACACAGGCAGAAGTTGTATTCTCTGCTTAAAAAGCATTTCCCAGACTGTGTGAGTTTATTTTTGTTACTAGTATCCAAACAAACTCCATCAAATTCCAAAGAGACAATGGATGGAGCCTATGACATGTATGTACTTGAACTTTTACAGTGTAGGGGAGAGGTAGCCTGTTCTGCTTTCTATTTAGTTGGGTCAAGTCTTTGTATCCCAGTGTAACCAGCTCCAACATATGGGGACTGATAATCCCTCAAGCAAAGAGGTCTCACAGCTCAGTATTGAGACTTTTTTTTTAAGTTGCTTCCCAGTCAAAATTGCATCTTTTTGCCTGCCTTTTGCTGTATCATTCTGGGAGATAACAGCATGAGTCACACAGTGTCCTGTGTGGCATCAACAGGGCTGGGCTCAATGATGGGCAGGTGTTGCTGCAAGCAGGAAAATATGGTAAAAGCCTGTTTTGGAAAAGGTGTCATGATCTTCCAGGGCACCTCAACCTGAAAGACTCTGGAGGATACCCAAGACTCAAAAGCTTTCAGTGGGAAGGCCAAGTTCAGATTTAGCTTTTAAAGTACTTTTCTCAGGCCAAAACCACTTCATTACATGCAGATTCTGTTACCAGATACACAAATTTGCAATCTGAAAGAAATCTATTCTAGGAGTGATTAGATAAAACATGCACTGCTCTTGGATGTTGCACCTTTAGCAACTCATTGTGAACTGCTCAGTCTAGTTTTCAGACCTCTGAGATTGGAATAGTGGAATAATGCACTAGCTGTTTATCAATGGAATACAAAATACTTAAAATTCACCAATGTCTGATGCATGATTTTAACCCTGAGTGCACATACATTCTAATCTTAAAAAGAGAAGTTTAAGAGAGGCTTTTAACAACATTTAGACATATCTTAAGGCAGGTGTCAAGAGGATGGGTTGAGACTCATATCTGTGGTGCCCAGTGACAGGACAAGGGTAAATGGGCACAAAGTGAAACACAGGAAGTTCCATCTGAATGTGATGAAAAACTTCTTTACTGTGAAGTGACAGAGCATTGGAACAGGCTTCTCAAAGAGATTGTGGAGACTTCTCTGGAGATACTCAAAACCTGCCAGGATGTCATCCTGCGCAACCTGTTCTGAGTGAACCTCCTTTAGCGGGGACTTTACACTAGGTGATGTCCAGACATCCTTTTCAATCCTAACCACTCTATCATTACATGGAATCAGAGAATATTATTGCAATCTATTTTAGAGGAACTAGGACCCAGTAATTTATAGGCTGTGATTAGTATACAAGATTCATTACTGCTGCTGAGAAGGAAAAACTGTGATTTAAAATCCAGCAGTTCAAAAAACAGAGCAAATGAAAGCATTTTCTCAAAGGCGCATGATTGCAAGATAAACGTACCTTGAGATTGAAATCATGCAGAGTTTTCTAAAATGTAATTAAGTGAAAGTCCAAGTGGTACAAGAAAACCCGAGTGGATAAATAATCTTTATTTTGGACCCTGCAGTGTTAGCATATAGTTTCTTAAATATTAGCATTCAGTGTGGTTTGTCTGCTGAAGAGGTGAAAGTAGAGACAAACTTCAACAAATCTGCCTTCACTTCTGCAAGCTAACTATGTAAAACTTCAATAAAATCAACTGATTTTTCTGTGTGACCGGTGCTTTTCTGTCATGATTTATTTTTTTAATAAAACATAGCTACTATTCTATCTTCCTTTTATGGTTTATTTAAATAATGAGAACTGTACAAAAGAGGTGGGGAAAAAATAATAAAAAGAAGGAAAATGACTTTTGCTTTTAAGGTCTAGGGGTGCCTTGGGTTTCCATTTCAATCTCCAGCAGGAAGAATTGACTTACTATTCCTAAGGGAAACAAGAAAATCCATTATCTTTGCTAGGAAAATGGAATAGTTTAATCTTTTTCAATTTTAGTCAATTGGTTCATTCTGATTGTTAACCAGGACATTGTACAGTCCATTGTTCTTTCTTGAAACTTTCTATCGAGCCTCCAGTTTTGATATTTTATATTCTGTCAGACTAATACTAGTGACAGAGTGTGTATTTTCTCATTTTTTTCTCAAAATGTGCAAATACTAGATAACAGAGTAGTAGCCACAACTCTGCTGATGTGTCTGGCTGACTATTGGTTTGGACACTGCTAATTTTGAAATCCCTGTAATTATGCAGGCATCTCCATGTACATTATGTTGTTATGACTTTGTTTCTCTCTATAGCTTTTTCTTCTGTTCCCCTTTTTCATTTATTAAGTATCAGCCACTGTATCATCCTGGATTTTTTATTATACATTGAATAAAGTTCTAATTTTAAAAGCCTTTTAAAAATACATACACCTGTAAGTAACCTGTGGTTGCATTTGTTCCTTCTGTACAATTTGTGGCATTGAAAAAATCACCCATGAGGCTCCTTCTAAGAGGCAGATGTTCTCTTCCATGCACATACCTGCAATACCCATACACCTTCAGATCTGGTAGCTTCAAAATGAAGGAAATTGAAGAAGTTATTGAGGTGAAGAAACAACTCCTAGAAAATCCTGGTCAACTACAACAGGTCAGAAACAACAACAGCAGTAACAAGCCCCATTATAAAAGTTTTCTATCCAGGGAAATTAGAAGTATGGAAGAACACAAAATACAGGATTCTCATGTTCTTATTTCAGATAATTATTGTATATTGATTTTAGGCATAAGAAGTAAATAATTTGCTGTATCTCTAGTATGTCCTTGACATGGGTGTGAAAATTCACACCACTTTTCTACTTTTGTCCAGTACTTTTCTTATATCATATTAGCTAGATTTATGAGGACTAGAGGAAGAGCATATAATTATTTATGCAGCACAGATGAAATAAACATTTGCCTTAGAACTCGCTGAAAACATTCTTCATTTTCTTTTCTTAAAAGTTAAAAAACCTGCTTATTTTTTCCTTCCCTTCAGTGGCTTAACTTCCTAACAAATCTCACCCTTTTGTATAGTTTATCTTTTCTTCTTCATCTTTTTGTTCTCTGTTTTATATCTAACATCTAATGCTGACCTTCATTTAAAGTCTGTACTGTGCTCAGTCTTTCCCTCACAAATAGTGCTGAGAAGTGGATTTTAACAAAGTAAAGGATTTCCTTTGCAGTAATCCATTAACTTTACAAAGGACACAAAAAGCTGCTTACACTAATGAATGTCACTAAAGAGATAAAAAGAAAAAGCACTTTTTTCTTCCAATTCAGAACATATGTGTAGCTTTGTCATCTCCAGACCACTAATCAAGTTTCTGTCAGAGATACAAAAAAAAAGGAAATTGTTTCAAAATGAAAGTTGACAGGAGAAACAGACTTTTTAGAAAGGTGATCTCTCTAAGGATTGGTATAAGAATTATCTGCATGACAATTATTTTGCTAATGAGGTGGTATCTTTTAGTATCAGAGGAATCTTTCACGTGTCAAACCTTTCAATCACAGACTCATAGAATCATTTAGGTTGGTAAAGACTTCTACAAGCACCAAGTCTAATGTTAACCCAGCACTGCCAAGTCTGCCACTAAGCCATATCCCTATAACCACTACATCTACAGTCTTTTTTAAATACCTTCATGGCTGGTGACTCAACCACTTCCCTAGACTGTCCATTCTGAAGATAAGCATTTTTGGTTAATTTTTTCCTAGTATCTGACCTGAATCTCCACTGGCACAATTAGTGTCTTTTTCCTCTTGTCCCATTGCTTGTTTTCTGGAAGAAACTGACACTCACTACAGTCTTGTTTCAGGTAGTTGTAGAGAGTGATAAAGTCTCTTTCAAATATGAAAAATATACATTAAATTGTGCTCTTTTTTTTCTGTCCAACTTGATCTGAGGAAGATCTAATAGAAGTTACACAGTCAAAATACATATAATTCTGATTAATATTTTAAATTCACTATAGATAACAGACAGCTTACAATATAAACATTAGTACAGTAAATTATATGTGGTATGCATTACCAAAAGTACTACAAAGAATATTTATTATTTTATTTTTACATGTGCAAGCAAAAAATTATTTGGAAAACAAACCCTTATTCCTACTACAGCTGAAATTTAGTCGTTAAATTTTAGATCTTAATGACCTACTACTAAATGAGTATTAGTATTTTTAAAAAAATGATAATAAGACAAAAATAAAAAACTCAGTAAAGGACTTAAAGCAAACTTTTCAAGTAAATCTTATGTCCTCAGTCACTGAGAGCATTTTGTTTTAAGGTGTTCTGATGACTTAAGTTGTCAGAGAAACTTGTGTTATCTTCTGGAGTCTTCGTTCCTGAGAGGATCGAAAACAAGGAATCAGTTTTTGGGTATGGAGGACATAGAAGAGAATTGCGGATGTAGAAAAGTATGGATGACATAGTGATCACATTATAAGCACGCTTTTCCAAAATCAAAAATGTACATTTGTATCAAGCAGTTCCTAAATTTCTTACCATCATGTAAAAATTGAGCAGATTATACTGTATGCTGCAATTCTTTTTGATGCACTGAACTCCTAAAACTGGCTGTTAGGAAAGCCTGTGTTGATTCAGACTCCAGGATTCTTAGCTAAATATCATCAGTGTTTAAATGTTCAAAACTACTGTCAGAATGAGGACTGCATATGGATAACATAATGCTTTGTAAAAGGGAACAGGTTTCCCAGGGAAGTGGCCAAAGCACTAAGCCTGGCTTCAGGCCATGTTTGGACAATTCTTTCAGGCACATGGTGTGATTTTTGGGGTATTCTGCACAAGGTTAGGAGCTGGACCCAGTGATCTTGATGGATCCCTTCCATCTCAGCATATTTTATGATTCTGTAATTCTCTGAAATATTTTTCCAATGTTGACTGGTTAAAGTAAATGAGAAATTATTTGTGCTTAAAATATCCTCCCAATAGATAAATTAGCATGTCGTTTGGTGAGCGTTAAGCACAGAAAGGAAGATGGAAGCTGAATCTACTATATAAATCCTTACTAGCAGAAGCATAGGACAGTGCTTCCTGACACTCAGCTTTACAAGAAAACCACATCCAACACTTTTCAGACATGCTTTAGTTCTGGCTTTTTTCTGGTATCTTTTTGAATAGTGAACCAGACAGTGAGATGTAACTTGATCCTCATGGAAGAGAAGCATCAGAGTGAATAGTAAAAACTGTGAATCTAGATAAAGCACCTCGTTATCTGAGCATATAATTTAAAAACGGTTTGAAAAAGCAGCAAGATCTTTACGTTGGCAGGAAGGGAAGGTTTAGTTCTTGCTGATGCTGGACTGGATTGGTTGTATGGCAGTTTCATCTCCTCTTCTACACCCTTTGTTCTGTCAGGCTGTGTCAGCCTTTCAGTGTCCAAAACTGTCAGAAGAAGAAGAAGCAGATGCTCTTTCAACTCTGACTGTTATTCAAGCGGTGCCCAGTGATCATCTTAACTGGATGTGAGATAAAGATTTTGAAACTTGCTGGGTGTTCGCTTTCTTCTCTACAAGATTCTTAATTTGGTTGGTAAGTACCCATAATAAACTGTATGAAGTCGTAAACCAGGTGCCCTTCATTCAGATACTGAGTGACTAATCAAGTTACTTTTCTGAAGGTGGTCAGAAAGAAGTGGAAAGCATTTCCTAATCATTTCCTAAATACAGGCAAAATTGCCTCTGTTTCCGTAGGACATTAAAAATGCTCCAGTGTGTAATTGAGGTCATCCAGAAAAGGTTATATTTTGGTTAGGATTGAAATAAAATGTATTTGATCTCTTGAAGCTATAAACAGACCTGAAAAGTGGAATTAAAGAATGATAGTTCTAAGGAACTTCTTAGAGCATCTCTTCTACCATTCAGATGTAGTTCAGATGGAATCGCTGGAACTGACAGTGCAGATGGTATTTTTCCTACTCTTCTCCTCTATCACTTTGTCTCAAAGCTCATAGCAGGTTTCTGTAAGTCCCTACAATCTATAAACTATTTGCAGTCAGTTTCTGTAAAGAATGAAAAGCACCTAGAAATAGAGTGAGAGAGAATAAACAGCATCTTTGTACTCCTCCCTTACAGAGAGGTAAAGACTGAAGTTCTTCCTGAGGTCCTGACTTCAATAATTAAGAATAAAATCTCACAATTTAGAGGTCCAGGTACTTTTCTGGAAAGATTGAAAAAAATGTGTTTCATCCACAGAACCTTAACTGAGCAGGTAAAGAGAGAGTGGCTTTTCACCTTCTCTTGAAGTATCTAATGGAAGTCTAGAGGTAGAGGCAGGACACAGTGGAAGGCAGACCCACTGTTCAAGTGAAGTTCATTAAGTTCTATTTCTTCATGATCCAAACTTTTGGAAAATGGGTACAAAGAATACTAAAGCATTGAGAACAAAACCTACCTTATTTTCTCTTGGAAATAATTTTTTTTTTGAAGGTACAAATAAAGAAAGCAATTTGCTAAAAAGTAGCTTTATATGAGGTCATGCTATCAGAATCCCTATACAGTAAATGCCATTGTAGCATCTTTAAAGAAGCATGAAGAAAGGTACCAAAGACACCAGGTACATGTCCATATCCTGAAACCTCCTTAGGGATGTGGATAAATGACAGGATTTGTGGAGACCAGCTGATGTGTCCTGAAAACTGAGCCATAGTCCTGACTAAGTTTCTGTGATCAGGGATGATGTATTCGAGATTGTAAGAAGAAATTCTATCAGCAGATGTTTGCTGAGTTCCAATAAAGCCTTAAATGTCAACAGATTCTGAAAGATTATAAAGAAATAATTTGCATCATGCTGGGCATCTCAGTCAAAATAATGAATAAGCCATCATCTGGCATCAGAGACATCAGTGTTCATTTATGTCATCTGCAAATGCAGTTCTAACACAGGGCTTCTGTATTTCAAAATCCTAGGCAGTCCAATAGAAACTAATATTTTTTCTGATATTTTTAATTCCTTTTGTGGGAAGAAATTTTGCAAAATACTCAAACAGGGATATATAGAGATTGTTTATTTCCATGGAGAAAGAAAGAGAAAACCTTATAGATTTTAATTTTCCCCAAAATGTTTTTATTCAGTTGGTTTTGGTTTGCTGTCTGTTTTCCTTGTTTATGCAACAAGAGAGCATTACTTCTTCTCTTATCCAGTGGTAACTTCATTCTTTGATTAAAATATGGATTTAAAAAAAATATATTCATTAGAATTTATTTTTTTTCAAAGAGAGAATACAAGACTTTTTTCTTTATCTCTCTCATATCCACCTCTAGACCTAATAAGCTAATTTTGTAAGAGGAGCCCAAACTGTTCATACTCAAAGGAAATTGAATTTCATGCCTATTTACAAAAAAAATATTTTTATACACACTGTACACACTTCTGGCATTTATTGAAGGTATTATCTGAGTTTCCCTTGCTGAACATCCACCTGTCTCCTACATTTTCTTCACCTTTTCCTTCCTAAATTATTATGTAATTTCTCAACTAAGAATACCAGAAAAATGTAATAATTATCCTATTTATATTAAATGACAGATGTTCCAAACAGTCAGTCCTCTCGTGCAGGGGTTGGATCTAGGAAAACGCATCAGTTGCAATGCAACTGCAGTTAGACAGCATAGATGCTGTATAGCAAAAAAAAAATAGAAAGCAGAAAACATGCTTCAATTACTATGTTTTCATTTTAATGCAAGTGGTTTTTGCAGGACCTGTTTTATCAGTATGAACAGGTATCTTAGTTGGAACTTACACTTTTTCTAAGATAGGATACTTAAAAAAAAAAAAAAAGAAGTTTTGTCCATCTTTTCAGGAAAATATTTACTTAAAATTCAAGGTAAACAGTAGTGCCTATAGTTCATGAGAGATGAGGTATTTGCTTATATTTGCTGCTCCCCACTAGCAGCATCATGTCATTATTCCAACTCTAGTCACAAAAAGCACAGAGGAAATCATTCTAGTTCAAAAAAAGATTCTGCCAGCTTTGTCACAGAGAATTTTGCTTACTGCTTCATACCCTCAGGGAGAGACAGATTCCTTTAAAGGTCCTATGAATCCCACGTGGTCTTTCCCAGCAGGACAAAACTCATTTATGCTTATTGCCTGCTAATTTTGTGGAGCATAGGCCAATCACCATGGGTCTCATAGACCTGCAACAATTCATCACCATGATCCGTGAGCCTAAAAGAAAATTCTCACACTTGGATTGGAAAAGATACCATATAAAGTGGCTCAACTTACTACAGGGAGAAGTACTCTGGGATATAGCCACAGAGTTGCAGCAACAGCTTTGTCTCACAGCTCAGCAAAAACATAGATTTCAATATTAATACGTGTTTCCACGCTAAATAAACTTAGTTACCAGAACTGTACATCAATCACTATGTCTAGATTTGTAAAATATTAAGTGGGTACTGGAGCTATGAGGAAAATTGGCTCAACTAGCTCAACTAGTTAATGGCTCAAAATGTTTTAAGATCATTATGGCTGATATTCATCAGGTCTTGATACTGGGACTGTTACTGTTTACCATCTGTATTAATGGTCTGACGGAAAAGAAAGCAACCTCAGGAAATATAAAGGTAAATCAAAATTGAGGGTAGTGAATGATATGCTGAAAAATTGGGCTGTTGTACCAGTAGTGCCTATAAGCTGAGGGTTGAATGTACATCACACAAATAAACAAACCTTCCAGAGCACAAGAAAATATGTCACTCACAAAGATATTTTTAGTTTCATTAATTACCAATTTGATTTTTCTTTAATAAAATAAAATTCTGCAAACTATTGTTCTTTGTGTCCTAATCATAATTATCCTTCTAAAGAACCCATTTTATTTGTGAGATATAGATTATGTGATCTGCTAATACTTTCCCCAATAATTTTGAAGCATTTGTCCAATTTCTACCACATTTAACACAGAAGTAGAGAGCTCACAGCTATTAAGTACCAACAAGTCTCATGAAAACAGGCAAATAGTATAAAGATTATTGCCCCTACTACAAGAAAAAAAAAAAAAGTTCAGTTTCAACTTAGCAGTGTTGCCAGGCACACAGAATATAAAAGCTATTGTGGAGGAGAAAAATAGGTAAGGACCAAAGCTAAGGTGCTAGAAGGCAAGACTGGAGACAAAGTGGTAACAATTTAAAAAACAGCTAAAAAGCCTGTGAAATACATTCACATGAAATTGGACTTAATCAGTTCTGATCCTCATGAAATATCTTGGAGTTGGAAGTTTGAAAACTTGTAGCACAAAAAGTGAGGATCAGAACAGACACAGACTAAGCTTACAGAAAATATAAGTAATTGACAAAGCAGAAACAAAGTGTTCTCACCCATTCACAAAGAGAAAAGTACAAAGCCATTGTCATCAATTGGGGTATGCATCCTGATATTTCACTGAATCATGGAGTATGATGAGTTGGAAAGGACCCTCATGGATCATCAGTCCAATTTTTGGCCCTGCACAGAATACCCCGGGAGTCACACCATGTGTCAGAGAGCACTGTCCAAACACTTCTTGAACTCTGTCAAGCTTGGTTCTGTGGCCACTTCCCTGGGGACCCTCTTCTAGTGCCCAACCACCCTCTGGACAAACTTGCAGTGTGTGATGACTGAGGGATCCCAACACTGGGAAACTTATTGGAAGAAGAAATAATTGATGTTCCTATAGGGGCTCAGTATGATAAAATTGTGTGAAATGAAAATGGCAACACACAGTTAAAATGTCAGTAGCTTCGAGAAGTTATTACTGACCTTTGAATCAGCCAATATCACCTCTGCCAACCCCTTATAATGGAAATCTTCAGAACTGAAGAGCGTTTGATTTAAATATAGTATTTTTCCTCTTAAAAGAGTGAAATGATAATCTCTGAAAGGAGTAGAATGTATAACTGATGCTTGGGATTCTACCTTTCATGAGATGCTATCCTCAAAAAAAAAATCAATCAAACAAAACAAAACAAAAACAAAACGGTGTTCAGAAATCAGAAATCCCTTGTTATTTTTCCAGCACACAGCAGGATAGACTTTTCATCCTTTACATGCATCGTTTTCCTTTGCATGTTTCAGTTCTTTACTCTGATGAGAACAAACTTTCCTCTTTGTGGTCTACTGGATATGACATAGCAGCTATGAAAATGTACTGCAAGTATCAGACACCTTTTCTGATTAAATGAAAGTACAGCTTGATTCAAGAGAATCACTGAAGTATTTTAGCTCTGCTAATTCTTGTCCTCAGTCCCTGGTAATTTAATTATTTTTCATAAGGAGATTTTTTTTTTTTTTTAATTGGCATTCCTGGTTCAGTGGGCAATTGTAGGGTTAAAGCTGCATCTGCATCTTCGTTCTGGCAAATGCCTCTCCTTTTTGTGCACCCGTAATGAAGCATGCTTATTATTCCATGTTAGAAACACTGCAGCTATCAAGATGGGAGAAGCAGATGTTTTCAGAAAGGCCTGGGGACCAGTAAAATGAGCAAGATGGAATTAGAGACTTTGAAGGAGGAACCCTGAATGAAGATTCTCAATTCCTTAAGGCTTTGTTTCAAAAAAAATAAATATCAAGGCCGCTTCTTAATTTAATACTACAGGTTTTGAGCCTCTACCCTTCTCCCAAGATATTTAGTACCATCTTAGCTGATGAGGTCACCACAGCCTGTGATAAGAAAATGTTCACAATGAAGTAACAGATGGGTATATGATCGGACATAACAGAATGCTTGATTGCCTCTCATTAAAACATGTTCAGCTTTCTTCAATCTCAAAATTTAAGTTTTACTGGTTTGAATTAGTTCTCAAAAGTAATGTTTGAGGAAGTCTATGTGAAAGGGTAGGAGATGTATTCAGATGACATAATGGACCACAGGATTTAATTTAAAGCTCCTCTTCACTGGACTGGTTTGGATTATCAATGTGTAAAATTTCAGAGGAGGTTCCCTAATAAGAGTCAGCCTTAGACATATACTTGTCACGTTCTCAAGCATTCCTTAGCAAGGCCGTCAGGAATGTTTCCTTGCTGAATTCAAGCATCATCCCCATTAGTAAGTTCATGCTGGTGCAATTTAGTTGTTGTTGTTCACCTGTGAACCTACACTGATTCATTTTAAACATGCTTACCTAACCCTTTCAGTATTGTATAACTCCCTCAGAACAATATCAAAGCAGATTTCTTTAAAGATAGTAAAAGTAAATATTCTGCCAGCTTAAGCAGAATAAAATAACAGCTAGGGGAAAAAAAATCCTTGACAAAACCCCAAATTAAACCAGATGTTCACTGAATGAGATAGTAAAGCAAGCTTATAATTCTGTCTTTATTTCCAACATACTATGGCAACCCCAGTATCCTGTAGAGGAATGTGTTGTCACTGTTCAGCAAATGCTCTAATTTTAGATGTCCTCAGTGTTCTCTTTGCAGAGTGAACATAGGCGTGGCAGGGAAGAGTCAAGGATGAATGTGGACAGCTCCCATGTTCTATAGGCATTCTAGTCATGAACATGAGGCAGGTACTATACAAGGTACAACTCTAGAAGAGGGAGAAGAATGAACTGCCTGGACACAAAGTTCTAAAAATCATTCAGTGTGTGGGCTACTCATGGACTCAGATGAGTGTCTTTCCTAACACAGACATAATGT
>VXBB01022082.1:166323-195150 GCA_013399915.1 Illadopsis cleaveri | reverse complement strand
CTGCCACCCCAGAGCTGGGACAAGTCAGATGCTACTGGCCTCTCTGCCTGCCTGGGCACACCTGGGCTCATGGCCACCTCTGCCAGGTCCTTTTCCACCCAGCAGCTTTCCAGCCCCTTTCTCTGGCAGTCATAGGAGTGGCTGAGCTTGGGCAGGTGAGCAATGGGCAGTGGGACAGTGCCACAGCCGCTGTGCTGTGTCAGGGAACTGCCCCAGCACCTTTTTATCTTCCCTGCAGCCCCAGAGGGTGCGTGGGACCAAGGAGGGTGATTTAATGAAGCGCAGGGACTCGTTCTGCATGAACGCGCTGAATGGACAAGAATAGTTGGCTGTTGTATGTGACTGTGAAGGTCACCAGAATCAGATGCTCATTTTTCAGCTCCTCCTTGCTGCTGGGTGCAGCAGAGCTTTGTGCTGACACAGGCAGTTCCTGTCAGTGGGGCTGGAGTGGCACTGAGAGAGGAAAATGCCACGGTTGGAAGGTTCTTGGTCGCGGGACGACTGGAAAAATGTGTATTGGGTACAAATTTTTCAGACTTTGGGGCTTCTTTTTATTGCCTGACTTTTTATTCTGATGTCTCCTCGCTATGAATTCTGCTTTTCTGTTTTGAGAAGTGAAATTAATAATCTGCCTTACTTCCTGTCCAGTGGGAAGGAATGTCTTCATCCTGGCCCAAGCTGAGCTGCAGATGAGACCTGTTTTGGGAACTGTTATGCAAAAGCAGAGGAAGAAGAAACAAACAGTTCTCAATCCTCTCTGAAACACAGTTTTAATGGTTCCTTGGTAATTCATGCAATTATTTAATCAGCTGCACAATCCCTGGGATTATTATTCTTTCCAGGTAATAACTGGAGCAGTAAAGATATCTTGTAAATTGAAAACAAAACAAAACAAAGGAATTGGCATCTGTTGTTTGCTGTGCTGCGTTTTAGTAATTGTTTGAAATGACCTTTTGCAATCTCGGAGAGAAAATTTGTTTGCTTGACTTTCTCCCAGATCAGCTCCTGGCAATCTCGATACAGAGCAAAATTGAGTTGTTTTGAGTTTTTTTAATTACATTCTGACAGCAAAGCCTGCTTTTCTGTGTACATTACTGTTTTTGCTTTTTTAAAGGTTAAGCTTTACTTGACAAGACTTCCACAAATGAAGTTTTTGAAACTTTTTGGTGTGGTTGTTTGCTTGGATTTTTTTTAAGCCAGAATTGCTTATCCTGGGTATTAGTACGAAATAAACATTTATTTATTTATTTATTTATTTATTTATGGGGAAAATTCTCTCTGTATTTTTGAATGTCTAGAGATGGGATGATGAAAGGTCTGTGGGTTTTTTGTCAGTTTGATTTGTGGCTTTGCTTTGGTTTTGTGTTATTTTGTTTTTGGGTTTTTTGCTTGGGGTTTTTTTTTTTGTTGTCTTTTTCAGCTTTAGAGGTTGTAACGTGATGAGATCATAGAACCTTGCCAGGTTTAGGGAAAGGAAAAAAAAAGATTTTTTTTTTTTTTAAACAAAGTTTTAGCAGAGCTCTTGTGAAATCTGGTTCCTCAGTGTCACTGGGTTGTGGTCAGAGCCCACTGTGGGTTTGGTTTTGATACTGGAAAATGTCCAATATCTGAGGGCCTTGCTCCACACCAATGCTGTGTGAAACCTGCCCTTCTCAGGGATGACACCAATGCTTCTTCCTTTTTCCCTTTTGAAAATTCTGGCATTTTTCCACTTGAAAATCTGACAGCCCTTGAGAGCGAAGGGTCAGAAAAACACATTGTGTGAAATCTCTCGGCATTCCAGTTTTCACATGAGAGCCCGTTTGCTCTGTGTGTTTTCTGGAGCTGCACTTGTTGAGGCTGTGAGATCCTGGTCCAAAAAAACAGCCAAGAAAACTCTGTGAGAGCCGTGCCAAGGAGCAGGTGCTGCAAAATTCGGCTTCTGCCAACTTTGGAGAAAGTTGCACTGATGGAGATCAGCATCTCTGAAGGGAAAATTAAGTCTCCAAAATGAGTGTCCAAGCTGGAACAGGACAACAGATGCCAGAAATATGTCCAGTGGCTCAGTTTGGAGTTTCCTTTCCTCTCAGGCAGTGTGGTGTCCCAAAGGACTGAAACCTGGAGTTGTTTCCACAGGGGACAGAAATGACTGGAAGAATTAAATGAGGCCCAGCCACAATGATCTGGAGCAGAGTGAGCAGCAGCCTGTGTGATTTCAGCCTCCTCATCAGGCTGGTTTTGCACATCCCGACTTGAAAAAGTCAGTTTTTCATCCTTGGATATGAATAGACAAACCTGAGGGGCTCCATATTTCCTGCTAAATTCCAGATAAAATCTTTTACTGTTTGAACTTGCAAAGCAGATTAGCTGTGTGCTTCCCTGCTTGCAGGGTTCCTGCAAAAAGCTTGATCCACCCCTTCATTTAGTTGAGTCTGTTTGGAATGAACAATGTTCCTCAAGCTGTGAATACAAGAATGGTTTAGCTTTAAAAAAAACCAAACCAAAACCAGATGATGTAATGCCCCAGCTCCATGTTTAAACAGTAGCTAATTTGCCAGGGGATAAAGCAGGGTGAAATCTGTCAGGCTTTCTAATTTCTCACATTCACCAGAGCTTTGTTCTTTTTGCTTTCAAATGCAGGGTACGTTTGTGTGTCCACACTGTGTGGTTTCCTTCAGCTTCTGCAGCCAAAGAGTTTGTCCAGGGCCAAGAGAAAATGTTGCTGGAAACCTTTTGTTACTATAAACCTTGATATGCATCTTTTTGGTTTTAAGTTTTACTTTGTGACTGAATTAAACTCCTGAGCCATCCCTTTGATGAGCTGCAGCACAGGGTTTGTTCTGAATTTGGATCTTGTCTCTTTGCAGGCACGTTCCTTTGGCCAAGCAAGATTCACTCCCTGCAAGGTCCCTGGGGTGCTGCTGGGTGGGAGACTCCTTGTTCTGCAGCTGGTTTGGGCTGCCTGTGGATTGTTTACTTGCTTGTTTGGACTCTACCCTCCCAGCCAGTTTTGTACAAAACAAGGGACACTTAGGTTTCACACGTTAAAAAAAAAAAAAAAAAGAAAAATTACATGAGCAGCTTTCTCTGCTGGTGGCAGCTCTGGTCTGTGTAGTGCTTTGTGTCTGCTGACAGGAGGGGACTTTGGCTGCTTGGGGAAGAGGGAGGTTTGGATCAACACTCCCCTCCTCCTCCCTGGGATGGTCTGTTTATTGGAAATTTTTGCTGACCTATTCCTTTAATCCTCACTTTTGGCACCATTTCCCAGGGCTCGTGAAAGCACAGGACTTTGCCAGCCAGCAGGATGAACCAGGGCACACAACAGAGTTAGAGACATCCAGGAGCTGCAGAGTCTGTGTGTGCTGATGGAGGAGGGAAGATGAGGAGGGATGATGTGACACAAGAAATTGAAGTGACAGTTAAAGGAATTGCTTCCCTCTTCTCTGGCTTTTAGCAAAAAATGCCCATCTTTGAATTTGGGGCAGCTTCATCTTAAAAGCTGCCCCACTCTGGGGTGAGCCTGTTTCTTGGGGGTGTCATTGCTTCCCACTGAGTGCCTACACAGAGCATTCTTGGGGGTGTCATTGCCCAGCCTGGCACGTGGGGTGGCTTCAGCAGTTTTTCTTCCCTTGAGCAGAGAGCTCTGAGGGTGCCTTGTGCTGACACTGCTTTGGGGCTGGAGCTGTTGCTCTGGAAAACAGCACTTGGGGAGAGATCACATCTGTGAGAGCTGACTCACAGCATCGAGATCTGCTGGGGTGTGCTGGTTGCAAACAGCTGGATTTCAGAATCTCACAGAAAAACTGTGTGAGGGGTGGGAAGCTGAGGGGCTGTCCTGCAGCTGATGGTTTATTTTTTCCATGGTTGAAAACTAGGAGTAGTGGGCCACTTGCAGTTTGTGGTGGAGTTGTGCCTGATCTGTTCTGTTTATTATGATTTTATTCCCCACACTCTGCTTGCTGGTTTGACTCTTTCCTCTTTGGCATTGTTTTCACATAAATCCTTTCCCTCAGAATTTCCCTGCTCCCTGCCAGCTGTGGAGCAGCTGGGAAGGTACTGGAAAACACGAGCTGCTCTGAAGGGCTGCTCACAGGGGCATGGCTTGGCCATGGAGCCTGGATTTAGCTGGAGCTCCTTGGATGGGCTGCACCACCTCATCTCCAGCAGTGGTGGGGATGTGTTGAGGAGCTGTGGGCTGCAGACAAGGAGCCTTTTGTTTGCTTGCCTTAGCAACCCTGCCTCTCTGAAAGCTGAGATGTTCTCACTCCCGCAGTGCTGTTCCTGGGAATGCTGGTTGTTTCTCGGGAAGCAGGCCTGCTTTGGAGAGCTGATCTCAGGAAACTGGTCTTTCTGCCCCTAAACCTCCAGGCAAAAGAAGTCTGCTTATCTGGTGTTTTTCCCCCAAGAAGCGAGTCCTGCTGACTCTCATCTCTGCTGTATCTGTTCTGGTGGGCACGATGTGCTGAATTTAAATAAATTGTAGTCTTTGCTAAATATCTGTCAAATATTGACTTAGTCTGTAGGGTGAGCTGACTAAGCTGAAATTAATGGTCTAATTCCAGCTTGTTTGGCACGAGTGTGGAGGCAGTTTCATTGCAGATGGTAGAGGAAATTAAGATCTTACCTTGACTGCAGCTCAAGGGGAGGAAAGGGAAGCCTTGGGCTTATGTGGCAGTAAGGAAAGACTTGGTGGAGACAGACAGGGAAGTGTTTGTAAAGATACTGAGGATGATAAAAACTCTGCCCAATGAATGAGGTCACAAGACAAAAATTGAGGTGGTGGTGTTAACTGTGTGCTGTTAGAGATGTCATGAAATAATCTCCTGCATTCTGGTCCCTTGCCATACCCCTGGGATAATTTTTCTAAATCTACTGAAAATGAGATCCAAAAAAAATATGAGACAATCTGGTTGCTTGAGGTTTTGGCATAGATCAACAGCTTCAATATCTGGTGCTGGTATCTGCTGGCTTTGTGTGCTCACCTTGGCAGGTGAACAACTCCACATGTTCCTGAGGTGCTGCTGCAAAATGACAAAGCCCTGACACCTCCAGGCAGGCAAAGAAATGGAGATGCAAGGAGGTGTCTGAAGGGATCCAAGTGATCCAAACAAGCCGATGGCAGAACTGGAGCTAAACCACGCAGCTTCCCTCGTGTTTCAGAGCCTGTCCTTCAAACTCCTGGGAAGCTTGTGAGTTTTTAAAGGTTATTTTTTAAAGGTTATTTTTGAAAGGTTTGTTGCTGGCATAAACGAATCTTGGAATTCAAAACAATTAAGATGCAGCTTCAGGGCCAGTCCTGCTTGAGTGACTGCAGGGATCTCAGGGCTGGTGCAGTGACTCTGATGGAAGTTTATGTAAATGGAGAGCTTATGAGTTGGTTTGGGTTTTTTTTTTTTTTCAATACCTTTTTTCTCTTCACCCCTTGACTCTTTACTGCAGGTAGTAAGACCTCCATTGTAACTTTCAGTTTTATGGGAGCTTTGTGCCCCCAATCAGTTGGTTCCTGGCTGATCTTCAGGAGCCCAGAGAGCAAATGTAATGCAGCAAATTCATTATATGATAAAATATTTATTGTGTTACTGGAAAGGTCACTGATGGCAGTGGAGGCTCGGTGAGATACAGTCCTGAATCTTTCCAAAGATGGATCTGTCATCACTCTTTTTGACAGAAGTGTCTTAAAAAGTACCTGGAATAACTTATCCTCAGCCCATGCTTTTGGAGGTACATGTTTGGACCTTGTGTAGGTTAATAAGTGACTCTTGTGCTGCATCTGAAAGTGGACAGCTGTACTTAATTTTGTTATGTGTGCTCTCACAGGCAGATGTGGAGGGCAGAGCAAGAAAGGAATCTTAGTTTAACCTTGTCCCTTTTTGCTTGATTTAAGTAATTTGCAGTGTTGTATAATAAAATCTCCATGATCTGATTTCTATTCCGGTTGTAGTAATCTGGAATTGTCAGTAATGCCCAAGGGCATTTTTGCTCCTACCTGTGTAGGAGTGAATTATTTGTTGCCTAACATCACCTGGAAAGATAGCAATGAAAAGGCTTCCTGGCAATGAGGTGGGCTGTGACTTTCCTTCCCCCAAACCACAGAATGAAATATTTAGCAAATGGATTCAGGGCTGGAAGGAACCTCTCAAACCCTTTCCACAGGTGCAGGAATGGTGGTGTGTGACTGTTCTCCATTGCAGGGCCCTGCATGGTGTGGGATACATTACTGACCTATTTGCTGGTAGTTTTAGCATCTGGCTGGGATTAGTCCAGCCAGCTGATCCCCAATTCCATGCTATAATGGTGTGTCTTTAAGCACGGGTTAGATGATTGGATACTGAGGAGCATTTTGGAGTCTGGCCTTGCAAATACAGCTTGTTAATTGAAGCTGTGCTCGCTGGCAAAGCTGCCTTTTAAAGTTCTGCTGTCTGTCCTCCCCACGATATTCCAGCCTCTGTGGTTTCTCATTGACTGCAGCCTGCCTGATCCTCCCTCTGCCTGCAGCTCCTCTGCCAAGCAGTGGCTGCTGGCCTGCACATTTGTCACCTGTGGCCACTCCTCTGGCTGTGAGGGGCTCTTTCCTCATCACTCCGAGAGTTTTCCTAATTGGAAGTGAGCGCTGAAGGGGCTGCGCTCATTGCTCGAGCTCTTTGCCTGAGTGTGCAGTTTCAGGCAGCTGCAGTGAGGTTCAACAGCTCTGTCTGTCATGATCAGACAGAGCTCCAGATAATCTAGCAAATCTCTTTGATTACGAGGGTGGAAAATAATACGCTGTGATTTACAGATGTTGCTGCACAAATGTGCTTCTGTGAGTTCCCTGAATGGCAATATCTGGGTACCTTTGGCATCCTCAGTCTTTGAGTGCATCCATTTCCTGAACAGATCCTGAATTCCTGCACACTTGTCTGGACACAGACATGGACAGCTGTTTTACACACAAGCAGAAAATTAATTATTTTTCACTAGCATTTTAAGCCAAGATCAGGGATTACATTGGGTCAAGGGGCCTTGAAGTTTACAGTAAAAAGACAAAGGATGGTGGAGGCTTTGGTTGCCTTATGGCTGATTATAGCCAGGTTGAAAACAGCAAGGGGGACAAAGCATATTTTTCATTAATCCTCAAAACACCTTTTCCTTTCCTCCAGGAAGTTGTAGACAAACTTGAAAGCATTTTTCAGTGTCTGTACCATTCTTAGCAGGATCTCTGATGCAGCAGGCACAAAGATCTCACCTCTGGTGCCAGAGTGTGCAGCTGTGGTGGAGCTGCACCAACAGGAGCATTGCAGATGTTTCTGAAGGGGTTTGAAGTATTTTTTCCTTTTTGGGCATACAAGCTCTCTTGGTTATGGACTGGCTGACAAATCTGCAGAAGATTAGGAAGTGTTTTCACAACCCCTGGAGGCTGTGGTGAGCTGGAAGAAAGAGCTCCTGTGGTCTCTCCTGGCTGTGTGGCAGAGCACTTTGGGAAGTGCTCAGATTGAGTCTAAGCTCGGGTCTTGTTTGCGAGGTTTAGTTGTAATCTTGGTTTACTGTGCAGCCACACTCTGCTTTCAGTGGGACAGGGAAGAGGGGAGATGGTGGGAGGATAGAAATGCACTTGTTTTGCTTGGAAGAGCTCCTGAATTTATGGTGTTAGCTGCTTTTCTGCTGAAGGTGAGGACAGCATTCGTGTGGGAGATATTTAGATTTGGCCTGTTTTCTACAGATCTGGTTGTTTATCAAGTTATTTCTTTTTTTTTTTTTTTTTTTCCNGATATTTAGATTTGGCCTGTTTTCTACAGATCTGGTTGTTTATCAAGTTATTTCTTTTTTTTTTTTTTTCTGTCCTCCTTTCTCGAGATCTGCTTTATAACCAGCAGAGAAAAACACCCCTTTCTGTAGCACAGTTCATCTTGTCCTGAGCAGACATCTTGAACCAATCTGATTTTCTGTGCTCCTGCAGTGCTTGCTGCTCATGCTGGCTGCAGAGAGCCAGCCCAGCTGGTTCAGGTGTTCTGGGAATCACTTGTGGCCAGTGTTCCTGAGTGAAACTGGGCATTTGCAAGGCCAAACCTTGGCTGCTGGGTGGCTTTGGAGACTGTACAAGCTCCTCATAGTTGCAACATCCTCCTGCTTGAAAGGGAAGAAGAGCTGATGTGGCCATTGGGTCTGATTATACCCCGTGGTGGCAGGTCTGAGGTTTGAAGGGTATCTCTGGCCATTTTAGCAAGAGGCATTTTGAAGTGGTTCAGATGTCAATGGAGAAAGCTGAAAGGCTTCGTTTCACTCTCCTGACCCTGGGAATATTGGCCAGTTTGTCAGCTGGGATCCATCTCCAAGGAAAGGGTCCAGCTGGACGGGGTGATGTCCTGGTAGCAAAGGAGGGAATGAGACAGTGCATGGCTCCTTTTCCCAGTGCTTTTTGTACCTCTGATCAGGTGTGCATTGGTGGAGGAAATCACACTGAAAACGACCACAGAACTTTCTGTTTTAACTCCCTAACTTGAGCCTGGATCATACAAAGCAAACCCTCCGAGCCTGTGAAGGGGGTTTTGTGGAGGAATAAAGCTCATTGTCAGCTGCCGTGTTCAGACCCTTGGGAAATTGTGACCATTGTCTGGGCTATTATTGCTTAATAAAAGCTTTGCATTTCCTCATTCAGGGCCTTGAAAATCTGGTTCTGTGCTTTTAAAAATAACTCAGCGTGAGCCACAATTGGGAGCATTCACAGAGGAAATTCTTCAGCCATTTAAAACAAAGTGAAGGGAGGGAAAAAAAAAAAGCTCTCCTTAAAGTGCTTTTACTTATCCGTGAAAAGTGAGTCCTCTATCTGGATGGAGCACAGAGGCTCTGCTCCCGCTCCTGTTTGCTTCCAGCCTTCCAGGATTTTGGGTCCACTGCTCTCCCAGCTGGGGAACTTGGGCTGGGCACTCCGGATGCATCCTCTTGGGATGTTGTACTTCTTGTGGATGAGCACCTCTGGACAGGTGGGACCAGCAGTCACTGGTGGGGTTGATGCTCTTTGTGCTTGATGCAGAAAAGGCAAAAAAATGTTTTTCTTTCTGTTTGTACCGGAGGCCACGCCAGAAAGGGTCATTTCAGGCAAAACGAAATGTGGTCACATGTCGAAGGGTGTGCAGGATTTTGGGCACCCACTCTGCAGGCTCTGTGGGGAACAGGGCAGTGGAGGGGGTGCTGTGGGCTCTGAGGTGTTCATCACCACAAAGTTGGCTTCCCTGTACTTTTCCCTCTCCTGATTTGTGCTGGGAAATTATAGGCCAGCACAGCAGCCCTGAACTATTTTGCAGATCTGCTTTGGAGGCTTGTTTCTTTCCCTCTGTGTGTTCTTGGGTTTATTTTCCTTGTGGTGTGGAAATAATTATATCGCTTGTTTCTTATGTTCTGGCTCGGAACTAGAGGAGGAATGTACTCAGGTTTTTTTATGTTGTGGTGATGTGTTTTTTTGTTTTTTTTTTCCCCAGTGCAGTTTCTGCTGTTAAAGTATTCCGGACAGCAGTTGCTGCCCACGTAGAGCACAGAAATGTGTGTTTAGTGGTTGCAAGACATGCTTGCTCTGGGTGTGTCTCGTTGTTTTGTTCAGTGCCAGTCTCTGCCCATATGATTGGCCATCGTTTATCATTGCCATCAGGCTGGGCAGAGATCATTTGCATTAGTAATTAGTGCTTTGTGCAGGCCAGAATTAGCTACACTGGCCCTAGATTTGGAAATAAGTTTTCTCTTGGAGCTGTGTGTTCTGTCAGAATAGAGACCAGGGTGTGAGGGAGGAGGGGATGGCACAGGGTTGCCAAAGACACTTGGTAGTGAAGCAGCTGATGGCTGAGAAGTTGTCTGGGTTTTATTTGTGATAGGAAATGAATTTTAGCAGAAAATGCCTCTTCCATGCCTCAGTTTCTCCACCAAAAAATGAACGCTGCATGGTTTGTCTGAGTGTGTTCATTAGCAGGAATTACTCTCCTCCCTGTCTCCTGCAGCAGCTGTGATGTGCACAGGGATGTGTGGTGATGCAGGGACTGGGGACAAGACACAGCCCTGCAGTAGCTGAATTCTGCCACACCATTGTGTAGTTTGGTGTTGCCTGAAATTTTATAGGTCACGTGCACCATTAAAATGATTTCCATGCCTATTGTTTGGAGAATCTGCTGGGCCCACTTTTCGTTTATATCCATGTGACTAATCCAGGGCCATATGTTAAGAATATAACTGCTTTTAATTTCTTTTCTTTTAAAGCCGTTGGTGTCTAAATATATCTAATAAAAATGCAGACTGGAGCTCTTTAATGAGGCGTAAGTCAATCCTGGCTCTCTTTTTTTATAAGACAAAACCACCTCACACACACTGGCTTCTTTTTGTACGGGCTTCTGCTTTGCATTTCTACACATTCATCATAGCATGAAGCCTCTGACAAAAGGAAATAAGAAAAGACTGTTTAAGAGACCGTTTTGCTGTGCATAAACCTGAACCTTTGCAAAGGGAAAACCCTGGGCTTCAGCAAGTGAAGTCATGGGCTGTGTATGAGGCTGTGTGATGACAGAAAGGAGAAGTGAAAATTATAGTGCTGAGTAAGTTTAGTGTAGTTGTGAATTGTACAGCAAAGAACAGGAGCTGTTAGGAAGGGAAATATTTCCAGTTTCGTTCCTTGCCTTTGCAAAATCGCAACGTTCAAGTGATGGTTGGAAGTTTTTTGCCACCAAAAACTTTCATTTTGCTGGCACCCAACTTGCTGGCTAAGCCAGTGATCGAGGCCATGAGCAGCAGCATTTGGTTGGAGGCTGTGGCTTTCTCTGATTTTGGGGACTTTGGGAGGAAATGGCTGCAGGAGCAGCTCAGCTCTGCAGGCACCTTCCTGCTCACGAAGGTCCTGTGGCTGTGGTTTGACAGCTGAAGTCAGAGCACGGCTGTGAAATCAGACTCTGCTCACACATGGTTGTGGCTGGATGTGAAATCCTGAGTGGTTCTGGCAGTGACAGCGTCAGGCCTCGCACAGTGGGTCCAGAGTGGGGGAAAAAAAGGAGATCTGCTTGTTTTGGAAGGACCTCATCCTTTTCTGATTGATCCTGTGTGGTCCGTGTGGTGACAAGCCCCAAGTTGGGGTCCCAGTCTCCGTTTGCTAGAGAGGACCCAAAACTTGCCTCAGCAGCTTTATGGAGGAAGGGAAGGAAGAGAAGGGAGCCTTAGCAACTCCGAGTTGTGATCCAGGACTGAAAGCCAGAGGTTTTGTGTATAGAACAACAGACCTGTGAGACAGAACAGATGAAGAAGAAGTTGATGAGTTTTCTGAAATGCTAGCCCATGGGAAAAGTTTCTGAGAGAAGGTAGTCAGGGCTGTGTTTTTTAATTTGACGATCTCTTTGCACAGGCAGTCAAACTTTCAGATTCAGCAAGGCTTTGCATAACAGGAGGTGCTTTGTTTACAGGCTGCACATTCACTCGTAGACACGGGAGCACAATGATAAATTATTTAATTATAGGTACCCAAAGCAGCGAACCAGGCGCCTGCTGCGCTGTGTTGTCCCTCTGGTTTCCCACTTTGCATGGTTTCTTGCTGGCTGATTCCCAAAACCCAGCCGTTTGCAGCAGTGGTCTCGCAGTTATTAATGTTAATTAGCAAGGTTCTGCTCTGTGAGTGTTCCTGCAG
Organism: Illadopsis cleaveri; assembly: GCA_013399915.1. NCBI lineage: Eukaryota > Metazoa > Chordata > Aves > Passeriformes > Timaliidae > Illadopsis > Illadopsis cleaveri. The sequence continues at coordinate 183,545 of VXBB01022082.1, read as the reverse complement.
CACACACACAGTGCTCAGCTCCTCACCCGTGTAACGAGCGTGTGCTCAGCCCCGTTGTTAATTAGCAGCATTCCTCCAAGGACTTGTGCTCCTCGAGGGAATGGAAGTTTGGTGTGGAGCTGCCTGTGGTAGTTAGAGCAAGTCCCTGCCAAGACTCACGTGCAGCCTCTGCCAGAGTTGGGTTGTGTCAGCTTTTTGCCCTTTTTTTTAATCTCAGCTTCTCCTCTGTGTGTTCTCCTTGCTAAGCAGCACGGTTGCTAAGATTAGTCCTTTTCAGGTTTGCCATCAGAACCCTGTTTTAATCAGTGCTGACAAAGTCCTGGCTGGATCTGTGCTCCAGGTAGGGGTGGGATTTAAGTGTTCTTCAAAAAGCTTTTATGCTGCAGGAACATGGTGCTCCTTGTAGTGACAACAGTTCTGTGTCTCTGCCTCTTAATAACCATGCTGTAGTAACACCTTCTTCCTTGATTTGCAAAACAGCTCCATTCCAAGAAGACATTTCCTCCTGAAAATGTGGAAGTGCAGTTTGTTCTTGGCAAATCCAACTGGGGCTTTATTACGGCTCTGATTTAATATCCTTGCTGATGGAATGCTCCCATTGTGGAGGAAACATATCTGAGAGGTGATTCTCTCTACAGAAGAACCTTCCCCTCTTTTTTTTTTAACCCTGAAGGCAATAGAAGGGAAGAAGCTGGTAAATAATATGACTGTAAATGAGAACCAAATTATACTTCAACTTTTATGTATGTTCAGGATGGAAAAGCAATGTGAGATCAGGAGGTCTTTCCAGAAGAGGAGGGTTGGTATTAAATATCTCTACTTTGTCCCTAGTTTTATGTGTTCAGTATCATCCAGAAAACTCTTGGTTTTGCTTTTGATTGTAATTTGCATTTAGATTGGCTGCCTGAAGGGAGTCTCTTGCAAGGGGAGATGGGGCTATATGGCTTCAGTGTCTTGCAGATCTGGCTGAAAGTAATGGCATTTACATAAAAACCATTAGCTCTGTTATTGATAAACATGAAAGGCATCCATTTCATTTAATTTTTTGATGAAGAGCTTTTAATATAAGCACACAATAGCACTGAGGTAGTAGCATTGCTGCCCCCCATCCCTCCTTACTGACCTCTTGTTTTAAGGGCAAGCTTTGATTGGGATTTTGTTGGTGGAGAGATGGGAAGTTATTTCTATTCCAATTTGCTGGAGTAGCCAGTTGTCTTGCTACATTGTGGGGAATTATTTAATGCTCATTTTAAGAGGTGTCTCTATTAATTGAACGGGGATGTAATGTCTCCCTGAAGCACAGTTGGTCTGTGTGTGATGTATACTAACATGTACGGCTGGCAATTCTATGGATAATCTTTTCCTTAATCAAAATGGGTTTAAGCAGAACTTCAGTGGCGCCTCATTAAGGGGATAAAGTGTGCAGAAACAACAAGTGTATTAAAGGGAAACTTCTTTGGTGCACTCCAGATCAGAGCCCATGTAACCCTTCAGCACCGTGTCTGCATAAACATTTGTTCCCCTGCGTGTGTAGTGGTGTCACAGAGAGCTGTGATTCACTGTCCCTGGAGTAACTGGCTTTGGGAAGCTGTTGCTGCTGCTCTCATGTATAAATACCTTGCTTTTCTCCTGGGCTGCATCAGGCCTGACCTCAACAGCCTCCAGAGGTGCTGTAGTTGTTTTCAAGCATCACAGCTTTTGCTTGAGAGACCTTGTTGAGAGCTTTGCAGGTGCTTTGAGTTCCTGACCTCAGAGCTGGGGAGGTGAGGGTGTCTGTTTTGCATTGATTGCCTGGCCTACTTCTTGATTTAAAAAAATGTTAGAATTTTTTTGGTCACTTTATCTATATTTACAGCTCTTTTCCCTCTCTTACAGGCTCCAGGCAGATGAGTAGAGAGCTGGCTGCAGGAGAGGGACAGATTCCAGTCTGCCAGCTGATCACCGTGTACAGTGAGTACCTTCATATTTCAGGAATAAAACTTTCTGTAGTGCCTGATGTCAGCCTCAAATTGCCTCCATTGGGACACAGCATTAAGTCTGCATGCTTGGACAGTGTTTTCCTAAAAGTACAAGCTTCCTTGGCTTAACTCCTGTTTTGGGAGAAGTGTGCTCCAGCTCCTTTTATCTGAAGTGGTAAATTGTGTCCTCATCACACTTCCGGTAGTGTCACAGCAGAGAACTGCTGCAGTTCCATCTGGTACCTGCTCAGGCCCGTGGGGAATCAACACTAAAAGTCTAAAGGTGTCACCTGAGGCTTCCTGTGCTGCAGGGTCAGGAGTGGAAATGCTCCCCAGAGCTATTCCAGCCTTGTTGGAAGTGTTGGAACTGAGTGAGGAGGGTGGATGAGGGACCTGCCACGGCACATGCCAGGGTTACTCATAAAGGAGTGCTATGAAATCAGCCAAATGAGGCTTGACTTGAGTGGTGGGCGGAAAAGAGCAGGAAAAAACCACTGGAAAGCGTTGTCCAGTTTGTGGTAAGGATGGCAGGTTTGCCCTGAAAGTGGAGGAGAAAATCTTTATTTCATGGGGAATTTTTACACATTAAAATGTCTTGCATGCGTGTTAATGGGCTGTAATAACGAGCCTGTGCTTTATGAGGTGTCTGCAAACATCTTAGAACTCGCTACTGTGAGGGAGTAAATACTTGAGCTAGTAAATTCTGATTAATTGGAATGTCTTGGCCCATGTGGTGTGGCCAGACTGAAATAGGGAATTGCCTAATACAGGTGTTTGAAAGCCAGGAGGATGCTGTAGTATGGGCTGTAAAATTCAGGTGAGTGTGGGAGCTGCAGCAATTGACTTTATTGTGACAGCCCTAGCAGGTGATTCCCTAAGGATAATGTGGGATGATGAATTTTGAAACTGAAAGTGTTTGTTAACAAAAGTCAAGGGTGAAATAACGCATTTAGAGACTGGATTGTGTCATCAGATTGGTGTGGATATATCCAGGGAGCAGGGTAGAGAATTCCTGTGCTTCTGAGAAAGAAGGGAAAGAGAGACAAACTTACTTGTGGCTTCCTCGTTTCTGCCATATCCAACCAGTTCATGCAGGATGGGCTCTGGTGTCTATTCCTGTGAATCACAGCATTTCTTGTTGTACTTCTGGATGCAGGAAATCTTTGTGCCCTGCCAAACACAGCAGGGACTCCCCTCAGGTGGAACAGAGCTCCTGTGAAAAATTCAACAGTGGATAACAAAACTGGGGGTAGCAGCAGGGGCACGTGAAGGACAAACGATGCCGATATTGACCAAACGGTGCCAGCGTGCCAAGGTCCTCATCGACAGCTCTGATCCCAGTGTGTGCTCTGAGCCACATCTGCTGACTTCAGGAGCTGGAATCAGTCAATACCATTGAATTCTCCTTCTCTTTGCATATCTTAAGGAGAAGGAAGTCTCAGGCTGACAGCTGTATAGTCTGCACAAGGCCACGGGCTGCACGGGCTTCCCCCAGGACATTTTTTACACTGCTGTGGTGTGCAGCAGGTTCAGCCTTGACCTTCAGAAGCCCTTCTGTGTTAGTGGGCCTGGTGGCTGGAGGAATGAATGTAGGAGACAAAAGGATTTCAGGTTTGGAGTCCTTTTTAGGCTGGAAGACTGTGATTAAAGCAAGGAGTATGAATTTAGGTCAGTAGGAGATAGCTGAGGGAAGGGCTGTTCTTGGCAGGGAGCTGGAAGAGAGGAGATGCTGGAAACAGCCTGTGATTGCCATAGAGCAGAATGGGAAAATAACCTGTTTCAAGGGACTCCTTAACAAGTCATTCTTATGCAAAACTCTCTCCATGACACTAAATATCTAAATAACTGGGTTGGGCCTGGAATCTGAAAAACACTTTTCGGGAGACTCATCTTCAAACACCTCCTGAGGCTTCCTGGCTTGGCAGCAAAGCCAAGTTCTGCAGGAGTTTTGAGGCAGGTCCCTTCCTGTGAGGATGTGGCACCATCCACACGATCACAAGTGTGGGTCTGATGCTTCCTGTGCTTCACACGGGCTCATGTAGTCTTTGCTCACAGCTGCAATGAAGAAAGGCTGGGAGAAAGCACTTGGGTATGGCAGGGAGGGTTTGTGCTGCCTGTACCTCCTGCACTCCTCCTGAGGTGCACTGGGATGTGAGGGAGTGGAATTCCTGCTTCTTGCTGCTGTTCCCCCCAGAAGATGCTGGAGACTTTTGTCTGCTTCTTAAAAACTCAGAACGTGGCAAACAAACATCTGAGCTGTGGGAGGCTGGGTCTGTGCTGTCTCCAGCCATGGCCAGTAGGAGTGTCCTTCATCTCCTATCAGTTCATTCAGCTCTTGGTTGAACCCTTGTGTGCTTTCAGCCTCTGTCCAGGCATGTCAAAGTTTAACTTTGTGTGGTGAACCACTTCCTTTTGGTAACTGCACCTACTGTCAGCTCATGTACTGTAATAAGCTCATGTTTGGGGAATTGTCATTTGCATTTGCACAAAATTCTGTAAAACCCTACTGTGTCCCCTGTCAGAGGCCTCTTTTCCAGACTAAAATGTTCTCATTCATTCAATGGTCCTTACAGAAATGCTTCATGTTTTTGACCATCTTCACTATATTCACTATTTCCAATTTTTGGTCATTTTTTCTCCTCCTGAGTGTTCTTACTAGAAGATTGAAAGAACTTTGGGTTTCTGAGGTCCTGTCCTTTTGCTGCAGTTCTCTCTGTGTTTAGCCATAGAAAAGAAACTAGGAATTTTGATGCTCCATGTAATAATAAGCCATAGCTTTTTATTTTTTTTTCTAAAAAACAGAGATTTGTGTGTCTAATCTAAAAACTCTATCAGAAAAGCTATGAATAAACCTAATAGCGTTCCAGTGCACTGAGTCACTGGAACAATACATTGTTAACAAGGAGCCCTGGCAGAGTTGTGTGGCTTTGTGCTAAAGCTGTCAGCCAGGATATGGGATGTATCTTTGTATCCTGCAGCAGTTTTGTGAAACTAAAATTACTGCATCTTCTAAATGAGGACAAGAAACACTCTGGGTGATAAACCCTCTCCCCCTCTGCGTTGGTTAAGAAATGATACCAAAATAGAGAACTGGTCTTATTTAGATAAATATAAATCAGAGTCATCAAACAGGTTCTGGTTCTGCAAGGGCAGGGCCTGGCTCTCCCATCTCCTCTGCTTTGCATAAATGATATTTATGTTACTAGTGGCTTCCAAAAAGTAGAACTGGGATATGATGTGATTAAAGTGTTAACTCCAGGCTTGCAGTCCCAGGGCTGCAGACTGACGTGCCTGAGGCTGACAAGTCTGTGGTTTTGTCTATCTGCCCTGACTCAGATCTGTGGCTTTTGTGCTGCCCTAAGGTGAGTCAGGGCTCCCACAGGGGTGATTAAAGCCCTGCCCTGTGGGCAGCCTGGGAAACTTGGGCCTCTGTTCAGCTAAGAACTCTTGGATGTTTTCCTCAGCGCTGAATCACAGCTCCGTGGACTATCCAGGGCAGTTTTTCCCAGTGTTGAGGTTAATCTTCCACACCTCCGTGCTATTTCCACCACTGTGCTTTTCTTCTTTCCTCTCTGCTGCCTTCCCCAGTGCTTCCTTCCTGCCTTTCACCCCAAAGAGCTCCCAGGGTCTGTCTGTGCTCCACTGGTGGCTTCTGTCCTGCACAGGGAAGCCAAAGGACCAAGTCCTTGTAGCAGTTCTCTCCCAAAGCAGCCAATTTGTGCAGCACAATCAGTTCATTGCACAGATTTATCAGTTCTAGAACACCAAAAACTCCCCAAAGCCTCACCTGGCCTGCCAAGATGTGTCACCTGTACCTCAACCAGTCCTGAACCCAGCTGAGGAGTCCTCCTGGACAGGGGACAGCATGAGGAGGAGAAAAATACATCCAGAAACTATAGGTTGATTTTCTGTCAACTCCTCTGGGTCTCCCAGCTCATTGGTGAAGGATGAAGGTTTTTTAGTATTCCTTCCCTTCATATATATATATAAAAATACATAAATTAATATTTATGGTTCTTCCTCATTCTTCTTTGACTCTTGTGCATGTGAAGTTGCACACAGCCAGCCTGCCAGCCCACAGCCAGCCTACTATAATAATTTCAACTTATTAAATTTCATAATTTAGTAAGGTAGTAAATTGAGAGTAGTTTTTAATCTGCTTGGGAGAAAAACAGCTTAATTGGCTGTTTCTCCTGGTGCTTCCAGCATTATTTTTGGCCTTAGAGGGTGTAAATGCAGCAGACATTGATCTCCCTGAATGAGGGGTCAGCTCTTCCTGGACAGCACTGGAACACTGCATTCATTTATTTGTATTTTACCTTTTTTTATACATTGCCTGAATAATACAGGCAGTGTGGAAAGGGCCTGTAAAATGCTGAGTTGTGTGGTGGAATTTTGCTCTGCCCAAGTAAATCTCTTGTGATGAGAGACTCTGTGTAAGGGAAACCTCCTGGATTAGCTTGGAGTGAGGGAAGGTTTGGAGACCTCCCTGGGATCCCTGCAGTGATCCAGCCACGCTGGGGAAATGGGACTGGGAGAATCCAGCTCCTGCCATTACCCAGGGGACTTTTCCATTTAATGCAGCCATGGAAACTGGGACCAGAGGCTGTGTGGGACAATGTCTAACGGGGGAGCTGGAACAGGCTGCCTTTGTGGCACATCACAAAGCCAGCAGTATGTGCTGGAGTGCTCCAGCCTGGGATGTCAGCCTGGCTTCTGTTCTCCTCCCTTCCCGCCAGGAGCTGCTTTGGGTTTGGGGAGAATAAGTCACTGTTTGTGTGTTTATTTCTTTCCTGCTCACAGTTCTTCTTGGGTCACACAGAGGGTTAGAGGGAAAGAGCTCAAGTGAGGTGAAAAGCCATCAGGTTGCTGTGAGATCCTCTGTGTGTGTGTTAGTGCAGGGCTGCAGTTCTCCAGCCCTCCTCTTGCTGCACAGAACTCCCTGACAGGAGGTTGTAGGGAGGTGGAGGTCAGGCCTTCTCCCAGGTAAGTGACAAGACAAGAGGAAACAGCCTCCAGTTTTGCCAGGGGAAGTTAAGCTTGGATATTAGGAAAAATTTCTTCATGGAAGGGGTTGTCAAGCATTGGAATGGGCTGCCCAGGGCAGTGGTGGGATCACCATCCCTGGAAGCGTTCACAAAATGTGTGGATGTGGCACTTGAGGGCCTGGTGTAGTGGTGAACGTGGTGGTGCTGGGCTGATGGTTGGATTTTTGTGATTTTCCAACTTTTAACGATTCCCTGATTCTTCTCTTGGTCTTGCTGGTTTTTTCATTGTTAAATAACAAAGCTCAGCCACTTGTGGAACGGGATGAGCTTTGAGGTCCTTTCCAACCCAACCCACTCTATGAACTTGTGGCTTCATTTATCCAACAGCAGATACTGAGAGCCCTCTCTGGAACTAATTTCAGTTTATCTGAGCTCAGACACCTGGGGAGGGAACGGTGCTGGGACAAGAACCCTGCAAGGAACAAATTCTGAGAACAGATGAAAACTTCTTTGTGATATGAAAATTATTTACTATAATAAAACTATTTCAAAGTGGTTAAAAGTTATTAAAAGGACACTCCAGGAGGTTTGCATTACTGTAGCAATGATGGGGAAGTGAGAAACAATGGCAGTGGCACAAGTTTGATTCTGTGAGTGAACTCTAGAGACAGCTGCGTATAAATGAGTTACAGATCTCCTCAGACTTAATAAAAACTTGGGAATTCTGCTGTGGATAAAAGTGCATTAGCTCACACTGTCAGGTGAAGCATTTTCTACACTGGAGGTTCACCTGGCAGCTCAGGGGGAGGCCCTTGGGAATAATTGTGGGAAGCACAAGTGAAATCCTCCTTCCTTTTGTGTGAGTAAGGAAGTTCCCAGTGTAGCTCCATCACAGAGGGCCCCGATAGGAGAAGGATTTACTTTGTGAATTGTTCTGTCACCACTCAGCAGGATAATTGACTTCTGATTAGGCAGAAAAATCTAGCTGCAGGTCGGTGTTTGAGGTTCTGAAGGCCTCTTGAAAAGGCAGAGCTCTTCCTCAAACAGCAATGGCTCTCCTGAGAACATGATGCTGGAGACTCCATTATACCAGCATTGATGTAACAGCTGTTCCTGTTTGAACAACTTTATTTCTTCCTCCTTCTGTTGCAAATCAAAGGAAGAGTGGGAATCAGTGTTGTTGTTTGTTCAGAGTTAATGACAAGGTTATTAAATTTTTCACTGCTGGAGATGTTTTTGTCACGTGCTTCCTGCACTCGGTGGCTCTCAGACCTGCTGCTCTCTGGGTGTTTTTAGCTGGTGATGCTGATGACTGAAGGATTCTTATTCCTTCTGTTCCCAGCTCCCAAGTGATTCAGGAGCTAAAAGCAAGCCAAGATCTGTGCCTCCCACAGGCAGCAGAAAGGCTGATGTGGAAGTCACGGGCATCTTGCTGTGAAGATGATGCTTAAAATTTTAGAAGAGGAATTCTTGGTGCAGAGTAGTGAGCAAGGGGGGACAACTTTACCTTGCCAGATCAGAGCAGGTTTCACTTCTGCCTCTGAGGCAGGCTTCAGCCTGGACCTGCATTAGGTAGAGCTGCTAAAAATTCTACCTGGAATCTGAGAATATCCTGAGCTGGAAGGAACTCACAAGGATCACCCAGTCCAACTCCGGGCCCTGCACAGACACCCCATCAATCCCACCTTGTGCCTGATAGTGCTGTCCAAATGCTCCCAGAGCTCTGGCAGCTCTGGGGCCATGACCATTCCCTAGAAAAGTGGGACTTGAATCTCTGTTATTAATTTATGAAGAGTCAGATGATTGTTTTGTAAATTAGTATTTGCACCGTTGAAAAGGGAGGGGGAGGATTTTGGAATCTGATGCTAAGTGGGGCTGGATCTGTAATGAGATCAGAGTCATTGCACTGCCTCAGCCCTCTGTACCAGTGGCCAGCAAAAGCATTTTTAGAGGAGGGATTTAACCTGGGAGGGGTGGAAGGGGATTGCAGTGCACTGAAACTGCCCGTAAGGAAAGGAGGATTCACTTCTTCCCTTTTCCCTCCCGTGTCCTGTGTGGGGCTGCCTGAACTCTCTGCTTCATCCTGCTGATCCAGCTGCTGCCTTTCCCTGTGGACAGATTTAGAGTCCTTTTAATTCCGTCTGGAGTGCTCACCGTGAGGAGGAGGGAAGGGAGCCTTTGTCAGGTCTCCAGGGAGCTAATTTACACAGATCCTCTTGGGTTCACTGGCCAAGTGTGTCTTTGTTTCCATGTGCTTTTGCCTCTGAGATGGAATCCTAAGAGCAAGGCCAAGTGTCAGGCTGCTGCTGGTGGCGGGGCTGCAGCTGCACAGCTCATCCTTTAAGGAGGGAAAATTGCCAAATTTTTGGGCTGAATTGGCTGTCTCAGCCTTTCCGGTCAAAGTTGGCTTTTGTTGTTCTGATGTTGTGGATTTCGTCGACCTTTAACCTTTAGACTAAAGCACTTTTTAATAATGAGTTTATTTTATCAAAGATATAAGCAGAAGATTAGAAGATGTGGGGGAAAAGAATGATCTTGTCCTTGCCAGCTCTGATTGGTATCACTAGTATATTACTGTCTGGTGGATTTTATTTCTATACAGTAAAAAAAATTGAATGTTTAAAGAAGTGTTACAGCTGCATTTTTTTCAAGCCACGATTACAAAAGATTAAAAAATTGAGACAGAAATTGACTACTTGCTGTTGAACAGTGAGCTTTGCCTAATAACCAAAATTACAAAAGTTTTTCGATGTCTACCTTGAACAATCTCTCCAGAACCTTTTTAAGAGTGGAGCTCAGCCTGAATGGGAAAGCTTTTAAAAAGTCTGTTGGAAATCCCAAATCAGCAGGGGGTAGATGGAAATATCAACAGGAGAAAACACCTTCTGCACAGCCCCAATTTGTTTTCACAGCCGTTTTCCCTTCTCTGGAGAAGGAGGAAATGCAGAGTGACAGAGAAGTGACTGGTGAAACCCAGTGCCACTGCTGAGTCTCCTGATGGTTTTTCCTGCCCAAATGAAGGCCTCTGTTTTTTTTCTTTGCCTCTGTTCTTTTTATTCAGAGTAAGTGTTCCCATTATCCGGTGTGTGTGAAAGGCTCCTGGCCGCTGCCTGAGCTGGATAATAAGGGATTAAGCCAAGAGCAGCCTAATTTATAACTTGTGAAGTGAATCTCTTCAGAGCACTAATGAGCAGTGACCCAGGCACAGGTAAATTATCTGTAGGGGTATTTTTCCCCCTTTTCCTCTTAAATCTCTGATCATTTCCCTCCCCAGGCAACCTGTCTTTCACCACCATTAGCGTTGTCTCAGTTTTTGTCTACATTCCAAAGTTGAACCACTTTATCCACAATTGATGTGTGCTCCTGTAGGGTGAAGAGCACAGTGCTGGTATAAAAGCATTTATAATAGTATGGCTCATTCTTGTGTTGGAGAGGAATAATGGACGTGGGATACAGCTTTAGAGTTAGAAAGCTCTCTAAATTTAGAGTGTGGCTGTGCATTGTAGCTGAGCTGATCTCACGGCAAGCTGATGCTGCAAGGAAACGTTTTGCTCCCAGCCTTGTGCTCTTTTTGCACTGATACACATCCAGAAAGTTTTTTTCCAGCCTAACTCCCTGTTTCAGGCTTGGGAGCTGGGGAGGAGATCCCTCTTTACAGCAGCACCAGGCCATGGGATCAGCTGAGCAATAGTGCAGCCTCACATCCTTAGCAAAGCCTCTCATGGCAGGAGCGTGTGTCACTGTCTGAAAGGTGTTCCCTGTCGTTCTGCTCTCTTCCTGTTGGCATTGTGGGGCAAAAGGCAGGGTTTTCCTAGTGCTTGGTTATCCTAAGTAAAGTTACTCCTCCTGGAAGTGACTGTCTTTGCTGACAGTCCCCAAAAGAATTTAGAGAACTGTGGGCAGGCCATTCACATGGCACATGCTCTGTGATGTTCTGTGTGCTACAGCCAGCTTGAAAAATAATTAAAACCCCAATTTTTTTTGCTGGGTGTTGTTGGATACTTAATGGAGCTCGTTGACAGTAAACACTCCTTCCCTGGGGATCTTTCCAGAGTCATTAAATCTGGTGAGGGATAATCTGGAATAGTCTGCTGTTTGTCTGGACCATTTGCTGGACATGGGAGCTGCTAAAAGGGGCCCTGTCAGGCATCCCTGAGCAGCTGCAGGGTGGTAACAGAGGTGAAGGGCCAGCAGAGGGGTTACTGAAAATATTAGTTACAGATGATGTCTGATTGTGTAAATAAGAAATACAGATGATGCTGTGGTGGTGAAAAAACCCCAAACTTTAAGGACAGTGTTGATCCCCCAAAGGAAAATTATAAAAGGCCACAAGCAGTGACTGAGAGTTACAAAGTGGCTTCTAGTCAGAGATGTGCAGATTCCAAACATTAGTTTGGGTGGGGAAAAAAAGGGAATTAGTTCAACAGCTGCTGGGCTCTTCCTGAGCCATTTCAGAGGGAGCTTTGAGTTGGTGACTGCAGCAGGTTGTACTTGATGTAGGAGGTTTTGAGCTTGTTTATGCCCAGTGTCAAATTCCAGGCTACCCAGTGATGCTTGTTTTGTGTGTGGTGTTTGCTCTCCCAGGAGAGGGTGAGCACAGGTGGGGGCATTGATCTCCAGAAGGCCAAGACAGCAGCTGCAAGGTGGCCTTTGCAAAATGCTTCACATGCAAAGGGATGTGGTGCAAAAATTCTCTGCTTTCTGCTCAGCTGGGGCTTTCTTCTGCAAAACATTCACTTTCAAGAAGGATTTAAATGCCATTTCCAGATGTTAATGTGATAGTGGGTTTAATGCTCTATTTTGAGGGAGCCAATGTAACCTTGGGCAAAGTTCAAAACAAGCAACACAAAAAAGCAAAAAAGGGAAGTGATAAAGAGCTGGCAGCCATACAAATATGGATTTGTGTGGGAAGGCCAAAAGTGTGCTGAGTCTCTTACCGGAAAGGGTGGAATAACAAGGCCTGGCCCCTGCCCCGTGCCTGGAGACCCCTGCTCCTCCTGCTGAGCCTCACACCTCTCCTTGGAGTTGGAGCAGGGCTGCTCACCTGGCAGAGTGGCAGCAGATCCAGAGCCAGTCCAAACCCTTCAAATGTTCGTGGGAAAAACCTCAGACCAGCAGCCAGGAAAGGTCAGTGCAGCTGCCTTGTGCTGCAGCGTGTGTTAAAACACAGGAATAGTCTCCAGCTGGAATTGCCCTAATTCCAGCCTTGTCATCAAGATGAAGTGGACTGCAAATACGTTTCTGTGGGAATTGCTCCGGATGCAGAGCCCCTTTAATAACGTCTCAATATCCACCTCTCTGTGTGCAGTTTTAATATAACCAGAAGTCAAGGGCACTGATGGACTTGTGAGCCAAAATGCTTTGACTTGGTCACTAAAAACGACGCTGAAACATTATTTAAATACCTGTAGTACCACAGTCCTGAGTGAGCACATTGGAGAAGCAACTCTGAGCTGGATGGCAATGAACCACAGAAACAGAATATCCTGAGTTGGAAGGGATTCATAAGGATCATGGAGTTCAACCCTGGCCCTGCACAGACGCCCCAACAATCCCACCCTGTGCAACCCTGAGAGCTCTGGCAGCTTTGGGAACGTCACCGTTCCCTGGGGAGATTCCCTGGGGAGCTGTTCTGGTGCCTGACACCCTCTAGGGAAGAACCTTTTCCTGCTGCCTGTGCATGGGAAGAGCAGGAGCTGGATCTGGCTGGTGGGGCTGGGTGGAGTGAGCCTGGAAAGGGTTGCAGGGGGACGTAACCAAATGCAGCAGCAAACATCTGCTGCCTCTGGCCCGAGTTTGTCTCCTGGCTGTGCCACGTTGCAGCAGCACAGGTAATGCTGGAATTGCACAATCAGCCACCTGCTTCCCTGGGGAGGTTTCCAGGTTTTCCCTGGAGCTTCCTGTACCTTGGATTAGCAATGAGAAAATGGTGGCACCGGTGTGGGGCAGTGACAAAGCCGAGTTAGCGGTGGTGGCCCCTTGTGCTGTGGCACGTTATCAGCCTGGTTTTGCAAACCAGACTTTCCAGCTCCTAAAGTTGCTGTGGTCATGCAAGCTCCCCAGAAAGCCAGCTGAGGCACTGGATTAGCTTAGGAAAAGCTTTTCAGCTCCTGTGCTTGCTTTGAATGCAGCTTGCAGCTCTTGGCAGTCTCCTGCCCTGATGGGCACACCGTGGTGAATTGTGTTCTGTGCCCTGTGGGTTACACTGTGAACATAAATGGAATATAAGCTACAGATCTATAAAAACATTGTTACACTGTGTGTGTAATCAGTGTCTGCCTTTGGGTGTGAGCTCTGCGGGAGGGACCCTGTGCCACAGCATTTCTGCTGGGTAGGGATGTGCAACAGTATTTGAAAGTGCTCCTCTTACTCTCAGATTTCCTTTCCAACTGCATCCTTAAATGTATTTCCAACTGAAATATATCCTAAATCAGCTGCTTCAGGGGTTTGTATCTTTAGGGTTTGATTTTTTTTTTGAACAGGAAGGAGCTCCAAATCTGCTTGTTTTCATGGTAAGATCACAGGCATCGGCCACCACTGTGTATTTTGATGTTTTAGTTCACATGTGTGTTTATGCATTTTCTTCCTGACCTTGCAGATGTTCTCAGCTACTCCTTTATAGATCCAATAAACTGACCCTTCCCCTCTTAAATACCAAATGTTCCATGTCAGTTTAGCAAATAATGGAGTGGTTTTCTTCTGAGGAAAAGCTCTTTTTTTTCCAGGACACAGTGGTACTCCTGCCCTGCCAGTGTAGGTGCCTCAAATACTTTGTGGCTCTTTTGTCTTTTTTGGTCATGATTTCGCTGCTCCTTTTCATTTCCACTGGTTCTGCCTGCTTTTAACTCACTGCTTTGGCTTAAATTGACACTATTACTGTTTTATCCTGTTGGAGAATGGTGTTTTATGGAACAGGAAGCTTGTTTGGAATGGTAGGAATAGCTACAAGGAGGGGCTGAGGTCTCTGGGCTTGTCCAGCCTGGAGAGGAGGAGGCTGAGGGGAGGGAGACTCACCAGGGGCTGCAGCTTCTTCCTGAGGGACAGCTCCAATCTCTGCTCCCTGTGAGCAGGGACAGGACCCAGGGAATGGCTGGAGCTGTGTCAGGTTTAGGTTGGACATCAGGGAGAGGTTCTTACCCAGAAGAACCTTCCCTGGGACAATGAAGAGGCTCCCCAGGGAATGGTGACATTCCCAAAGCTGCCAGAGCTCCAGGAGCGTTTGGACAACACTCTCGGGGAGGATTATTGGGGTGTCTGTGCAGGGCTAGGTTGAATCAATGATCCTTATGAATGTCTTCCAACTCAGGGTGTTCCATGATTTTAAGCCCAGGAAAAGCTGTCACCTTTGAAGGGCAGAACCAAAGGAGGAGCAGTTGAATTGGTTTGGGTTTTTTTCTTTTCCAACTCACCAAGGGTCAGTATTGTGTTCAAGCTCATTTGTCGTGCCCATACTCATGTCAGAGTTTGGTTTTTCTGCGGAGTCAAGGCTTCTGTTGGAGCAGTAGTCAGAGAAAAGTGAGAGGGATCAGCTCCATCGTGGCTGTGCTGGACTGGGAAGGTTAATTTGTGTTTTTAATGGCGTGTCTGTGGGGCACTTCCTAAGTACAAAGAGCAGCTTTAACCTTAAGTTAAAAGTGCCTGAGATATTCATTCCCCTCTCTGCAAAATATGGATAAATACTTCTTGATCTGCCAGAAAGGGGCTGTGTGGGTTTAATTAACATTTGCAAAGTGCTTGTGGATAACATCTTTCATCTGAGTCTCTGAAGCAAAATATTCTCGGCATCCTCGCTCAGCATCGCAATTATTCCTCCAGCTGTCGTGAGCTGTGCCAACAAAAACTACTCTGCTGTCATCAAGGGATTGTTGATGCCGTGTGACTTGTTTTGATTTTGATACTCTCTTCCCCCTACTCCTTCTCCCCATACAGTTGCTGTATAAAATATAGTGTATTCTCCAGATTTGGGGGAGAGAGTAAACCTGTTCTTTCCTTCACAAACTTTTTTGTGTCTTGTGTTACTTTCTTGCTTGTAGCTCTTTTTTTGGTCTATGCCCTTGGAGTAGAACTGGTTTTTTTTTTGGTCTCTATTCTTAAAATACTTTTGGTCTTGTTTTTTTGTATCTCTTTTTAAAACACTGCCATAATTTATTAAATACCAGTCACTCCAGAGAGACCTGCTGGCCCATGCACTGTCATGTCTTATTTCCAGGTGGATGTGAAATACCATATGAATTCCTTCATTGCCTGGATTCGGGCTCTCCCAAGTTCCCACTCGCAGCATTTGGGGAGTTAAAACTTCCAGCTTTGTTCTCCCAAATGCTACATTTATTGCTAACAGTGCTTTGTGAAATCCTCTTAAAAATCAATATTTCTCAAATCTGCTTTTAAAGGAAGGCTTGTATGTATCTAGTCTCCAAGGCAATAATACCACTCCTAAGAATTTGTAAATGAAATAGTTCCAGGTCATAGCCAGGTTGAGGTTCAACCTTTTTGCAAAACCAGAAGCACGTCTGAGCCCTCCCAAGTCTATCAGTCAGGTAACTGTGGCCATTACTGTTATTTCTGTGAGGATTCATTTATCTTGACTTAAAAAGCATGTGAGATTTAAAATTTATTTTTTTATATATATACTTGAAGGAAGCAGAAGCTATCATTTGAAGTCTTGGAACCTCTAAGCTCATAATTATCTGCGGGAATGAAGGCTACAAAGAAAAGACTTCAAGAGCAGCTGTGCACAGCCTCTTTCATCAACCTGGGTGTTAAAGCTGGCTCTGTTTGTTTTTGCACTTAAACCCTTGCTCCTTTTTGCCCTTCACATGGAATAATGCTGTGGGAGAAGGAGCTGGGGTCTGTCCCACCGTGTGCTGCTCCTTTGGGAAGGGAGCTGGTTCTTAGTGACATTCTGTTGTTATTGGCAGGGGTTTTAGAGGCAGAAAAATGAAATGCAGCACAAGAACTCCTCTTCCCCTCTTGAAATTCCAGGTCATAAATCGCAGAGCACACAGCAAAATGTGGTTATTCTCTGCCTGGTGCTTTTGGCTTGAGGGGTTTGATGCTCCAAATTGAAATTAATAGCCCTGGCTCCCACTGAGGATGGAGGGAGTTGTGACTTCACGAAGATTTGTGTCCGTGTTTGTCAGCGTGAACTCCATTATGGGAGAAGGGATGTCTGACTCCCACGTCAAATGTAGCAAGTTTCATCTTCCCAGATGAGAGTTCTGAATTCTGCCAAGTGTGTCAATGAGGGTTTTAAAAATAATAAATCTGACCACGGTGCATGAACTTCCCTCCTTAGCAGAGACTGGAATGTGGTGGGTGAGTACAGCAGGAGCTGGGATGAGATCCACCACTGCCTCCCTGTGCTTTGGGCTTGAGGGGGAGTGGAAGGTCTTTGAGTGAGTGACGACTTAATTAACAACTTTGGTTAAAAACTGAGATGAGCCCATCTGAGCACCTTGATAATCATTTGCTCTTTATGCAGCTGCTGAGATCTGAGCTTATGGCAACACCTTTCCTGCTGTGTCCTTTAGGAATGGAGTCCAAGAGAGGCATTCCCAGTGCTGCCCTCATCTGGGGGAGGTTTTCTAGTTACCTTTTTGGCTAAAAAGCTTCTGATGTTTTCTTGAGAAATGCCAGGAAATGTTGCTTGATATTTGGAAATCAGTTTTGCTGCCCTGTCTGTTTTGGAAGGGTTGGGTTTTCCCTTCTCTTTCCTATCTGACTCCTGTGGCAGTACAGGTGTCTCTTGAGGCAATTTGGTTGTTCCTGCCCAGCAACCCTAGGTGGGGGAATCAGAGAAACCTGGAATGGTTTGGGTTGGAAGGGACCTTAAAGCCCATCCAGTGCCACCCCCTGCCATGGGCAGAGACACTTTCCACCATCTCAGGTGGCTCCAAACCCCGTCCAGGCTGGCCTTGGACACTTCCAGGGATCCAGGGGCAGCCACAGCTACTCTGAAGACAAGTGGCTGTGAGGAGTGACCTAGAAAACAAAGCAAATAGAGCAACAATGTGAGCAGAGCTTGTTTCTGTAACCCTGAGCTCTGGTTAAGAGCAGCTCTGTGCCCTAATGACCCTCATGGCTACGGATGAGTGGAGCAGGATGAGCATCCAGGGAAGTCACTGAGTTGTGCCCCTGCACTGGGAACCAAACTGCTTCTCCAGTGTGTGCCATCCTGTGGTTTTATTGCTGAAAAATGGGGCTCCTCCTCCCTCTCTTGAGGGACTTTTTGATGTTCCAGTAGTGCTTTATCACCTGAAGAAAGTTCAGAATTACA
>VXBB01022082.1:151580-165429 GCA_013399915.1 Illadopsis cleaveri | reverse complement strand
CGAAGATTTGTGTCCGTGTTTGTCAGCGTGAACTCCATTATGGGAGAAGGGATGTCTGACTCCCACGTCAAATGTAGCAAGTTTCATCTTCCCAGATGAGAGTTCTGAATTCTGCCAAGTGTGTCAATGAGGGTTTTAAAAATAATAAATCTGACCACGGTGCATGCACTTCCCTCCTTAGCAGAGACTGGAATGTGGTGGGTGAGTACAGCAGGAGCTGGGATGAGATCCACCACTGCCTCCCTGTGCTTTGGGCTTGAGGGGGAGTGGAAGGTCTTTGAGTGAGTGACGACTTAATCAACAACTTTGGTTAAAAACTGAGATGAGCCCATCTGAGCACCTTGATA
This sequence comes from Illadopsis cleaveri, assembly GCA_013399915.1. Classification (NCBI taxonomy): domain Eukaryota; kingdom Metazoa; phylum Chordata; class Aves; order Passeriformes; family Timaliidae; genus Illadopsis; species Illadopsis cleaveri. The sequence continues at coordinate 165,082 of VXBB01022082.1, read as the reverse complement.
ATCACTTGCTCTTTATGCAGCTGCTGAGATCTGAGCTTATGGCAACACCTTTCCTTTCCTTTGCTGTGTCCTTTGGGAATGGAGTCCAGGAGAGGCATTCCCAGTGCTGCCCTCATCTGGGGGAGGTTTTCTAGTTACCTTTTTGGCTAAAAAGCTTCTGATGTTTTCTTGAGAAATGCCAGGAAATGTTGCTTGATATTTGGAAATCAGTTTTGCTGCCCTGTCTGTTTTGGAAGGGTTGGGTTTTCCCTTCTCTTTCCTATCTGACTCCTGTGGCAGTACAGGTGTCTCTTGAGGCAATTTGGTTGTTCCTGCCCAGCAACCCTAGGTGGGGGAATCAGAGAAACCTGGAATGGTTTGGGTTGGAAGGGACCTTAAAGCCCATCCAGTGCCACCCCCTGCCATGGGCAGAGACACTTTCCACCATCTCAGGTGGCTCCAAACCCCGTCCAGGCTGGCCTTGGACACTTCCAGGGATCCAGGGGTAGCCACAGCTACTCTGAAGACAAGTGGCTGTGAGGAGTGACCTAGAAAACAAAGCAAATAGAGCAACAATGTGAGCAGAGCTTGTTTCTGTAACCCTGAGCTCTGGTTAAGAGCAGCTCTGTGCCCTAATGACCCTCATGGCTACGGATGAGTGGAGCAGGATGAGCATCCAGGGAAGTCACTGAGTTGTGCCCCTGCACTGGGAACCAAACTGCTTCTCCAGCGTGTGTCATCCTGTGGTTTTATTGCTGAAAAATGGGGCTCCTCCTCCTTCTCTTGAGGGACTTTTTGATGTTCCAGTAGTGCTTTATCACCTGAAGAAAGTTCAGAATTACATCTGTGAAACTGTAATGCTGTCACAGAAGCACAGCCTTGTGTATCATTGTCAGATATTTCCTCTCTCTCCAAATACCTGGAGCCATCAGCACATTCTCCTTTTTTAGCTGCTCTTCGCTCTGGGGCTCTTCTGTTCCTGGAGCAGAGGTGATCAACAAGTGAGTTTGTCATTATTTGTTTCCTTACATATTCCTTAATTACAGCACTTGAGAGGAGGGATTTTTCCTGTCTCTCCCTCTTATTCTGTCTCATCCTAAACCTTCTTTGGGGCTGGATTGAACTGGCGAGCTGTGTCTCAGGAACTTCAGCTGGTGTTCAGCCATCCCTCCCTTTAAAAATCGGGTGGAAATCCATCCCTAAGATTTAAGGTTCAAGAACCTTAAACCTCTTTACTGTCTTCCTGCTCCAGTGGCCTTTTCTCCCTTTTTTTTTGAGCAAACTGGCATTTCTGAAGCCGGGTGAGTTACTCCCCACCCCCACCTCTGGGCTATGATTTCCCTAAACTGCTGTGATTGATTCCATTCACTCCCTTTAAGCAGCCCTTTTCACTTAGCAGAGTCAACACAGTAAAACGAACTTGGAAAACAGATTTGTTATTCCTTAATATTTCAAACTCCCCAGCCTCCCATTTTTACTTTATTTTAACAGAAGCCTCCTCTGGAAACCTTTTGTTGGAGGTTTTTATCTCCACGTTTGATGGCTGACGCTGGGCTCCAGCACTCAACACACATTTAATGGCCTTAAGCATCATGTAATGCTTCCCATTCCCAGGATCTGTGAGCCTTAGACAGCTCAACATTCACAGCTCTGGAAATTCAGCCATCTGGGAGGTGGAAGAATGATTATTGACAGGAAGAGCAGCATCACATTTTGGTCTAGGAGCAGAAACTTGGGCTAAGGGTGCTGGGAGGTTCATGGCTGATCTGCATTTGGATACACAGGCAAATTAATCACAATTCAGCTTCTCAGGTTCAATTGTTTTATGAAATTTAGTTCTTGCTCGGAATGAAATTTGCCTGAAGGTTTGTCTTATTTTACTTCCAGAGTTAAAATTAAGGTAATTGGAAAGAAGGTCACTTCTGCAAAGAGAGATTTTATATGGTTGGACTAATTGACTTGGATTAATACCCTTTTAGTTAAAAACACAGTCATTTTCACTAAGTGAAGTCAGAGCTGGGGTACGACCAAAGGATTCTTGCTGTTTTCAAAGGGCTTCTGATATACTTTGATTTATTCCCCATTTCTGTGGTGGCTGGGCCCTGAGTGTTTGTGTCACTGACCGTGAGGGCACAGCAAATCCACCCCCCCAGCAAGGAAAATCTGCCTTCCCTGTGAAATAAAATGCCTTGAGTCTTGCAGAGCAGTTTTAATTGAAAATTTATTTTAAAGCACACAGTGTTTTTTTCTGGCACGGTAAAATAGTAGAGAAGAAAGGCTCCCTGGATGGTTGTAAGAAATTTCTGGTTTTGTTTTTAATTTTATTCTCTCTGAAATCTACAATGAAAACAACATTTCTGTGCAATGTAAAGGTTTTAAAGATGGTCCAAATGAAAGCTTGGGCAGCTCATGGATCCGTTTTCCTATGGAAAAATGCTTCTTCCTTGTGGATGTAGTAAAGGCTGAAAAATCTTGCTTACAACTTGATTCTCAGGTTTCAGTGCAAGTCTGCTTTAAACCTCTTGAATCTACACACATAATTCATCCTTCCTGGCAAAAGCTCTGGTGCTGATTTTCCTTGTAAAATCAATAAACAGAGATAAAGAAGGAAAACAAGTGCTGAGATCTTTGAGTGAAGGGGTGTGCTACTGCTTTTGCAGGTACTTGGGAGGAATGAAATTTCAGGCAATTTCCTCATCTCAAGCTACTGTTCTTTTTGTAGTGCCTTTTAAATCTTGTTCCTTCTCCAGTTCCTGCAAGGAGAGGAACACTTGCACTGAGCTGAACTCGAGCAGATGGTGTTGGAAAAGTGTGAGCAGGAGAGAGGGACCTGCCACTGCTCTCAAGTACAGATTAAACACAATTTCTCTCTGTAAAAGCCCCTCTTAACATTAGACCTTGGCTGTTTTACCTGGAGTATCATCCTTTCCACTTGAATTACAGTACTGCAGTTTAATTGTAATAAATTACCAAGTTTAAATGTGGTGACTGTTTCAAAAGCTTGGATCTTGCCTGCCTGGTATTTGGCTATGGATAGCTCTGATTGGCATCAGGAATTACTGTCTTGGCATTGAATTCAGCATGGTGGATAATCATAAAATCCCAGACTGGCTGGGGCTGGAAAGAACCTTAAAGTCCATCCTGTTCACCTTCCACTATCCCAGGTTGATCCAAGCCCTGTCCAGTCAGGCCTTGAACACTTCCAGGGATCCAGGGGCAGCCACAGCTTCTCTGGGTACCCTGTGGCAGGGCCTCACCACCCTCCCAGCCAAGAATTCCTTCCCAATATCCTATTGAAATCTACCCTCTCTCAGCCCAAAGCCTTTCCCCCTTGTCCTGTCACTCCACTCCATGCCTTTGCAAAATGTCCTTTTCCAGCTCTCCTGGCAGGCCCCCTTGATTATCTCTACTGAGAAGGGATGGACATTGTGCTGGTTCTTAGCACTTCTTCAGTCTTGTGTTGGTTTCAGAGAGGTTTGGGGAAGAAGAAAAGCATTGGCTTCATTTCTTTCTTTCTTCCTTTAAGCCAGGAGGCTTTTTTTGGCCTCACTAGAAGTCCAAAGCTGCTTCCCTTGGAGCTGAGGTGTCTCAGGGTGATGCTGGAATATGCAGTGCAGAGAGAGCTTGAAGTGTCTCCAGAAGTGCTCAAAGAAAGAGATTTCTCAGATCTTTTACAGTATAAAGTGTTTTAGTCACTGATGGTGGCTTTTGGCAGAACCTTTGCAGAGAGGGCTCTTTCTTGTGGTGGGATCAGAGTGTGACAGGCAGTCCCTGGAGTCTGTCTGATCCCATGGAGAGCAATTGCTGCCCTCAGGGGAGGATGTGAAGCCACTTCATGTCCCCTCTTCTGAGGAATTGGTGTGTTCCTGTTCAGAGTTCCATGAGCAGGGGCACTGGAGGGTTTTCCTTAAAGAAACATTTACCTGCTCATTGTCTCCTCCATATCCACCCCCAGGCCCTTCCCTGGAATCTGTCTGGGAGCAGCTGTGGCTCTGGGATGTCACTGGTGACCACTGTCAGTCAAGCTGTGACATTCCTGCCCTGTCCCCTGGCCTCAGCCCACCTGGCACAGCCTGGACAGGATCCCACAGTTACACTTCCAGCTCCAAAATCAGGACAGCTTGGTCCCAGCTCCCTTTTAGGACATTCCCCAGCCTGTGCCATTTCCTGATCCTTATCTTGGACTGTTTGGGTCCACTCTGGCTTGGTTTAACTCACTGTTACAGGTTCAGCCCCTGGGTTTAGTCCTTGTCCCTGTCATTTAACCTCTGATTTTTCCTTTTGTCACCTCTCTGTGTGGGAACTGAGCCCTTCAGGTGAGGGGCACTTTTCCAGGATGGTGCCCATGGACCATGTTCTTGGGGCCATCTCTATTCACACTAATACTGGCATTAAATTTGCTGATAATAATTGGTCTTCCCATGGCAGGATTGTCCCTTTTCCAATTTTTCTTGTCTGACTTGACTATAAAAGTCTCTGTCAGAGGCTTTCTCTGTAGTCCTGTCTGGAGCCTCAAAACTTTTAATTTTGTCACAACACAGGACCTTTCTCTGATTGGTCTTTACCTTAACATTGGTGTCATCATGCCAAATTCCCTCCTCTGCCAGTGTGCCCAGGCCTTAATATGAAATTAAACCATGGGAAATCCAAACTACTTCAGCAAAAAACTCCCAGCTTCTGGTCATGAGGTGGCTCAGGGTGGCTGGGAAAGCAGTGCTGATGGAAATCTGCACCATCCAAGGGCTCCCTCAGCACAAGATGCTAAAGTGAGCACCAAAAGAGAGATAACTGGCTGTATATTTCTCAATTTATGTGGTTTTAATCCATTAAATCATTAACAAAATGTGATCTCACATGGCTTAAGGTTTATGGGGAGAGAGAATGAGGCTGCTTTCTCTTGGTGAGCAAAGAAGTTCAAAAGCAATAGATTGCCTTAAGTGATACCTCACTAACTCTATTTCTTCATCTCATGGCTACAACTTTAGGCTTTACAAAAGCTGGGGAGGGGGGTTGTATTTTTTTTTTGGTTTTTTTGAGGAATCCAAGACAAATATTGAAACTTCTTAGGTATTCATACTTGTGAGGTGTGTCAAATATCTCATGTTGGCAGAAACAGGCACAGTTGAGGCTAATACATTAAAAAAAGTAGATATTTTACTCCTGCCTGCCGTTACTGTGAAATTCCCATTTCAGTTTTCTTTTCTGAACAAAATGTTACCTTTTCTATGAANCTCTCCTTGAGCCCCTTTAGGTGCTGGAAGGGGCCCTGAGGTCTCCCTGGAGCCCTCTCTTCTCCAGGTGAACACCCCCAGCTGATCCAATTCTCACCATCCTCAAAACAATTGCCTCTTTTAATGTGCAGTTTCCCAGGTTATGATTTAGTGCAAGGGNTGAAATTAAACCATGGGAAATCCAAACTACTTCAGCAAAAAACTCCCAGCTTCTGGTCATGAGGTGGCTCAGGGTGGCTGGGAAAGCAGTGCTGATGGAAATCTGCACCATCCAAGGGCTCCCTCAGCACAAGATGCTAAAGTGAGCACCAAAAGAGAGATAACTGGCTGTATATTTCTCAATTTATGTGGTTTTAATCCATTAAATCATTAACAAAATGTGATCTCACATGGCTTAAGGTTTATGGGGAGAGAGAATGAGGCTGCTTTCTCTTGGTGAGCAAAGAAGTTCAAAAGCAATAGATTGCCTTAAGTGATACCTCACTAACTCTATTTCTTTGTCTCATGGCTACAACTTTAGACTTTACAAAAACGGGGCAGGGGGGTTGTATTTTTTTTTTGGTTTTTTTGAGGAATCCAAGACAAATATTGAAACTTCTTAGGTATTCATACTTGTGAGGGGTGTCAAATATCTCATGTTGGCAGAAACAGGCACAGTTGAGGCTAATACATTAAAAAAAGTAGATATTTTACTCCTGCCTGCCGTTACTGTGAAATTCCCATTTCAGTTTTCTTTTCTGAACAAAATGTTACCTTTTCTATGAATCCAGATCTGTAAGGGATGCTGAGCTTTCAAGTTCATGTGCACCTTTCCTGGGTGGGATGTCTCGTTCTGTGGATGTGGGACTCTGTGGACTGTGACAGTGAAAGCAAGGAACTGGTTTTATTCTCTTTAGTGCCTCTTCACAGTTTCTGCAGGCTGGAAGTGCCTCCTTCTCGAAGCGACATAAAATCAAAAGGAGATCTGAGATTTTCGGTGTTGTGGTTCTTCCCTTTGCACAGCTGGTGCTTCTCAGAGGTGTCTCAGATGGGGAAGTGAAACCCCCAGCTTTTATCTGTGGAGCACTGTGTGTTGATTGCTTGAAGTATTGCAAACTCCCAAGTCGTTAAGTGAAATTTCCAGGAAATTACCATTATTTAGGTCAGCTANGACATGGTTTAATGGTGACTTGACTGTGGTGATGCTGGTTGATGGGACTTGATGATCTCGGAAAACTTCTCCAACACAATTCTGGGACNCAAGTTGCACCAGGGGATCTTTAGGTTAGATATAGGGGGGGAAAAAAAAATCATGGGAGGGGTTTTAAAGCATTGGAACAGCTGCTCAGGGCAGTGCTGGAGTCACTAGAAACGTGTGGATGGGGACATGGTTTAATGGTGACTTGACCATGGTGGTGCTGGTTGATGGTGGTACTTGATCTTGGAAAACTTTTCCAACACAATTCTGGGATTGTGTGGGGATCCAGCAGAGTCTTTGGAGAAGCCTGTGCTGTGTGAAGTGCGTGGCACAGGATTAAAGCAGACAGGGGAGCTCCCCCCGTGTCGTCGGCAATGGAGCGTTTTAATTGAAGGCAGCAGGGCGCGGCGTTAATGGCAGGCAGCTGCCTGTCCCTGCCCGCCCTGGTGGCACCTCGGAGCAGTTCTGTGCCAGACATCATCACAGTGTCAGATCTTCAGGAGATTGGGGGGGATGGAGGCTCTGGCAGCTTTGGAGTGTTTTTTCCATGAGCACTGTCTGTAGTGCTGCTGGGGTGAGGCACAAGGATTTAGAGGAATCCAGGACTTGATGTCTTGGGAAGGCTGACCTGGAGCAGAGACTAGGCAGAGCTAAGAGAATAAAGTAGTTTTTTATTAAAAGGCCTTAAAGGATACACCTGGGCAGCACAGAATCTGAAAAATATGAAAGCCAAAACTTAAGGCATCAGACTGAGTGAAGCTCTCAGGGTTCAAGTTCTGCCTCTCTTGCTTGGAGTGATCCCCACGAGCCACCAAGGCCTGGCTTAGTGACCCCCACAGGCCACCAAGGCCTGGCACAGAGAAATCCCCACAAGCCACCAAGGCCATGCCTCGCTGCTGAGTGGCAGATCCATGGAGGATCAAGGAACCAGGCTTGTGTGGCTGCGGTGTGTGAAGCCTGAACAAATGGCTCATTTGCATGGTGGGTTCACATGTTTGCAGAGTCTGTTTCGGGCTATAAAGCGCTCGACTTCACTTTCTGACGAGCAGGTGTTTGGCAAGGAAAGAGCCATCACACCATCAGCTGGGAGAGAGGAGGAATCTGCTACCCGAGTGTTGATTCAGAAGTCATGGCTGCTGTTCAGGAAACTTTTATTGGAAGAGTTTTCTGAAGTTCTTTCCTTGGAAATGAAACGAGAGACCTGCTGGGCTCCCATCTTGTGCTTGTAACTCCCATGTTCCCTGGGAGAAATCCTGACCCATCCCCCCCAGCTGTCCCATCTTGTCAGGGAGTTGTGCAGAGCCAGGAGGTGCTCCCTGAGCCTCCTTTACTCCAGGCTGAGCCCCTTTCCCAGCTCCCTCAGCTGCTCCTGATGCTCCAGCCTCTTCCCCAGCCCAGTTCCCTTCCCTGGACGCGCTCCAGCCCCTCAGTGTCCTTCGTGTCCCAGAAGTGTCCCCAGGGCTGGAGGTGCCTCAGCAGTGCCAGGCACAGAGGGACCATCAGTGCTCTGGTCCTGCTGGCTGCACTATTAAGTTAATTAATTAAATTTGTCAGTGTCGCCTTGTCTCTGTTACTGTGGAGTTCTCATTTATCTTTTTGCTGTCTGCAAGGTTTCCTTTAGGACTGAACTTCTGAACATGACTCAAAATAAAGCCACAACTCCAGATTTGATTCAGACATCACCACATGCCCCAAAGGGATTGTCAGGCTCTGTGGTGATTTTTACTCATCCTGGTATCCTGTATCTGGTGTGTTCATGAGTTGTCAAATGGATGAGCTTAGGCTCTTTTGCTCTCTTTTTTTGTTGACTGCATGCCTGGATCCCTGAGGTGATGGCTCTGGCTGGAGCAGCAGGCTGGAGCTGTGAGAGCTGTGTGGGCTTTTCCTCCTCAGCATTCCCACATCCTTGTCTGGGGCTTTGTGTTCGGATTGGCGAGTGGGAATGATCATTTCTTGAAACACTCCTGCAGCTTTGCAAGCTTTCATCCTGAAAAAATGAAGCCTGTCTGCCCTTTCCTCCTGGAATGATTACAGAAGGGTTTTAGCTTTAGGGAGATTATTGGACAGAAGTTGCTGTTGGAAGGCAGAGGTGCAAATGGGATTTCCTAAACACCGCCTTGCTCCAGCTCTGCCCTTGTGTAACACAGTGGCAAAAATAGCAGTTCTTTCTGGGAAAACTGGAGCAGTCTTGGAAGGTCCCACCTGTTCTATGTTCCTTATAGTGCATTTTCCAGAGACTTCAGCGCTGTGGGAGCTGGGCACAGCAGCAGCCACGGAGCTGGGGCTGTTGCCTGTTTCTGTGGCCCTTTTGTGGGGATAAGTAGGTCAGTGGCACCAGTGCTGCTTGTGACACTTCCCCCTGAATGCAGAGCAGGGCTCTGGGGCTGTTTCCTGGCCTCTTGGTTTATTCAGGGTTACGTGTTTGGCCTTCAGACTGGCACAGGATGACTTCAGTCTGCTGCCGTGGCACTGCCTTTCTTCTGTGGCTCTGAGCCACTCACCCCATTGCACAAACGTGCTGAGGGACTCAGGGGATCCCTGTGTGGCTGCTGGGTCTGGATGTGGAAAGGTGATAGGAAAAAATGCTGGCAAGGAGTTCCCATTTCTACCACAACATTTTATTCCAGATTACCCCATGTTGTTTCCCCAGTGTTGAAGCCCCTGTGAGGGGTTAATACACTGTCTCAGCAATTCAGAGTTGATGTGGAGTGAGAGTTTTGGACTGGACATTCTATTATTAATTTGTTTTGGCCTTTGTTTTGAGGACCTCAGAGCATTTTACAAAGAACTTCCCCTGCTCTGGAAAACCAGCAGAAGGTCCTGGGTACTGGAATCCGTTCTCTTCCTAAAAAAATTCCAAAATTCAGAGCTAGATGACTGAAGGGTCAGCAATAAGCACCTTTCCCTCCTTCCTTTCATTCATTTATTGTGTTTAACTTGGTGGTTCAGTGCCATTTTGTAAAAATTTTTTTAAGCTTCAAGTTGGAGTTTTTGTATGTTCCTGGCATTTCTTGCTCCCATGCTCAGATTTTATTTCAGAGTCAGATCTATGAAATAGTTGAAGTCAGACCAGCACAAGATGATTAATTTTTCCTGTCTCCCAAGATCATCTTTTGAGACTATCAAGACATATGTTCTCAAATAGATCCCCTGGTAGAGTGGGGGTTATGGGAATGGCTCAGCAAGGCTGTGCCCTTTCCTTCCTGTAAAACTGGGATGGGTGGAAGATGCCAATTGATAAATTTGGGGTAGTACTTGCATCTTTTGGCCGCCTTACAAACAAATTTGTAAGATGCTTTACATCCTGCTGAACAGGAAGTAGCTTTTGATTATATTTCTCCTCTCAGCTGCTATTTGTGACCCGTGAGCTCCCTGGTGAATTCCCAAGGAATGCTGCGAGCCAGGGAACCGCAGCAGAATTCCCTGAGGTTGTGCAGAAGGGTCTGAGGCGCAGCTGGGAATCAAACCCCAGTCACCCGACACCCGGCCCTTGCCTTAACTACTGTACAAGAATTTCCTCCTACTGTGCCTCTTAATAGAAACTGCAGGGCCAAATTAAGTGGGCAGATTGTAATCACTGCTGCTGAGTTATCCCAGCGGTGGAATTACTGCAGCCCACTGCTTCTCGCTACTAATTTGGAAAGTTTGCTGCCTCCTCCCCTCCTCCCAGAGCTCCACCTTGCCACATTCCAGGCTCTGCCTTGTGGGAAAAAGAGCCCGAATGACCATAAAGAGCCCAGATGTTGTGGCTGGGGGCACGAAGCACAAGTCAGCTCTCTCTCTGATTTGTGAAGCTAAAAATAGTGAGAGCATTAATATGAATCTCTGCCTTCAGCTGGCTGGGCAGCCCGGCCTCTCCAGAGGCATCTTTCTTGTGGGATCTGTATGGCACGGGGAGCAGGCAGGCAGCTCCTTAGATTAATTCCTCAGTGCTTTGGTTCCTTGTTTTATTTGCATTACAAGAGTGCCTGCAGGCCTGAGAGCAGCTTAGACCCCCAGCTAGGCAGGGCACGAGAGCCTTGCAGGAGACTGTGTGAGCCTAAAGATGCTCTGGATGAATTTCAGAGTAAGGAAATGCAGTGAGTGACAGGGAGGGGACAGAACCTGCAGCCACGTGGCACCGACAGCAGTAAACCTGGGGTGAGTTGTTTATTTTCTGTTACCAGCACAATGAATGTCTTCAGCTCTTCCCCAGCCCAGTCAGCTGTCACAGGCTCCTCACTGGGAGCCGTGGGATGGCTCAGGCTTGGTGGATAATTGGGAAAACCAGGCACTGTCCCCTTCCTGAAGCAGCAGAGGAGCGTGCTGGTTGCTTGGGATGTTCTGTCTGGATGGTGAATGTCCTGCACAACCTTCCAGAGTCACTCTGAATCCCCTTCTCGGTGATTTCATGTCAGGGGCAGCCAGTGGGAGAGCACATTTGGGCAGCTGGGGACTGGGGAGTGTCTGGACAGCATTTTCCAGCCTTATGGGTGGGGTGGGGAGGGTGGGAACAACGTGATCAGAGTGGCTTTTGTTCCCTGCAGCATAGATTATAGTAATGTTGCTGTGGCCACAAATCTCCCTCAAATTGCTGCAGACAATTCATGAATTTCCTTTTTTATTACATCCTAACACTGAAAACCAGCGAGGCTGCCAGAAACCTTTCCCAGGGAAATCTGTAACCGCTGGAGATGTCAGGAGCTGCAGGAGGAGTTGGAATACAGGTATTGAGTGTGAGTATTGCTGTACTGGGGGATGCTGTAAAGGGAATCTCTTGTTGCTGGAACTTTGGGATGCTTTTGAGATGAAGTAATTAAATTAACCCAAAATGTCTAGCTGCTCACTTCGATCCCATAACCCCTGATTAATTAGTTATTCCCATCTCCAGGGTAATTGGAGTATCAGGATGCCTGAATCATAGGCAGTGGAGCCCTGTAAGCTTTATCCTGTTTTGCTTCCATTCTCAGGGAAACTGTGTGGTCAGGAGAGCCTCACCTGGCACAGCAGTGGGGTTCCTGAGGTTGGGCTGGGAGATCCCTGGCTGGGAGGTCCCTGGCAGTGCTTCCTGCTGCTGCAGCACTGGGAAGTTGTGTTTTTTGCCTCCTGTTTGTAGCTTTGCTCACTGACAAAGGAGCATGGACCTTCAGCAGCGTTCAGATGCCCTGAGCACTGGGGGTGAGGGATTTGTGATTGGTTTCTTTCTGGTTTAAGTCAGGCTGTGCATCTTGTGTGAAATCATTCATCAAAAACTCATGTCTTTGTGGGCAGAGAGGGAGGGAGAGGGGTTTTGGCTGCAGCACAGCTTTCTCACTCCACAGCCCCCTGTGAATTTGTCTGTGGGGGCTCTCTCAGAGCTTGGGGAACAGGGCTGTGAACAAGACTCCTAAACACCACTTGGTCACTGTGTTCTGTGGCCCTGGGCAAGTCATTTAGCTCTTTCTTGCCTCATTTAGCCTAATTAGTGCCTTCAAGGTATCTCAAAGTTCTGGTAATTGGTGCTTCTGGTTGTACACTAAGGCAGTGACCAAGAGCCCTGGGCATGTTCAGCCTGGTTCCTTGTTAGTCTATACCCAAATAAACATCAAAACTCCTGTTTTCTGTTTGATGTGGCAGCTTGGAGGTGATGGGTGAGCTTAGAATCCCAGATGGTTTGGGTTGGAAGGACCTTAAAGCTCGTCCCATTCCACCCCCTGCCATGAGCAGGGACACCTTCTACTATCCCAGGTTGCTCCAACCTGGCCTGGGACATTTCCCGGGATGCGGCCACCACAGCTTAACCCAGAGTGTGGTTGTGGCCATTTCAGCACCCACATTGTACTGCTGTGACCTTGCTGTCTGAAAATTAAACTCATTTTCATCAATTTGTTAATTTGATCCTCATTGAAACCCATCCTTGGTGCGTGTCCTCTTCTGGGTCATGGGGTAGATTTTTTGGTTCCATGTGACAGAGCATGAGCTTTAGTGCATTAAACTGTTCATTTCACGAGCTTAGACTCACATTTTATGTGTCTACAGTTTGTGTTATTTGGGGAACTGCGAGATGTATGGTTATTAAATGTGATGGAACCTTTCTGCCCAAGAGTAGAAATCATGAAAACACAAGATCTGAGTTTTCAGGGACCCTAAAGATGTTGCTCCAACCCCCTCTCATGGGCAGGTTGTGCCCTTCAAGTGTCTGGGTAAAGCCCAGCCAGTGTTTTGGATCTTTCATGTTTATGGTTTGTTCTTCTCGGGCTGCCTGGTTTTTTTGTGGGTGTTGTGGGTCTCTTGTGTAGTGCTTCAGCAAGGATCAGCATTTTGAGGTGCCTCTACACAGAGTTCAGGAAGAAATCCTAATGCATTTGCTGGAGCCTCCTGGGCCACTTCTGTGAGGAGACAGAGAAGGACAAATGTGTAGGAACTGAGAAATGGAAGGAGGATTGTGGTGGAGTTGGAAGCAAAGGAGGGAAGTGTCCTGGATGAGGAATGAAGGGTGAGGAGACACGTTCAGTTTGTAGGCAGAGGCCATACACCCTGATTTCATTCCTTTTTTTTTCCTCCTATGATTTCGTCATTTGCACTCACCGTACCCACACTTTCAGTTAATTTCTAAGAAGAGGAAAAAAGTACTGAAGCCGTTTTGGCGGCTTCAAAAGCAGGAAATCCACATTACTGTCTGTGGTGTGGCTTTATCAGCCCGTTCTCACACTGGTGGCCTGAGCTTTGCCACCCTCCAGTCCCCTTCCCATGGCACAGTGAGCTCGGACTGGGCTGCTGGGGCTCTCTGAGCTCCGTGTCAGGCTGGAGAAATCCAGGCTATCCAGAATGGACAGACTTGGACAGCTCCAGCACTCACCCACTGGCCTGCTCAGTGCAGTTCTGTTGTCCCACATCCATGGTGAATCCTCATGTTCACCCTACAAATGGTCTTGTAACTGATTGAAGAGAAAGATTTATGTTCAGGGGAAGTAATAAATAAGGTCTTTGCCCAGCACTTAGTGTGCTAAATGTTAGTGTGATGTTTTTCTTTCTCCAGAACTGGAATGCTTGGCACAAGAAGGATGTAGATCTGTTAGAGTGGGTCCAGAGGAGGCCATGGAGGTGGTCCAAGAGCTGGAGTCTCTCTGCTCTGGAGCCAGGCTGGGGGAGCTGGG